>JACTAT010000004.1:1670001-1929622 GCA_014526335.1 Chrysaora quinquecirrha
ATTACCTTGTACTGTCAGCAGCGGAGGAATTGGAATTTTGAGCAGCAGTACTTCCATATGCATTGTTACTGGAACTACTTCCTTCATATATGGCATTGGCATGAGGGTTACCGATTCCATCCATGAAAGATTGCAACATCGCTCCAAGTGGAGTGCTTAAAACATTTTGTGGCAGATCAAGGATATAAGCTGGTATCTTCCGTCCAGTAAGAAACTGTGACAGTTCATTTGAGAATGTGTTACAGTTGTGATGGAAAAGGTTGTACTTTTCGGGCCTGTGAAAAAGAAATATAACGATACATTCCCATATCACTGACGACCCTGGATACGTTTACCCGCCTGAGTTAAAATATAATTTCCGCCCGGGAGTTAATTGTTGTAACAAGTTGTAACAATTCATATTTGTAACAATTGTAACCATATTGTAACAATAGTAACAATTTAACGGTTGAAACGATTCATAGTTGCCAATATTTCTGTTAATACATAGCGTTCTTCTTCTAGTAAGCAAACACCCTGCTTTAGGCGCCCCTAGAATAAGCCCCTGCACAAATTTAGCATGTCGGGGCCTAGGGACAGATATAAGACCAGAACACATCAAATGGAGGTTAAATTAAAGAAAACCGACAACAACATGACATGAACCTACTGAAACAAGAAGTGTATAAGTCAAGAGCTGCTGTAGAAGCGAACAACATGCTTGAAGCTCCCAATAAGAACCAACAAACCACGAGACATTGAAAAGAAGATTGATGACAAAAAAACTGGAAATATATCAAAGAAGGCATCTTCAGTTTACAAATAATCAGGAAACACAATCAGGAAAAATATCACAGAAGGCATTTTCAGTTTACAAATAATCATTGAACAATTAGAATGATGAAGCTATGTGAATCATGAAAAGACGAAAGAGTGTCTAAAAGATCTAGAAATCGATGGCAAAGATCTGAAACTAATTCTAATAAGGAATCTGTATTGAAAAAAGAAAGCCTATACATACAAGAAATGAAGAGCGACGTTCTCTGCAAATAATAACATATCAAACAGTTTCTCATGAAGGATGTATATTATCTCTTTCTAATGAATTTGTATACTGATAACATTTTAATAAATGCAGCGATTGAGAACCGTGTAACATGGCACAGGACAAACGTGATCTTAAGATTGGGTAAAGAACTGCAATAGAACAATCTTATATAATGGCAAAGGACCTAACATCCAAACATAGAAGTCTTAATATAAAGGAAGTCTTCAAATGTTTTATGGGCCATACCTTACCTTATAGAACCGAAACAAAGATTTATAAAGCAACCATAGAGAAGTTACAAGAATTTCGAATTTGGGTTACAGGCAGTTGCTAAAAATATCACGAATAAGGACGATCGAATTTCCTGAAGCAATGAATAGCATACAAGAAAAGAGATGAATCATAACAACTATTACAGGAGGGACGTTTGCATTTTTCGGTCGGATGATAAGATGAGAATATACACACAGACTGCAAGTGTGTATGTATGTCATTTGATTTATATCGATGCAATAAATAGCTTAAAGTAAACTAATCAAAATCGATAATTACTAGTCTAAATTAATTAGGTTAACGATTACAAGCTACATTGGCAGTTTGGGCAGATGATTCCAGATTTTAGGACCTAGCGATTGCAAACTGTTAGATCCAAATGATACTAGATTTGGTCTGTAATGGTCAAGGCTCAAACCGTACCAAGATGAATAACCTGAGCATTTCTTTCTAAAAGTGTGTTTTAAATACGGCAGGTTCAGGTTATGAACTGTTAAAAGGGCTGCTCTATGACAAGAGAAAAAAAGGAAGACCAAGAGCAAAGTGGATGCACAACGGGCGAAGAAGGTGCCACTTAATGATTATGATGAGGGATACGAAGTTTCAAGGCTTCTGTGAAGCAGAATAACAAGTTCAAAATTTTCTATCAAAAACTTCTTTTTGCTCCCAGAGTCAGAAAAAAGTATCCAACTTGTTGCTTTTTTGAAGATACGTTTTAAAATATTTTGCGGAAAACTTGGATATTTCATTTTCGATAGAGATGCTAAATAAATATTTCACATTCATTGAAGAAGTGAAATTTTCCATTTTCCAACTTAGATCAGTCATCCTTCAGCTCTCACGTCGTTTTTTGTAATTTTTCATTTGCTCCTTCTTAATCAGGCATTGCGACAAACGCAGAGTTGATTTCCACTGCATAGCTCTTAATAACATAATTATGCAGCACATCCTTTATTATTTGAGCCTCGATTTATCCAAACCTCGATTATCCGAGCCTCGATTTACCAAAAAGCAAAAATTTCTTAACTCTTCCGTTTTATCAATTTTAGATTAACCAAATGTAAGCCCCACTACATTGAACCTTTGTCCAATACAACCACTGCATTATTTTAATTAGCCATTATATTTAATCAGTTTATCTTTCGTTTTTAATAGATATTAACTTTTTCCGAAACAGTAACATTTTGTCGGGTTGTAATGTAGCTACTTCGCGTGGAAAAATTTCTACTTATTTCATATGCGATCCATTTGAGCAATCCTTAAGTACCTTTGGGCGGTAACAACAAACTGGAAAGGAAGGTTAGCAAGTGAAATCATTGGGAATCGTCATCCTCAATTATCCGAATTTTGGCTTATCCGAACAACCCTCTGTAAAATTGAGTTCAACCTGTTCGGACAATCGAGGATGTACTGTATAAAATTTGACCAATGGATATAAAATTCAGGTAATTAATAAGAGTGTACCTGAATTGGTCACTGCCAATTTCAAATAAATATTCCTGAAATACATCTCTTGTCAGATAAGTTTCTCCAAGGTCAATTGTCTTTGTTGGTGCTCCTAGAATCGTTGTTCCCTGATATAAAAGAAAGTGGAGAATAAAACACATATTAAAAATCATAAACCCATCATTAATACAACGCTGCTACACTCTGTATTTTATAAGAAACTAAGATTTTTTTTCAGTACTCAAAGTTTCTTAGGTTTTGGACAATTTTGGTACTGAAAGTTTTATTAGGGATCAAAATGTTTTAGTGCAAAAACAGGTAATTGACACTTAAATTTGACAAATAAAAGAAGCAATGCAATGCATATTTACATCAGCTGTTTATTTTGCAAAAATAGATGCTTATGGTGTAACGGAAGTTCGTTTTTTGATGCTATATTTCAAATTCTAAAGATTGTTGAGACCTGCGAGTTTCTTTTCATTTTGGGTCGAGTACTGAAAGTTTCTTAACCAATGTTAAACAGGTTTCTTATAGAAAAAAGAGTGCACTGTAAAATAAACTGTGATATACGGTCTTGCAAGTAAATATACATTTAGATCTTAAGCTTGGAAGATTTAGAAGAAATCAGCTGTTAGACGTAGTGAAGGGCATGAAAGAGATGCCTGCGATTATCGAGGAGGGATACTATCAGTACGGCAGAGATTTATCATCAGTACAAAGGAGAATGTGAAGTATCGTGGAGTGGAGGATTATCATCAGTACAGTATAGGCACGATAGAGGTTTATGACTGATACTGAAATGTTGCACAAAAATTGCATGGACGATGTACAAAATAGTTGCATATCAAAACGAGTTTCCAACGAAAACTTGAAATCTCTGGTTGTACTTATTATAACAATTGATTAACTGACCAACTGAACAACTGATAAATTGCATTCACTTACCCAAAAAAAAAACAAAAAATTTCAGTTTACAAGACATGTTTTGGATTCATCATCCGTCTTCAGTTAAAGTAACGTTTACACGGTATGATTATTTATAACAAAATTAATTGGCAAATTTACAAAAGGTCACTTAAAAATTTAAGATTTACAATTTTAAAAAGACAGTAGCTACTGACGAAATTAACCAATAGAAAAAGACATAATTTGTATGAAAGAAAACAAGGCACATGACCAACAACAAGGAAATACCACAGAGAGAAAATTAAGAATTTAAATCTAACTTGACATGAAACAATTGTTTATTTAAATCTGGCTTTTCCCAGAGAATATGCAGAGCCTCTTTGACTTATAGTTGATAAAACCTTCCTGCCAAATCCAGAATGCGCAAGCGGCTCTCATTTGAGAGACTACGACAATGATTCAGAACCCTGCACAGGCTTATATACGTGAGAAATATAAATGACTTATATACGTGAGAAATCTGATCCCTAAATAAATGCTCATGAACCCATGTGGAGAAAGGGTAGACAGAATTACATCCTGTACAATTACATTCCGCAGCATTACATTCAGTTTATACTCTGAAGAGTGTCAGAGAAAAAGTGAAAATAAAGATAATAGTAATGACTACAATAATGACCATAAGATAAAGAAGAGTAGATTGAAGAGGGTCTATGGAATGGAAAGCTGTCCTATTACTTTCTGACTCTGTGGCCATTCCCCTCTAATCTTAACCCTCTGGCTAACCACTAGGACCAGGAGGGTGTAGTGCTTTCAAAGTATGGCATTAATAGCTAAATAAATTCAAAATGAATGATTTTGTAACCAAACATACAGGATGTATGCTGTCAATTCCACCACTTCCAAAGAAATGTTCTCTCCCATAACAGACAATGGCAGTGTGCCTAAAGGAGATAAATAAATTCACGTTAAATTGCAAGTTAACATGACACCATATGATGACACCATGTTTTCTTGTATTTATTTTAAGGCAAACTGAATTGACACTCTTTTTACAATAAATAAACACAATTTTATATTTGATTTGTGAATTCACTTAAAATTTACATACCAAATACCTTCAATATGGTGACCTAGAAAACAAGAAGATAAAATGAAATTAAATTTCCAAATTCAAATGAAAATCTCAAACTGATGTTTTGAATGTTGGCATTTTGCCCAAAGAATTTCACTATCGAAAACTACCCCCTCCCTGAGGTTGGATGATCCTGATGACAGAACTCATTTTTTGAGACCCTTAGTTAGGTCTCTGCATAGCTCATCCTGTAATATATTGTATATAGTGAGGTTATTGAAGCGGAGGAGGAATGTTATGCATGCACATATTCCAAACTGCATTCTTTGTTATTTGCAAGGAGAACTGCGTGGAGGAGAACAATAGGAGAACAACAACAATATTGTTTTGAACAAGATTGTGCAGGGAATATACTCTCCACGCAAAACAAAACATAGGGGCCCTATGGGCATGTTCGAAGAACGACTCTGGTTGAATATAGCTATTTCGGTCAAATGATGAAAGATGTTCATCGGTATGCACAACGATGATGATAATGATTATGATGATAATGGTGGTGGTTATGATGATGATGTTGATGAACACGATGATCATGATGCTGGTTGGTAGGGGTGATTGTGGTTGTATGGTGGGTATGGTGGTCGTGATAGAGGTGGTTGTGGTGCTGAAGGGGTGGTTGTGGTGGTTGTGATAGGGGTGATCGTGGTGATGGTTGTAGGGGTAGTTGTGGTGGTGGTGATAAGGATGGTCGAGGTGATGGTTGTAGGGGTGGTTCCGGTGGTGGTGATAGGGGTGGTCGAGGTGATGGTTGTAGGGCTGGTTGTGGTGGTGGTAGCGTTCCTTTAGATGTTGCACACCGTCAAAGGTGGTGATAGTAATCATGATGATGATGATGATTATTATTATCATTATTATTATTATTATGACGATTTTCATCGTGAGGATAATATTAATGATGATTTGTTTTGAAAACTGCTTTGAAATTGCCGCTCTTTGGCAAAACTCTTTGTTAAATGTTGAGAATGCCTGAAATGTCATTTACCAAAGCAAGGTGGAAATTTTCCAGTTCCATTTAGTAAACAAGGATGAGTCAATTGTCACATGACCCCAGATTGACAAAAGTGCTTGCATGCCGAATTGTGAACAACTAACCGCAAATTGCGCATAAATGGCCGATACAATGGCCCTAATGGCATTCTTGACAATGGCCCTATTGTTACACGTTTTCCATTGTTCAAGCGTTGGTTGGTTGGTGAGTTAGTAAGTGAGTGAGTGAGTGAGTGAGTGACATCCACCCCACACCAATGTGTTCGAAGTTCTTCGAACACAAAAATGCAGTCTGGCTCATATTACAGGCATTGGTTTGGTAATTGTAAAGTTTTATCTACTTTTTTTACAAAAGACTGAAAAGGAGGTTATTGTTATGTTTTGTATACTGTATATGTATACTGGCTCTGTAATTATTTTTATATATGAATTTGTAGAAAGTAGACATGAGCATACAATATAGGATTTATTTTCTCTCAGATTCTACAGAGTCTACTTGCCTAGTAGAAACGTTGACAACTGTGCAGCCATTCCCCTTGTAACATCATAAACATATAACTGGACTTTACTTGACATTGCTGTTTAATAAGCTGCACAATCCAAATGATCCTAGTAATAGCCCAGTATATAGCTCCTCCGAATTCTGACCAGTTCTGTAATGTCCTCAATGTCCTTCTGCTTCTGCTTTCTTTTCATCTTTCCCCAGAAATTTCTTCATCAATTTTCATTTTTGCTGACAATTCCTGAGCAAGCATTTATTTGTTGATTTGCTTGCTGTTCGAGTCGTAGACTGATTACATTCCTCCCACTCTTTCGGAAACAGCTCATAACAACTACAACAACATAATCGCTGTTTCCTCAGAGTGGGACTCATAATCTAAAAGTCAAAAAGTCGGCCTGATATGCCAACTTTCTGGCATATCCAATCAGAATGCAGAACAGCCCGAATCTACAGCAGTGATTGGCTTATCTATTACTCCCACCTTTTCCATCTCTAGTTTCCCCAATGGCCCCCCCAAGCTTCGAGCAGCTTCGCCATAGTTTTTCGGGGCAGAAAAGACAACCTTCCACCTGTATATACATAATCCCCATACTAATAGTTAATAAAAACGTTCGTTTTAGTACTAATGATTTCGTTTTTAATTTTTGAGAGCAAAAGTACGAATTTAGAGACGTTTTAGGGTCGGCTGTCAAGTCAAATTTTAGGCCGCTCGGATGACATAGCTTTCTCGCGTGCGAAAAGAGGAATTAATGAACTTGGATGCATTTTGGGCTCAAATGAAGTCAGGAGAAGCATTTTTCTCTGTACAACTAAGTTTTTTTGTATGTTGCAAACCGAAAAATACAGATTTGGGCAAGTTTTAGGGCCAGTAGTCGGGAAATTTTGTTAGGCCATCCTTCACACCAGAACGAGGTTCGTGAAAATTAGGCCGACTTCTTGACTGAAAGTTTATGAGTCGTAGTTGGAGCGGGGTGGTGGGGTGTGGAGGAGCGTAGACTACGACGAATGTAATAAGTCTATTCGAGTCGAGGCTGTTTGATGCTGTCTGCGCATGCGTAGTTATGCGTCTTTTGCGAGAAATGAGATGCAGGCATTGAACTATAAATATATTAAAAAACATATAACAAGTTAAAAAACATATAACTGGGACCCAGTCCCCTTACTTCACACAAAACTTTTAAGCGGGAAGCCTTTGGAATTTCATTGCTGAGGTTGGTACTACACCAATTTTATTTCTTATTCTAGATTTTACAGTTCACCTTGTGTGGCTAATTACTTTTTTTACTATACCAATATTTATAGTTCAATGGATGCAGGAAGGAAGGGTTCTTCAACTGAGCGCTATCTCTAAAATATGGATTATGGAATGATGGAGTGGAATGATGGAATGATTGAATGTAATGATGGAATGGTATCAAAATGCAGAAATGCAAAAGAAAAGCAATTTTCACTCGATAAGCTTTGCTTCTTCTGGGGCGTATGAAATCGTATGTAGTTAGTCTTAACACATATGTTTTCATGAATCATTATCATCATCATCATCATCATCATCATTTCCAAGCATATTCCGACAATATTTTTACGTTTGAAGGTATAATGAAATAATAACGGAGTCATTCCATTTTGGAATGGCGAATTGTTTCAAAAATTACTCTTTTCTTTTTGCTAAAACCTTCCCCCTAGGGTTTTAAAAGCCTTACAAACACATTTGAGTAGAATTTATGAAGGTTTGGGGTCAATTGAAGGAGTTACGAGGCCATTCCATATTTTAGAAGAATATGGAATAGCGAATTTTTTCAAAAATTACTCGCTTCTTTTTGCTGAAACCTTCCCCGTAGGATTGTACAAGCCTTACAAACACATCTGAGTAGAAATTAAGAATGTTTGCAGTAAATTGAAGGAATTACAAGGCCATTCCATATTTTAGAAAAATATGGAATGGCGAATTTTCTCCAAACTTACTCGCTTCTTTTTCCTGAATCCTTCCCCGTAGGGTTGTATAAGCCTTACAAACCTTCATAAATTCTACTCAGATGTGTTTGTAAGGCTTTTCAACCCTAGGGGGAAGGTTTCAGGAAAAAGAAGCGAGTAATTTTTGAAAAAATTCACTATTCCATATTTTTCTAAAATATGAAATCATTCATTTTTGTTTCATTATACCTTCAAAAGTAAAAATATTGTCGGAATATGTTTGTAAATTGCTTTGATACCATTCCATTATTCCATTCCATCATTCCGTTTCATCATTCCATAATCCATATTTAAGAGCCTTCAACTTAGTGTCCATCCACAGAAATCGGATATCACAGCAAATCTGTTGCAAAATGGATGTGTCTACTACTATGATATTTACCACTGCGATTCTTTGACGGGCAACGTTTCATTCACTCATGAGATTTTTTCAAATGACATTACAAGCCTACGAGCGGTCCACAAGATACGGAAATTCTGCACGTCTCTGGCCGCCAAGAAATGGGCTTACTAATTCGCTAATTAATGAGTTACGAGTTTTTCGAGTTACTATTATTCCACGAGTTACAAGTTAGGGGTTACTTTTATTTTACGAGTTACTTTTTATTACAAAAGTTAATTAATGCAATGTAAAATGTAATTATTGATTATTGTTTTTCAAAAATGGAGGAGGAAGATTATCACAAAGTATTTGTCTTCGGTCAAACTTGAAATGCATATGTATGGCGTTGCCAGGACCGAGCAGATAAGACCCAACTTTAATGTCTTGACAACTCCGAACTCCTCTTCCCCTGACTCAGTGTTGGAGTTACTGATGAGCTGCTACTCCCCCAAGATTGAGCCGGGGGGGCATGATTGATGAAAGAGAAAACTGTTAATAAAAAGCAAAGTGTCCCAATATTTTTGACTACGATTGTAGCTTGTTGTTCGTAACTCGTGAAATAAAAAGTAATTCGTAAGATAAAAGTAACTCGTAACTCGCGAAATCTACCCAAGAAACCTCTTGCATTAGTGCTAAAGTGCCAAACAACTAAGAAACCGTTCTATAATTAGTGAAGGAAGGATTCTAATCAATAGAAAATGAAGATATTTTTTATTTTTAGGAATTTTTAAGTCACACAACGTACCATGTGACATGTGTTCGACACTAATAGCCAAAAAAGGAAGATTACAGAACAACAATAAAAGAAAGGAAGAATGCCGCAAACAAAATTGTCCAAATTACGTTTACAAAATAACTGCCTGAATCACAATGATTGATGTTAAATAAATGTTGATCAAAATCTATTCTACTTCATTAAATAAGTTATCTTCTTTTTGTTACACAAGTCAAGTTAGCAAAGAAACGTATGTGTATGTTCATATAAAAAATACACGTTTGCTCTTATTAAATCTAACTAATCTAATGAGATGAAAATAAGATAGTTAAGATGAATAATGTTGTACACAGTATAATAAGATTTCGCATGCAAGACACCGTGGCCCCCCATTGACTAAAAACTTTAAGGCTGACTTTGGCCTATTATTAAGCAAAAGTATACAAGAATTGAACCATAGAACAGGATACACGTCAGCCTTGACGATTGAAGAGGTATTCAAAAATCGAAATACCTACAAAGAAAAATACTTCTGCGAATCTATACATATGCAAGTCAATTTGGATATATGGCGAGCATTAGGAACTAGAAAAACAATTTTCTTTTCTAAGACTTAATATATTATATTGACTTAATGATTGGTTCCCAATACGTATGTGGGGCAAAAGTTAGAACTGTGGCATGCGTCAAAAAAGATTTCAGAATCAAATAAAAGAATCTATTAAAAGAACCAGTTCAGCCTGTTTCAGGAGTTCAAAGGTTTTTGCGTGCAGGTTTTTACTTATTCAAAAGGACAAAGAATAAAAAGGTGAATAGAAATCTTCTCACACATGGGCAAAAACATGAAGCACGAATCCAGACTTCACTTTCATGTCTTTGTTAAGATGTTAAAGGTTTAACAATGTTTAGTTCCAAATGAAAGTAATGAGACGAAAAACAGCTGTTGTAGCTATATCAGTAATTAGGAATTGACTGTGGTATAAGAGGTCGTTCAAGGTTTTCTTTCCATAGCAGACATCTACCGAATAATAATGTTTAAATCTGAAGATATGTCGTCATCGGTTAAAAACTATTTACGATAAAGGCAGCAGTTCGAAGAACATGTAGTAGTCTACTACGTTGCTTGATTTTAAGCTACATAATACTATTTATTTCAAAATAAAAATTCTATATATGTTTATAAGACGAGCTCTGGCTAAAAACATAAAATATCCTTTACTTATATACATTGTTTTTATTCATATCTACCTCTACGTATCTTAAATCACAATATCTTAAACTATACACCTAGACTACACGAAAATATCGATTAGGTTAAACGATAAAGAAGATGTTAGGTTTGAACGTAAATCCTTCTCGTACTGCGTTATTATATACATTAAAAGAGAAAATAAGAAATATATATGCAAAATATACGTTATTTTCTTCGACGCTGAAAAGGGTTGGAGAAAAAATCTTTTTAAGAGCTCTTGTCTTGACTTTGGAAGACGTTTCCCCAGGACCAAAAGTAGCATTTCGGTAACAAAATGGCTCCGCGCTTTTTCTGATAGATAGTTATAACAAGGCATATAAAAATGTTAGACAAATTCAAATGAAACTTCTAGCTGCTAGCTGCTGCACTTTTATGATTGAGGTATTGCCACTGCATCCTCGATATCGCCTGTATGGCAACACTTCCTCTCACATTCTTCATAGATCTTGTAGACATACCATGAGACGCTTTCAAAGCAGCTCGCACGCGGATTGAAGGATCATCAAGGGCTGGTTCATCTTTTCTTGGCTCACAACAGTACAGAATCATGATACGATAAATCTGGACGATGATAACAAGGGCATTCTTGACAGTGAGCAAAATTATCATCTGCGTTGAGATTTTATATTGTATCATAAGAACCATTCGATACACGAAAAATGGACCATCTTGCATCAGAACTGGAACCAAACACGATATCAACTCCAAATGATTTAGTATGCAGTCTCTAACTTCACCTCTTTTGATACCACATCCAGATTCCTCTTCTTCTTGGTGGTGTTCAGCTGCAGTCTGTTCGTTGCTTGCATGCGCAGCATTTCCACGCCACTTCATTGCATACTGTTCAGTCTGATGCGTTTTTTGAGCTTCAGTATCCCATCCTTTTGTCAACATCGCTTTGTAATGCATATAGGACATGGGTGCAACTCTGTTTGTTTGTCGCCATTTGACATTCGCAGGATCTTTATCAATATCTTCTTCTTCCTCTTGTTTTAGGCCCTCTTCAGGCAATGCAACTGTTAATGAAAACTGGAGTATGCTCCATCCCCACACTACCATAACCCCTTGGTAAATTTGCTTCTGGACAGCCTTTGACTTCAATGCTCGTACCTGCAAAATTAACAAAACAATAGCCAATATCGCATCTACCAATGTTAGCCGATGTTGGAAATATCATGTGACTTTCTGCTTTATTCGTTGTGTCCAAATGATAGACGGCCTGCATCTCTACAGGTTTCAGATTTCCGATTGAAATCAAACAATTGACAACGAGACGTTTTGTTTTTGTGACTGAAACAAAATGACGAGCTGGGTTGAAAGTGGAAGCTGTTGTGGGGTAGTTGTCCTTGTAAGCAAAGGTTGTTAAAGAAGCATCCTACGTATCTGTTCTAATACAAATTTGCCCACACAACTCAGTCTTGTGTCTGCTTCAGATGTTTATCTACCAATAACTTAAGCATGTGAACCTGACTACTACCTTGCAATTTGTTAAAAATAAAAGCACGAAAAAGCCACGAGGTCTCATAAATATGAAAATATGACATAGAAACACCTTGCAAATATAATCTACGTAAGTATTCTTACTTGCTCCTCCGCATACAGCTCTGAAAATTCAACAATATCAGCTGCAGTTCCAACATATATGAGAAGAATCTGAGAAAATTGGTCCCTGGAGATTGATCCTTTGGGGAGTGTCCATCGTCCAATTATCAACATGAAAACTCCCGTCTGCTCAATAACGCCTGCTCTATCTCCAATGGAATGTGAATATATGAACTAGAATAGATGAAACTCACGATTAATCCCACCTTCATCACTTAATCTAAACCACTTGGAAGTTGAATAGCTGTGCATGTTTGTTTGTTTGCAAGTATATTTCCTTATAAATAACTAGAATTAGCATAGGACGGACAACAGGACGGGTATCGGCTTCTTCTTCCAAGCAAAACAATTATTTCAAGAGGGTTGTACAAGGAATACTTCGCGCTTCAGACAGTAAGTCAAAATGAGTATTGAGGTAAACTGTAGTGTCTGTTTAATTTCGAATTCGCCCTTTCTTGCATCTTAAACCTTGAAGTTGCATCGATATGGAATGAGAGAGGGAAATCTACATATAATATAGATATAAAACGTAAATTACTTATCAATCAACTTGACCAACTTAAATTTATAACCAGTACAGCGATGAACGGCATGACCATGATTACTACCCAGGAAAGCTTTCCTATATGCCGGAGTTAAACTAAAATATAAATTTCTACCTGACATTGTGGGAACCTCCACATTTAAGAAAGAAATACAAAAGCAAAAACCTTGTAGATGGAATTTCCAACATAATTCGCATCAGTTCCGCATAAGTCATCATCTTTACCATTTACAATGCATTCAACCATAGCATTTCGTAAATAGAACAGGACAGTCAGCAAAACTATACTGTAGAAAAAGGCACTTGGGCAAAACCTGAATGAAAAAAGTTTTTATGCTTATGAATTGGAAGGAGAATACGATACAAAAATGGACGTATGATAAGAATGAACCCACATGTTGGACACAGAAGCGAGACCCTGAAGTGATATCTTATTTCGGGCTCTAAGGCACCAAGTGGAAAAATATTTTTCGTCTGGTTTATGTTCAATTTGTCACTATAATATGTATCAAACGAGAAAATTTAAAAGATTTTGACATTTTGATACATTTTGAGATTGTTGTTGTACAACATCATCATGCGGAAGGGATATAAGGGAAGTTCTATTTCTGGTCGTAGTTACATTTCCCAAGCTGATTGGCAATCTGTAGCTCTTTGCTGTGCAGTTTTCTACTGATTTTCACTATGCACCGATCCCACTGTGGGACCCAAACCAGATCAGGTACAATAATTCTGGATTTGCTTCAACATCCTGCCTTTCTTTCGCCTCCCTGATCTTTATTCACATCGCCTTGTAGTAGTCAATTTCTGAAGAATCCACTTTACGCTATGAATTTTACCTTATCTTTATTTCAAAACTTTTTGAATTAGCTAATGTGAATCTTGGCACCACTTTTTCCACAGGAGCATCAGTTTTGATACGTTTTATAGTTTCTGTTGCACAGCGACTATTTTTTTACCGATGCGAAGAAGAGCAGAAAAGATGCAGAGGAAGAGAGAGAAAAGCGAAAGAAAAAAAATGTGATAAAGGATAGAGGAAAGAGACATAGGACGAAACAGCTCGCATGCTAGGATTTTTACGATGCTTTTGTGTGGCTCCCTGCTGTTGGATTTTTTTTAGAAATGATCAAATTTTCCTATCGGCATAAAATTTCGTTATCGGCATTAATATCCTGGATGTCACCATCCTGCAAGTTGTTTCGCTGATGTACTCCACAATCACCCTGGACAGACCTCTGATCCTCGCCTATTGTTTTGATCATTGATCTTCGGCTGTTGCTCTGTGTTTTCTCTTCTCTATCCTTCATCTCGTTTTTCCTCCCCAGCTTTTCCCTCTCTTTTTCCGCATCATTTCTGCTCTCCTTCGCATCAGTGAAAAATAGTCGCTGCGCAACAGGAACTATTAAACATATCAAAACTGTTGCCCCTGCGCTTTTTCCATTACCATTCGTCTGCAATCCTTTCCTAACAGACACTATATCACCTTAGTCAACGCCCATCTCTTGTCCTTAGCAAATATTCATGATGTCTTAATTGTCATGATCTTATCTTTCAAATTACTACGATTTATTTCACATTGAATAAGAATACTGTTTATTCTATCCAGATTGGACTGCGCTTCTTTGACAATGTTATCTTGGCTTTCTTTCGACTGTTGTTTGCCTTCGTCCCTTGTTTTGACACAAGAATCTAGCACCCTCTGTATTATGTATCTTTCATCAAACATTCTTTCATCCCAAGCACTTTCTAGCCACTTTTTTGCATGAAGGTCCAAGGAACTGTGAAATCCCAACTTTAGGGAAATTGCTTTATCATTTTTGAACATTATGAAGGGAAAGATGTAGAAATGGAGTATATTTGGTTTTCATGACCTTTTCCTTCTTGCATAGTCATTAGATGACGAAGAAGGCGCTTACAATTGTGACACAAAAATCCACGCACTTGAAGGTCGTTTACAGATATGATGTGGAAGTATTTTTAGTATGACCTGGTTTGATTTTCATGAATTAACCCTTATGTGTTCTGATGATTTTGTTTCCACTAATAGGTTGCAGCAACCTTGCATGATATTTCTCTCATGGGAAATCCTTCTTTTGATTTGGCTGCTACCCCATCCAATGATTGTTAGGCCCTTGCCAAAGGATCAAACATCTGAGTTAGCCTTTAAAGCAAATTGTCTACCGTTTGCTGCTTGTGGCACAGACCCTGCATTTTGAACAACACTGCTTACTGAGGAACGTTTTGCGACGTGACCAAACGGCAAAACATTGCTTATAAAACAGAATCTCAAATGTTTGACCAACAATGTTTGGTAGTTGGCCAGGGCCTTTTAGATAATCAAATTCATCCATGAGAGATATATTCGCTACAATCAACCATTGAGCCAAAACGAAAAAAGTCTAGCGATTTCTCCATTAGAACTGGGTAGGATAGATTTAGCGAGATTTGCGCTTATGGTTTTGGGCTTTTTTTGACTTTCTCGTTTTGCTCTCACATCTCTTGGTATGGCATACCGAGTGAAGCCAAGTCAACGCCAGGGGCAATTGACTTTTTTACCTCTCTTACTTCTTCATCTGTGGCAAGAGTTTCGCGAACAGAGACAAGAATTGGGATGCCTTTCTTTAATGAACTTTTCAGAATGAACAAAAGGTCAGCAATGAAACACATAGCTGAAGATTTCTTTGTTGGAAAGCTGCCTCAAGAATGCTTTCCCTAGTATAACCCTGCTCCATGCTGAATTTGATTAGCGCTTGCCAAGAGGAAAATACTGCATCAAGTAGAGATGCTGTAAATTCTGTACATCTCACTTTGAAATATCTTGGAAATCGTGGTGTTGCCAATACTTTTCTTTTTCCGATGTTCTCTAACTCAGATGTGCGTCTTGTGGAAGCATAAAAAATGTTGCAGATGCTTAAGTCTTCATAGGCATTTTGAATGCACTGCACAAACAGACTTGAGAGAGGAAAACTGATGCCAAGTTTTTGTCGTTCATCATCAAGGTTTCAAGAGGCCTTGGTGCTGCCTTACATTTTGTTCCATTAGTTGACACGTGGTGTATGATTGCTAAATGGTTTCAAAGCCAACAATATCATTTGAACCAGACATGATAGCGGCTAAATGACCTGCTGCATCAGGCTCTACCTCATACCCAATGCCAATGAACTTCAAGTCAGTTTCTCGATTTTTCTTTATGACATTCAGCAGCATTTATTCATGATCTTTCTGGGTGTTATCCAAAGATCCCTGAACCTTGCAAATCAGCATTGACTATCGCCAGCATCACTTCTTGCACAAATGGGGGTGTAATGTAAGTACAGGTTGAAGTCAGAGGGGCTGTATGGTTGAAATGCGTTGTTGTAGTCATGTAAAGCATTATACATTTTTTCAAACTTGAATAACCAGAGAATCAATTTTATTTGTGAGATTTTGATGTTGCAAGTTAGAAATTGCATTAAGAGGAGCACACTTGGACTTTTGGCAGCTGAGGGCTTCTTAACACGTTCAACTTTCATATATTCTACGTGCGCTTTGCTTCATAAACGTTTCTTGAAATTTTTCACTGAAATTGTTTGTTCTTGGCTGAATTCCATGCACTATGTGCAAAAAATCTCTAGCATGTCTCTTTCTTCAATTCATGGTGGTGTTTGCATGGAATGCACCATAGTGGTCTTAAAAGATTACCAAAATATATATTCAGAATATAATTTGGTAAGCTTTAATCAACTTGATGCTTGCCATACTAATGTTTTCATAAATTCAGATTGCCTTGATTCCAAACCAAAGGTAATGTGGGTTACGGTAACTGATGTGCAGGAGGTTCCCCATTTCTTTTCATAATTTGTCTTTTTAATTTCAACATTGCAAAAAGCAAATAAGCTTACATGAAGCCCATTCTGAAGCAGAGTTAAAGTTAAAAGCAAATGGGTGACTAGTTAATTATCTTCACTACGTACATACAGTTGCCCTACAGTTACAGGTTATATGATCAGTTCAACTTCACTCACGGATTAGGCTATCTACCTAACTCTATTCGTATTGTAGGTACCATATGCATTCAGTATCTTCAGTTTGATAACTTCAAATCAAGGCCAAAAGCCTACACAAAATTTTACATAAGTTTTTGAAAGACCGACATGATCAATGATCATAACATCATTGACAAAAGAAAATTGTGATCTACGTATCTGCATCTACAATCGTAGACAAAACTGTCGAGACAATTTCCAACTTAGCTGTTTTGACCGACAAAATCAAGCCTCTTCTCTCAATTTAGAGTTACTATTTTGCGAAAAGAAGGAAAAAGTTGATCTGTCTCAACTATAGTTTTGTCTAAGATTGTAGGCCAAACATCAAATCAATCAAATCAAATAGATAAGTTAGCATTATGATGTTTATGTGATAAAGCGTCTTACCAGTCAAACTCTTTGCCTTTTCTTACAAGAACATTGTATATTCCTTCAAAGACAATTAGAATTAGGAACACACTCAAAGCCCACCAATTATTATTTTTCTCTGTCAGTGTCAAAACAAGAATTCCCACCAGTCCATGTCCAAGGAAAAGCAATCTGGGCAGCAAAGCTTTGATAAATAACGAGACCAATTTTGCCATAATAAATGTGAGAGCACAACCTCTAGAGATCGTCAATACATACCTATAAAGTTATTATATTTCAAAGTTTTAAGTTTAATTTATAAAATTAAAGACTCTCATGAGCAAAGTCGACCTTTAATTTGATATTTGATCTTGCACAATGACAAATCAGAGTGTGGAGGCGAAATGCAAATGTGTAACCTTGTAACCTTAGAAACTCAGAAAACAATCAATAAAGTTTACATACAAAGATTAGGGATCAAAACTATCAAAAAATAAAAACAAAAAAATCAACTGGATTTGTTTGTTTTCGAGAATAAACAAAACAGATTGAACAAAACAGATTGACTGTTGACGTAAATCTCGCCGGGGTCATTCTTGTCGAAAACACGAAACAAAGAACGAGGAACAGTGGAACGAGAAGGAATGAAAAAACAAGGAAGGGGAACAAGGGAACATCGAAGGATAAAGACGATTGTTCGAGATAATGGCGACTGGAAGCTGGGAGATGGTAACAGTAATCTCATCCAGCTTGTTTATAAAATGTTTTAAAATAGATATATGTTTGCGCACCATCATAATTCTCTGTAGGGTAAACTGGAGCTTTTTTGCTCACGAAATGTCGTTGGTCCACTTCTCACAAGGCCACAGTGAAGTAAGCTGCCAATTCTTCAGAGGTCGGTGAATGATAACCGAGCGCATTCATCCAAGAAGCGTAATATTCAAATCAGCTCCAGAGCTAACAAAATTGCTGGTCTGTGTTTACTAATCGGGTCGGTTTTCCAGTAGATTTTTCCACGTCCAGGGGGAGCGGCTATAGCTATTAAAGCCAACCATGACAACACACTCCTAACTTGCGATTTGTTGGGTCGCTACCGGACAGAAACAAGGGCTCAGCCTGCCAAGTCTTGGGGCAATTAAAAAACGTTTTAACAGGCACATTGGTATGACAAAAGATTTGCTTTAACCTCTTCAAATTGCGTGTAGGTGTAATCCAGCAACATTGCGTGTTTTCCCATATACTTTTCTACATACTTCAAAATCTTGAAAATGGCAGAAATTCAAAATCATTACATAATAAATCGAAAGCTGCTGCCAGGGGCTTATTGAATACATTCAAAAGAAACCAACTACCCCCCAAGCGGTTCTGCGTGATGCGTTATTGGACCATTTTTCAGGCGTGATTTCGTGAAACGAGAAATTTTTGCGCGTGAACGCGTGAATCTAAGCTCCTGCGTGTCGCGTGAAATGCTTTGGTACGGCTCGTGATTTCATGATTTACAGTATATGCGAAATAATTGAGAGGTTGCTTGAATGCAGGAATGGCCTATTATCCATCAAACATTGTCAGCTAACTATATTTCTGTCATTTTCTTGTTGGGGAGATGAGAGCAAGTAAGTCTTCAGAAATTTACGAGTCCCCCGTCCATGACATATTTACGCATGCGTATAAGTATTTTGTATTTTGAAACGAAGCAGTAGATTATTGATGATGGCGGACGTGGAAGCGGGAAAGCTGCGTGATGTAGTATCAAGTATCGAGAGATTCGCGGAACTGCAATGAATGGAGATCGAAAAAATTGACGAAGTTTTAGATAAGAATATTTTGCAAATTCTTCGTTTACATTTTACAACTAAATATGCAATAAATCATTTGCTTGGCCGTTGTTCGTAAAGCGAAAAGAGAACAGAGAACAGCTTCCTAAATTTTATTAACAGGTAAAGGATGAAGAAAATCTTAAATTGATTCATTTCTGTTATGATTTTAACCACTGAGAGAACCTGACATGATATTGAAGAACAATCTACAAAAATTCAAAAAATGATAAATGTAATGTGCTTGAGGAACATGTTTTTTACAGCAGTATCAACTGAATGAAGACAGTATTGTTGAACATATTACTATAACATTTTGTAAAAGAAAAGTAAAATCCTTATTTGTAAGAGGAAGGAATATTATTCAGAGATAAGTTGCATTTTGTGCATAATAAAAAATGTCTTCGAGTATCAACATTAAAAACCTGTCCTGCATCTAATAACACATCTGATTTAATAAACATTTAAGTCCTGCCAATTAAAGGAATTTTTTTGGATTCTAATATTCTGATTTTTGGCTTCTGTATGGTATCATTATGACATATATGTAGTTCAAGAATGGTACCCGTGTATTACATTATGTATCTGCCTTTTGGCGTTTTCCACAGTGGTGGGCTGATAATTTTATGGGTAAAATTATTTAGCAAATATTTCAAGGTGGATTCATGGTTGAATACAGCTGACTTCTGGTGTTGAAAAGGTCAGTGAGGTTGGGGTTTGACTTCCAGCTATGGTAGTCTCACAGCAAGGATCAAGGTCTTGATAAGTTATCTTTACTGAGACCCTAGTCACTGGTGCTAAACCACTATTACACCTTCACCTTTAATACCAGTGATTGCAAAACACATCAACACTGAAGCAATCTTGGTAGAGACCCATGAAAAAGAATATTACTCAACAAAAAAAGAATTTTCCAAAGTCATCCACTTTCCTACAATCTGGCAAATGATGTTTGTGTTCTTAGGAGTGAGTTTTCTTGAAGTTTTCCCAGTAATTATGCCCAGTTCCTCTCAGCTTTCTTCTTGCTAAAGGTTTCAATTTAAAACTGGACTGACATCCTGACACAATACAGTTATTTGCAATTTCACTTTCACTATATTTCCCAATGTTTGATATGACTGATTGGATAGGAAGATTTTCTGAGGTTTCTGTTTCCTGGCTAGAAGAACTTTTGTGAAACAGAGGGGATATACCTGGTGAAGAAAGAAGGACATTTCCAGGCTTGGCTGACAAAGGAGTTGACACTTTCACTTTTTTGAGGACAGTGCCTCTTGAGGGGCTCATAGGGAGAGAGAGAGAATCTCCAAGGCAGGATTACTTTCAGTATTAGCATTTGAACACGTGTCATTACAACTAGGATTTTCACTGTGAGTGCCCTGAATATCAACACAATTTTCTTCATTGTCTTGTTGTCTAATAATTTCTGGATGTTTAGTTTCAAGATGTTTTAACATTCTCTGGGTCCTTAGGCCATTGAAGGAGAGACAACATACCTAACTTGCAATGATAATGACCTTGATCGTTTAGATAAATACAATTAGAGTACTCACAGTGCTTGCCAGGTCTTATTCTTGCTGCATAAAACTGAAAGTAATCCTGCACCCGGACGCTCGCAATGCTGTGAGAGGTATAGGCCCAGAGAACCAAAAACAAAGCCTAAGCTAAGAGGCGTCGAACCACTTGGACAGACGGTTATTGACCGCTCTCTATCTACCAATGACCACTGAAAACAAACACCAATGAAAATGAACCATCCAAACACTACACTAAATACGGTAACCATTAGCCTAAAAAGAACGTCTGAGGCCTACCCTCACACCATGCCGAGGAAGCTTCGATAGAAGAGCACAATCTTTCTACGAAAGTTTGTTCACATGCGCGATGCGCAAATATGACTTCTGCATTCTGATTGGTGAAGACAAGCAATTAACCTATTGTTCTAAACAATAATGTTACGACAAGTTACGAGCTCATCTCCCCAACAATCAAATATAATTCAATAAACAAGAAACATACGCAAGAATGATAACAAGGGAAGTCAATAAATCAAAAGAATGCATGAGTCATTAAATTCATCAATCGTTCGTTGACGTATTGGCAAGAGTTCTCGTAATTGAATTTGAGAGTTCACTAGATGGCAAAAACTTGTTTACGCGATTGTAATGTTTGTTAAAAGTACGTAAACAAGACCAATCTCCAGCTTGTAAAACGTTGTCAATCGAGACATTATTTTGCAAAGCATATGACGCAGTAGCCCCCCTGACACTGTGTGCTCCAAAGATACGAATATTTATCCCAGAGTCATGTAAAACACTGCGAATCCATCGCGCCAATGTGTCAGTAGATACTGGTCGATGAGGAGGGCGCCAGCTAAGAAAAGTTGATGGAACTCGTTCTGGCGAAATTCAGCAGTCTTTTCAATATATAACTTTAGAAGGTCGATCAGTGTGAAGACAATCTTCCTCTGTTGCTGAGGGAAGATTAATAACAAAACAAGGTCTCTGACGAGAAACTTTTAAATCAGCATATATATACAAATAAGTCGCATTCTGGTGGAAAAATATATATCTACAATCAATCAAGGATAGTGTATGAACTCTTTGAACAGAAACACAAGCAAGTGTTGTTGCAAGTTTTCGAGTGATGTCCTTCAAAGGCGAAGATGCGGAAATAGTCCACGCAGCAAGATGTCGAAGTAAAGTTTTCGCGTCCCACAAAAGGGGATATTTAGACTGTGGTGAGCGTAAGTTTCTAACACCATGAACAAAACGTGAAATAAGTGGATGTTTTCCAATCTGAATATCCGGATACAAAACTGATAACGCACTACGTGCTTTATTTATTTGCGAGTAGCCAATGCCACGATCGAAGAGGAAAGTTAAAAAACTCAGTACTGATTCTACAGAGGGTTCATCGGAATTAAAGTGTTTTTCACAGCAAAATGAAAGCCATTGTCGAATGATTGACGAGTAGTTTTTCTGCGTGTTTTTCTTCCAACTTGCGAGCATGATTTCGAATGTTTTTTGAGGAAGTTGGTATGAAGATAGTTGTTTGCTGACAATTTGCAAGCCACGAGTTTCATTTTCGGTAAAAGAGGATGCTTGATTTCGGGTTTGCCTGGACATCTGAGCAAGGAAGGAAAAGACGGTAGTAAAATAGGATAATCTACAAGGTAAGAAGATAGCATTGGAAACCATGGTTGGCTCGGCCAAAAGGGACAAATTAGAACAATTATGCAAGACAGATGATTAGTTAGCTTGTGTAATACTTTGCTAATCTGATTGAATGGTGGAAATGCATAGCCATATTTGTTATCCCAGGAATGGGAAAAAGCATTTACTCCGATGCAGAAGGGATCGGGGCGCCATGAATAGAATTGTGGCACCTTGTTATTTAGGCGGGAAGCAAACAAATCGATCTGTGGTGTCCCAAAATGCGTACAAAGACGATCAAAAATGGCTATGTCAAGACTCCATTCAATATTGTCGATAAATTTCCTGGACAATCTATCAGCTAAGGTATTGTTTATGCCAGGTATATGAATAGCAGTTAAGGAGACTTGATTATCGATACACCAGAGCCAGATTTTACGGCTCAAGTAATTTAATGAAGGGCTATGACAGCCACCAAACTTATTAACGTATGATATAGCTGTTGTATTATCGCAGTGCAATCTAACGTTATGTCCGGCGATGAAATCATGAAATGCAAATAAAGCAAATTGTATCGATTGGAGTTCGAGAAAATTTATGTGTTTTGTTTTCTCTCGTTGTGACCAACGGCCACCCGTTTGTTGGAGTAATTGTCCTCCTTGGAAAAGAGTAGCTCCCCAACCGAGCTCACTAGCATCGGTATATATTTCGTATTGCCATTTGTCAAGGCCTAGAATATCATCAATTGAACGGCCATTGTGGGTCCTTAGATTTTTGATCCACCAACAAATTTCTGAGCGAATTTTGCGGGACAGATAAACCCTCTCATCATAGTTACCTAAGCGTTGTAGATTTTGTGTTTTATAAATTTCAAGGTAGCGGGTATGGAGCTGAGCATATCGAACTGCAAGAAAAGAAGAGACAAGTAAACCGATGACCTTGGCAAATGAGCGAATTGTTACGTGACGTTGTTCGAGCAGTTCCAAACAAGCAAGCTCAATTTTCGTAACTTTATCGTCAGGTAAACTGACAGAGTAAGTTTCTGAATCGATTACAAATCCAAGGTGGTTTATGCGTTTCGCAGGGGTAAAAGACGATTTATCGTGATTTACCGTAAAGCCAAGGCTTTCAAGGAGAGCCATTGCTCGACTTGTCTCTTCTTGCAAAGTTGTTTGGGAATTGTTGATATACAAACTATCGTCAATGTAGTATGTGCAGTTAATGCTCTCTCGCCGTAATTGTGAAAAAATCGGCTTCATAACTTTTGTAAAAAAGAATGGAGCGAGGCTTAAGCCAAAGCAAAGACACTGATATTCATAGATTTCATCCTTCCACATAAAACGAAGATATTTTCGATATTGTTTTGCAATTGGCAGGGAAAAATAAGCGTCTTTTAAATCAAGAGACGTCATAAACGAATTCCTCTTGATAAGAGGTAAAATCGTCAGAATGTGTTCCATTTTGAAATGAATCTTTTCAACAAACTTATTGAGTTTTTTGAGATTTATGATAGTTCGTAAACCCCCTGACTTTTTAGGTCGGGTAAAAATATTTGAAATGAATTGGGTCTTAATCGGATCGACAGGAACTATCGCACCTTTTTGCAGGAGAGTTTGAATTTCGGTATCGATGCAAGTAACTTCGTCCTCACAAAACGGAATCGGTTTTGGAGGGAGAAGTTGGAAAGGAGTGGCAGTAAAATTGATACGAATGCCACGAACAAGGCTGAGTACAAATTTATTTGAAGTTATTTTACGCCAGTTATGAAGAAAACATTTAGTTTTTCCCGTTACCTGTTGTTCTTGAGTCACTTTGGTTGGTTCCTTTTCATGAATGATGGGTTGTTCTGAGACTGATTGGTCGTCTGTTTCTGGCCTTGTTTCGAACGCCAAGAGTTGTTGGTTTGGCCTCGGTAGTTTAAATGACTCTGGCGATTTGGCTGGGAGTGAGAAGGATTGCGAAATAACGGCCGAGGAAGCGTTGCAGAGTTTCCACGTTGTGGAGCTATCGATCTAGTCACTTTTTGTGAAGATTGGATGCTTTTTACAGCTTCTAAAACGTTATCCCCAAACAAAAAATTTGTAATGGGGGTTTTAGAGCTGCAGAGGGAATGAAATCGTGGATTTATGGCCGGCTTGAGAAGGTCTCTTCTTCGATAGGACGATTCTAGGTATGCGTTTCCCAGGAGGGCAACACAAGCATCGAGCTTATCATTTAAGCCTTTAAAAAGCGACAGGAACTTATCCGGATGAGTATTAAACTGGAGAAGAGTCTCTTTGACTTCAACAATTCCAGTCAAACCCTTTGCCAGAAGTGCTTGGGCATTCTGAAGCCTTTTATCATGTTCTTTGCTATCTTTGGGCAACTGTGCCCAGAGATTTGGATTTATGGTCGGCACACTGAGTGCGGGGCAATTTTCTGGCCTTTTTATAGCCTCCTTGAATTTATTGAGCTCTGTATTGAGGATTCGTTTCCTGCAACAGTCCTCAACATATTTTGCGTAGGACTCGGAAATTTTAGGGTTTACTGCTTCGTCTTCGACGAAGTGGAGTTTCACCGCCTCTTGTGCAGTTGTCGGCGGGAGAAATGTTGAAAATTGTAATCTACGTTATCGAACGTAGGAACAAATTATTTCGGCAGATTCCACAGAGAAAGTGCTGGGAGCTACCGGCGATACGGGGTTTAAAGCCATAGGCATACCCACATCGAGCAATCCAGAAGGATTCTGAGTAGTGGAGAACTGATCTCCAAGTGAAGACAAGGCAAACTGATTGCCGTTAGTGGTGAGAAACTGATTCTCAGTCGAACACGATAAAATTTCTGGTTGAGAAGTGGCAGACTGACTGCCATTTGAGTCGGCGACGGTCGTGTCGCCAATGCAGGCTTTCTTTTTAGCCGGACCAAGGGAATCGTGCAAGAAAGTAACCAAATTGGCCATTTCTGCCCGAATTTCCCCAACGGACGATTGTAGATCAATGAACTCCGTCTGAGTGACGAACTTGCGCTTTGTGGTCTGCGTTTTCTTCTCTTTGCACGATGTGTCGTCTTCTTCTAAGATCACTTCGTTCTCCATGATGACTTGCTGTCTTCTGTTTTATTTCGTTCGAGTTGAAATGACGCTCGGAAAATACTGAGGAAAATGGGGCCGTTGCGTGTATTCATTACTTTTTTGATTGATTGCTGTCAAGAGCGAGTTGGAATAACCAATAGGAATATATCTCTAGTTAGAACGTAATTAGCTGTGCTGCGCACAGCGAGCCTCGATGCGGAGAGGAGGTGAGAAAGAATCGGGAGTTGGAGTAAGGGTATTTAATATAAGTTTTCTTGGATTTTTGGGACTTGCTTACTTGGTATGACTGAAGATTCTTTTAGTACCAGAAGTGTACTAGATTGGAAGACCGTAGATTCTAAGTTAGAACAAGCGTGCTTATGCGTTGAATTTTAATTATTGTGCGTTAAGTTGATTATTAAAGAACAATTTGGCCGTTGATGAACGTTAGAATATTGCTTATTGGTAAATGTTGAGCTGAAGGAAGTCTTTGTTGTGCAGTCTCTGTCGCTGCCGCTGCCACTCGCTGTTGGATTCAAATTTTTTGAAGAATGTGTTAAAGTCTGAAGTTTCAAGTCCGTAAGTTTGATTTCAATAACTTATCATTAAGAGTATTCAAACTTATCCTAATCCTACCGGGGGGTCCTCCTCAAGCTTTTCTAGTAACTTTTCTGTTGGATGTAATTTTTCGGATGGATGTAAGTTTCGAAACCAGGCTGACTTTAAAGCTATATGTATAAGCTACAATGTGATACAAAAATCCCCATCATAATAACAATGGGTCACGTGACATTGCCTTATATGGAAAGCGGTCATGCCAAAACCACATATAAATGTCTATTTTTGTCAGTAAATCATATCAGAATTGACTGATTCTTTGCAAAGTAATAGAAAATAGTTACTAGCAACAAAATGTAAAGAAATTTCTGGATTTTTATTGATACTAAGGAAGGTGAATTTTGGTCCGCGCCGATAGCATGTTTTGATTATGATGTCATAATGACGTCATAGTAGAAGTGGGAGACATCCAATTTACCAACATTACTCCTGATACATTGGCCCATACCTGTGCCAGGTTTTATTGCACTAGCTCTACAGGAAAGCAAATTCTGGAGGGGGGTGGTGGAAAACACCCCCTCCGGCTATTTGAGATAAAAAAGCCCGGTAGGATTAGGGTTAACAAGCAAGAACTCATGCAATTAGATTCACATCGGTCTAAGTTGCAAGACACAGCGAAAACATGTTTGGACATTCTTCAACGTTTTTGTCGCGTGACACACCTAAGAGTATACACGTTAGAAACAGACCGAAACAATTCACTAAGGTGAAATCAATACCCAGGTGCAGATCGAAATGCACCAGTCAGAAAGTGAAGCAGAAATGGCATCTTGTTTTTAACATCAATCAGCTTGCGGGATACAGCGAGAAGATCAATAGAGTCAAGACCAAGTAAAAAAGTCTGCGTCTCCATATTCAAACGCTATATACTGAAAATCGCAACTAGCGTGGAAACTTAAGACAATTTCTACCGACCGATTAATTGAAAAATGGTTAAAATCTCAGCCAGCGTTCTTTCAAGGAGCCAGAAGTCAATTCAAAACTCCACAGAAGCAAAGCAACACATGTCGATTACGTACAAAACGTTTGCTTTAAATAAGCAACCAATGCATTATTTACAAATCTACTCCACCACATACTAATTAAGGATTATATACTGTTAATCAGCTATGTCTTTATTTGCCCATTAGACTGCATCTTGGCGTCATGAGGATTCGCTTCCAGAATAAAAATTCGGTCATTGAATTCATGGTATAGTTGATACAATAGCCGAAATGAATAGCTAGCAGCATCTAAAGTAGTGCTAAGCTGCAAAAGAAAATTTTTTAAGTAAAAAACCAGAAGAAATGTTACTGAACATTCTACTTTTGGAGAAACATTCTCCAAATGCTGCATAATGCTTACTTTTAACTGTTACATATTGAAATTCTCATGTAGTCCTTCCATTTTCGAAATGAAACCAATTATTCAGGGCGCTATGGTAAATGCAGCATGCAAAATCTGTGGGCAATGCAAAAAAATGGTTTAAAACAAGCGCAGAAGTTTGTAGATGACAAATAAACTTGTTGGATCCCTCCAAATTACTTTTCGTTATGATCCCGCAGCATTTTGTGCTTTTCCCATATACTTTTCTATATACTTCGGAACCTTGAAAATGGCACAAATTTAAAATTGGCGCACGAAAAATTGAAAACAACAGTCAGAAAGTGCTTGCAGACTACATTCAGAGCATATGTTATTTTTGAAATTCGGTCACTCTCCTCCCGAGTTATCGATTGGTGAAACCTGACCGCCCCCCTGAAAACACGATTAATTTATTGCTCATGCAACATTGCAGGGGGGGGCACTCAAAGTTCACCGTTCGATTACTCGCGACACGTGAGCTCAAATTCAACAAACATGGCTTATTTTGAATGCACTCAATAAGCCCTTTCTGGCAGTAGTTTTTATTTTTAAAGAAATGATTTTGGATTCCTATGCCATTTTCAAGATTTTGAAGTAAATGAAAAACTGTAT
Source organism: Chrysaora quinquecirrha (assembly GCA_014526335.1). Classification (NCBI taxonomy): domain Eukaryota; kingdom Metazoa; phylum Cnidaria; class Scyphozoa; order Semaeostomeae; family Pelagiidae; genus Chrysaora; species Chrysaora quinquecirrha. The sequence goes on from JACTAT010000004.1 coordinate 1,697,706, forward strand.
GGGGAGAGCACAGATGCTGCTATTACCCGCACAAGGAATGTCCGTGGTGTATAATCGGCGATGTCGAAAAAGTTGATTTGTCATCTACAAGCTTTGCGCTTGCTTTAAACCACTTTTTGCATTGCCCGCCGATTTTGCAGTCTGACCTCTTGTTTTGTCCCGTAGCGACCTGAGTAAATCTTTGCAGTTTATCTGATGATGGCAAAGAAAAAGACCATTCTGTTTCTGCCTTTGCTTTAATGGAGGATTTTTAAAAGGAATTCTGAGAAAATTTTCTTAGTTACTTCAGCTGAACACAAACACGTTGAATTCATTGAATTTCCTTAACTTAGGCAAATTTTGATAAATTTACGTCACTTTTATCAAAATAGAAAAACAGCTCCCCGCTTATTCCAACCACCCCCCCCCCCCGCTTATTTCATTTCACCAAATTTTCCAACCACTCCCTTTAGTAAGACCCCCATTTATTCGGGACCTTAGAGTAACTATTTGGCCATCCATCAACTATTACGCTGTTCCCATTCTCCCGTATTTCCTACAACCTTACAGCCATCTCAGTGTGGACTTTCATTCCCAGAACCTCTTCTTGAGTCAAAACTAGCGTACCCGGCATTACTTCTAGCACGTGCAACCGACAAAAAGGTCTGATAAAAGTGGTGTGGATTTCTTTGTGAAGAGCGTATTATTGCTGAATACATGCTGAATGCAAACATAAAAAAAGCCTTGTCATTCTAGCAATATTATCAAAAGAGTAATTATCAAAGTCTGGGTCTGCGCAACATTTTTAGCCGATTAAGAAGCGAATGTGCAGCATATTTTGCTTCATATTCACGAATAATAGCAGAAGGATGGAAAAAGGAATCTGTGACTTTAAATGTTGAAAATATCTGCAGAAACCCTGCAAACAAGATGGAGGTACTCACAAAATGGAAAATAAGTACTTGGTTAAATGCTTCTTTGAGAAGATACGGAAGGACTTGAATCCTTTCTTGAATCCAATCGAGCGTGAGTTTGAAGCGAAATTAGCTGCAGTACCTCTCCCGAATCGACCGTAATTTCTCCCATCGACCAGTCATTTCTCTCCTCGAAATACCAGACGCCCTGCTTGGCCACAGAAACAACAGGGCAAGATATTACAACATTCTTCGTTTCCTACCTGAAGTATTAGAAATTTAGACAACCTACCAACACTGCATAGAGTAGCTTCTTCTCCATATCAGCTTTCTGAAGGAAAATAACTCCAAAAGTAAATATAACTGGCGCGATTAAACTGCGGTCGTAAGGATTGAATTTCGCATTTATCATTGGCGTAACCTAAAAAATAAAATGCTTCGCTCAAGATCTTTAAAAAGAAGACAGCTTGCCGACATTAGTGCCGTCAATAGGTGTCCTGTCCCGTCCTGCCCGGCTTGTTTTTGTCCTCTGTGGCCATGTTCTACAAATGCCTATCATGTCTTGTCCTATCCTGTCTTTTTCAGTAGTTCCTTTACGTTTACTGTCCCTTCCCGCCCTGTCTTGTTTTTTTTTCTTTGCCATCCTCCACTGTAATCTCCTCTGCTTGGTCCTTTTCTGTCCTTTGCCGTCTTTCCGGCCTTTTCATGCTCTACCTGACATGGTATCCTGTTTTTTCCTGTGCTAATTTTCCCTGTACTACCCTATCTAATCTCCTCTGTACTGTCTTGTCTTGCGCCACATTTGCCTGCCCCGCTCTGTCCAGTTCATTCGTGTTCTGTCCGAGCTGTCGAGCCTTACCTTGTCATACTCCACCCTTTTGCATCCTGATCTTATTATCCTACCCTTTCATGGATTCTTCAGTTCTGTACGGCAATGCAGTGCAGTGTTCTTTCCCGTCATCTCAAGCCATGAGCAAGGTTTTAAGCAAAGGATTCACCCAAACCAACCGATTTTGGTTATTCACTAGATGGAAAGATTTAATAAATATTTGTCCAGAAAAGTGCGAAAGCTCTTAACTTTGCACGGATGATGAGGTAGCCAATCTCCCGAGCCCAAACTCAAAAATCACATGCTCGCCATTTTCCAGCTGTGGAGGTGTAATGGTGTTTTAGCGCCAGTTACTAGGAGCCCAATAGTAGGTTAATTAATAGAGACCTCGACCCTGGGGCTGTGACGCTACCGTAACTGGGCTCGAACCCTGACAACACTGAGCTCTTGACATCACGAGTCAACTGGATTACAGCACGAGGCCACAGCACCTTCCCTTCGAATCTGACTGTGTGTGAGATATGATCGTTTACAGTGTTCGAGATGAAAGAGGTTGACTACCTAACTGAGGAAAATTGAAGAACAACTACGGTGAATCAACTTACAATAAATTTCAAATGCAGCTTTATCAGTGCAATGCCGAAAAGCATCACGAATAAAATTATGTTCTCTTGTAATACTTCCGTCGAAGAAAAATGGTATGATACAGAAATACTGATGATGATTATCGACAATGGAATGGCTGGACTGAGAACTTCCGATAGCCGCTGAAAAAAGAAAGAAATAACTGAAATTAACATTTCGTTATTCAGAACAGGTCTAAGAATTTTAACTTAAGACATCGAGGTATCATAGGATCATAGTGTCCGACAACGGAAAGATAATGTAAATACAACTTGAAGCCAGATCTTGTCTGAATTTCCTCTTAGATTTCGTTTACATAGTCCTGGAAACTTTAGGAGAATCTTGATTTTAATTCCGTAATGAATTTCAATCACTGTATTACACTGAGAAAGCTATTACTAAATAGTGGTGTTGATATCTGATGGTATAATTAGTATAATTGTACCATCAGGAATAATTAGTATAATTATAGTAGTAAATATAATTAGTTAGTAAATAGTTTATATCATAGCGGAATGGTTTTTTATCATCACCTATTAAGTTGGGTATTTCATGTCGTATAGTTCTGGCAGGATCATGACCCATCACATGGACTTCAATACGATAAGACGACCGCGACGCTCTGAAGGTTAAATGGGGACGTAACTAGGCCATGTCGGGCCTTTTACTTCATACTGAGATGTAGCCTTAGTGATAAACAGCGAATCAATGCATCATAGGATTCAGGTTGCTGAAATTCTTCCTTATATAATTCTTCGTTCTAAGAGAGATCTTGTTCCTTAAAAAGAAGAAATTTTTAAGAAAAGGTTTTAAATCTAACAAAGTACAGTGCAGTACAGTAGCTATACTAACCAACCCTTTTTCTTTTTTAGCAATCATTAATGCTGGGATTTTCCCCAGAATCATGTCAGGTATTAAGGATACTTGGATGAAGAAAATGATGTGCCGCATTTGCAGGTTGAAACGCTGCAAAATCTGAAAAAATAGAAGGGAGACATTTCAGAATACAGTCTATATTACATGAAAAATTATCAAATATTAACCACGCAATTGTTTTCAATCACAGCACTTCAATAATGCTATGAAAACGAACGATATTCTATAAACTATATCCAGGCTTCTCTGACGAAAAGGATCGAATGGGTTTTCATTGCTATTTTACGGGGAGTATTTGCAAGGGGTGTGCAAAGCTTACAAAAGACTGGGATATGTCCAAAGACTTAACCTTTGCAAGAATTTAACTGAACAAAAGACCATTCAAAGAGGTCTGGGTCGGCGCGACAATTTTCTGGAAATGGAGGACAACTTGAGTTAGGGAATCGCCCCTTCGAGTAACAACCGAGATTGGGGTCGTTTTAGGGCCTGTTTATATGGGGAAAATCATCCCACCTTCCAGCCCTGTAGCTGAGAGGTGAGATCTCACCTTCCAATACAAACCTTTGTGATTTTCATCTTCTGTTTATATGGAAAACGTTTCATCCCGGTCAGGTGAGATCTCACTCGCTGAGAGGTGGGATCTCACCTGGGTGGGATGAAATTCTCTCATATAAACGCTGGAAGGTGGGATGAAAGCTGGACGGTGGGATGAAATTGCTCATTATGCGCAAGCGCCAGACATAATCCTATTGTCTGAAAAATTAAACAAAAGCGGAAATATGAGACAAGTGGCTGGAAGGTGGGATGGAATTCTACATATAAACTCTTGAAAATTTCGTCCCACTGTTCAGCTGACGGGCTGGAAGGTGGGATGATTTTGTCCATATAAACAGGCCCTTAGGAGGGGCAGGGCAAGAAATTTTTCTTCAAATTCACGCATAATGGAAGACAAAGAAGGAAAAAGAATCTGTTACAATAAACAATCGAAATGTCTCCATAAAAAAACTCAGGAAACAAGATGCAAGTAACTCACAGAAAGGAAAATTATTGACTAAATGCCTCGTTGAGCAGATAAGCAGGACTTGAATCCTTTCATTTTCTTTTACGTTCACTCCAATGGACGCAAATACGAATTTGAAGCAAAAGTTGCTGCACTCCTTCTCATGAAGGGACGGTGATATAAGTTGTTGAACTCTGTGAGGATTCCCTTACTCAGGATACTCACCATCTTCCAGAAAAATGTCGCGCCGACCCAGGCCACTTTGAAAAGGTCTATTACCCTGTTAGGGTGACAAAGCGAGCTCACGTTGAGCAAAGACGTTGCAAAAAACGAGCTTTGCCTAACTTCCATTTGAAACAAAAGCAAGTTAGTAGCACGTGCTCGTTCTCCAAGGCATAATAACCATCTATCGGAAGAAACCTTGACCATCTGAATGTTTTGTTTTCTTGTGTATACCTTTGAATATCCTGTTTCCAGATCTGCGAATCGGCCGTTGTGGTGGATGGTGAGTACAGTGAAGAGGTAGTGTGAAGGATAGAGGAGAAAAGAAACTTCCCCTACTTTTTTCTCCTTTTCTCCTCGTTCCTTTTTTCCCAATCCCTGTGAATTAAAGTACTTAGGTTTAAAGTACTTACGACAGTTTGCCACACTTCTACTCCATAAATGCCACTCACGAGGCTGACGACTGACATCATAGTTGTTATCTCGACAAAGTCGATGCTAAAATATAGGCAGCAATTTAAAATCGATGAAAAATTACAAATAGAAAAAGGATTGAAAAAGTATTCACTAAAAAGAAAGTCATATTAACCTCTGAAATTGCAGTGCACCAGTGATATAGATTGTCCAAGGCTCTGATATATAGTTCATAATTATGCCAACAAAAACGAATACCACGAACTGAAATGGATTTTTGTCCAATCCTATAATACAGCTTAATGCAGCTAAAACAATAAGAAGCGCCAGTGCATCACCCCCGTGATCAAGAATTTCTCCAAAAGGACTCTCCTTTTCTGGACGATTTCGACGTGCGACTTTTCCATCCATACAATCGAAATGCATCCATAACTGAAATCCGATGGAGCAGAAGAGTGATGCGTAGCCAACATTCTATGGTTGTAAAGAAAGAGAATATATATGAAAGGGGTTTATTCTAGAACGGCTTATTGCAAAGATGAATTCTTACGTGGGGGCATATTCAAAAAGATGGGTGTTTAATTTTGTAAAAGTGAATTATTAGACCGCCATTTTCAAGCAGAGTTTATTAACAGGGACGAGTTGTTCGATTTCGATGAGGGCATATCCCAGACGGGCTATTCTACAATAGATACTTGGGCTTATCCACGAGGGTTTAGATAGCAAAAATTATTTTTAGGTTGAAGCTTTTTAAAGGGGGGCTAATAATAAGGGGGGGGGCTAATAGCAGCATGATTCTTAGATTGCTGCTCATTCAAGAAAGGCTTGATTACAGGTGCGCATTCTTCGATTGGAGCTTATTCTAGAGGGGTGAATTGAAAAGCTGAAATCAATCCGAGCTGAGCAATTATTCGAGAGGTGTTTAGGTGAGGTATTTATTTAAAAAAATTTCAGCCTACCTGTTTCTTATTTTGGAGTGATTTTCACCAACTTATCATCCCTACCTTTCTCGAAAATATGTTTAAAGGGCGTTTCCTGGCGGGGGTCTTCAAGCTGGCGAACTTTGCTTGTGCTGTGCTGTGCGTACTGTGTCTCTGCATCTCAAAATACTGTCGGAGGGAGATAGCCAAGAATTTTGACCAATTGACCGAAATTTCAGCCTAGTCTGGTGTTTCTAATAAAGGTTGTTCTGATGGAAAAACGTGTAGTTCGTTCTCTAGAGCCGGGCATTGAGATTTGAGGGGAGGGGGTTCGCTAGAAGTTAGTAAAAACAAGTTAGTTTTAACATAATTTGGCATTACTAATTGTAATTAATTGAATAAACTTCTCACATACCCGAATATTTCCATGATGACTATAATATAACACTGCAAGGCAAGGTAAAATGACAGAGAGCAAACCAGTCAGAGTCATGATATTTGGCGAAAGTTTTTTAGGCAGACATGATACAATTCTATTCCAAATCGGATCATACACTTCTTCAAGCAATGATTTTTGCACACTTTGGTATTTATGCTTGCGGATCTGGTTTAGATCTTCCGAGTTTAAGACTGGCATTTTGTTTCAAGACTTGTATTTGTGCAAGGAGGAAAAATTGTTGGATTGCATGAGAAATGAAAAACAAAACAAAAGAGATAATTATCCATTTTATTGGTCACAAGCAATAATAGAGTTTATGAAAAAAGCTATTCAATTGCCTCCAACAAAGAGATCATTTCATGAGTTACGATTATCTTTAAAACGTGGAAAATGGAATGACGGAATGGAATGATAGAATGATGGAACTACAGAGTAGAAGGATTGCATCATTGATAAGTATTTTCAATTTCATCCTACAGCGCTGAAACGCAACTACTTTGGCTTCCAGATAACTAAATGTCACTTAACATGCAAAAATCAAAAATCTATTCATGATCTAGCACAGTTTTCCTCAAATCATGCCCTAAGATCAACCTTTCAACACCTTTCAACTTTTTTCAATATCTACAGGCTTTTAAGTCTTACAGTAACAAATGTGCGGAGGGTTGTTTTTTCATCCTGGATTCTACCATCTCTTCTTTTCATGTTATCAAACCATCTCTAAATGAACATCTCACATTTTCACCAAGGCACCCCTTTCTGTATAGGTTTGCCTTATCATGGCCTGTGATGCTTATTTTTATGGCTCTCGAATAAGATACCGCTGTTTGTGTTATTTACACCATGACATGTTTAAGAATGGCAATAGCAGGATCGAGCAGGATTTCTGAATTCATGTGTCTCGCCATATTCCAGTAAAAGTGTCACAAATACCAAAATTAGTAGAAGCTTCGTGATATAACATAATTACCAATGCTAAAATGACATGAGTGTATCTAATGATCTATTTTAAAAGGACTCCCTTGCGCATTTCTACAATATCTTTGAAAGACTTTTCGTGCCTTTTCGTACTTTTAACGGCGTTAACAGCTAGTGATGTTCGTGAGAATAATCTAAAAATCTTAAAATCTAATAAAAAATCTTAAAACAGTTTTTTATGTATTTGTCAGTTATTGTCGAAATTTTTTCGTATATAGTAGTTAGAAATGAACAAGGAAGAGAAAAGCAAAAAGAGAAAAAAAAATCAAAATGGCTCTTCATGGTTGATAACTAGTATTATAGTTCACCCGATATCAATTTTGAATAAAGATATTCCTCGTAATTAGAAAATTAAAAAGAAATTGGGCACATAATTTCCTTCCGAGGATAGGGTGAATCGACATAAGAAACTGCCGCTACAAATGGGCTTTTATTTTAGCAATTCTGTAGCATACAGAATTTGGTCTTAATTTTCTAAGGGAGTGCTGTTTCGACGAGGTGAACCAGAGTATTGCCGGAGATTTTAAATGTTTTATTCAATTGTATAGCCGAGGAGGTCCGAAACCTTCCAGATATATCTAACAGGTTCGTTTAGTTATCACCCTATCAATATTTATAAAGTCTTAAACTAACTCTTGTCTGCTGTTTTTGGAGTTTTGTCTCACAAGTTGGATTGTCTCAAATGTCAATGAAATTAAAATACAAATGTCAAACTAATTTGTCGTCGTTCTTATGATAAAACTCATTATAATAAAATTGGAGATTTAAAAACGTTAAGCGGTAAGCAGGGCCATGGACTACACCAGTCACAAGTTACTAGTGAGCAAAAGCATGTCTCTAATCTAAAAATTAATAATTTGATAATTGGGTTCTAAAAATTATTGAAAGAACAAGGACTTGAGTTGTTCAATGGTATCGCTTGGTCCACAAACCGTATGTCCAATGACCCTGTCATCTTTAAAAATTTCGTAGTCATTCCCACCCTGAAAAGAGAAAGATTTTAAGAGCTTGTTTATATGAGGTGGGGTATCTCACTGAGGTGGGATATCACACTGGGATGAGATCCATACTATACTCCGAAATGCCCCGAGATGACTCTCAATTTCAGGGCTTTCTGAATTTCTCAGTGCCACCTCAGCACCGTTATCATCATAGTATTTTTCACCTTAACTCGAATTAAAAACATTACAATCTACAAAATTCACCTTTTTTACAAATCCCCTTCCCACAAATGGGTAATACCTCGGGTAATCAATGAAAGAGCATTTGCTGTGGTTACCCTATTTACGGATCAAGGAAAGGGGGCATGCCATCAAATTCCATGATTCCCTGTTCCCTGATTTCCCGTTCCACGATTCCTCGCTCCCCGTTTTACAGATGGCCGGAAAATTTTCATGACCATTTGGTTAATACAACCAATTTGTGTCAAGTGAAGCGCGGAAATTGTAAAAAAAAAAAAAACAGCGCTGAAAACAAGGCTCTTTTAAAAATAAGGCCCCATTGAAAAATCAAAGTTGTCGCAAAATTACTTCAATCGAAATGGTCTTCTGAAAGAATTACCATAGCATGCATACATACCTCATATGTCTTATCTCCAAAGAAATGAACGACTTTAATTGCATCTAAATCCATGAAATTCAAACAAAATGTTTTATCCCATCCTTTTGGAAATACGTCAAAACTAATTTGTCCTCCGATTGAAAATTGCAAGCCATAATCAGCAAATTCCTTTCTTAGACATTCCACAAATGTCTCCCTTATTTTGTGAACCTACAAAATAAAAATAGTATAAGTTTTTTTATGTTCGAAGAATTCGAACATATTGGTGTGGGGTTGAGTGTCACTAACTCACTCAATCACTCACTCACTCACTCACTCACTCATTCACTCACTCACTCACTCACTCACTCACTCACCAACTCACTAACCAACGCATGAACAATGGAAAAATGTAACAATACTAAGCACCCCAAGATGCGCAATTTGCGGTTAGTTGTGCACAATGGCGGCCTGCAAGCACTTTTGTCAATTTGGGATCACGTGACAATTATTCTTCTCAAACAAGCTTTATTGCATGACTCATGCTTGTTTACCTTAAGGAACTGGCAAATTGCCATCATAATCATCATCATCATGATTACCATCACCATCATTGACGGTATTGCTATGGCAAGATCTAAAGTAACGGCACTACCACCACAACAACCACCTCTACAACCATCACTACGACCAACCCTATCACCATCACCACAAACACCCTACCACCACAACCCCCCTACCACCACCACCACAACCACCCTACCACCACTACCACAATCACCCTTACCAACCAGCATCAAGATCATCGTGGTCATCAACATCATCATCATAACCACCACCATCATCATCATAATCATCATCGTCATTGTTGTGCATACCGATAAATATCTTTCATCATTTGAACGAAATAGCTATATTCAACCAGAGTCGTTCTTCGAACATGCCCGTAGGGCCCCTATGTTTTTATTGAAATTGGACAGCATTGCTCAAATTTCAAATAGTCTTTAGATTGAAATAAAATAGTTGTTTATGATTATGAATATGAACATACGCATCCTAATAAGCACGAACTCGCTAATATCGGATCAAATAAGATTTTTTATTTAAATAATAATAAGGTAATGCAGATGCACCATAACGAAGAAAAAGTGGCTTAGTACCAACCCCATAAGTTACAATACTAGTTTTGTTGAAATTTTTGTTTAAATAATAATAAAGTGATGCAAATGCATAACGAAGAAAAAATAGCAGAGCATGGCCATGCCATGCCCGCACACCCTTGGCATATTTTAGTGTTGAACCTGTATATATTCTTGTGCAATATATTTTACTCATTTTTTGTAAAATTTACTGTATGTATTACATGTGTAGCCTCGTACTGACTCATCAGCTGATTCCCATATAAAGCATTTCGGGACTAGATCAGTATGCTTTGTTGTATTTATGGGTGTCCCATCGTTCCTGTTTCTCAGAAACGACATCAGATTTTGAGGCTGTTCGTGGCAATTTGCAAGTACAGCTTTTTATGTATCAATTCTTTCATGAGTATAAGTGTGTAGGTGTACCTGTATTTATATAGGGGGTCAGTTTACTACTGTTCACCCAGCGCTGCATTGGAAATACTCAATGCAATAAACGGTTTGATATGAATTTCGAGCTTTCCGGCACAAGGAAATTTTTAGTGGGCCAGGTAAAAGAACTTCAGATAGTTGAGACAAATTTACAAGACGAGTAAGAATGTTGGGGTGATTTCAAACTTTCGGCAGTAAGAACTTCATACACCTGTTGTACAGAACTCACATTTTTGCAGTAAACTTTCTGTCAATATTGTTTCTTTTAGGGCCTGTTTACATGGAAGCAGGCCAGTCCGGTTACGCGAGCCAGGTTAGGCTAAGAACGATGAGATCAGCGGGAACAAAAGAATATTTTGTTCACTTTGCATTTATATGGAGAGCGGGTTGGCCCAGTCAGGTTGGTGAAAATCCTGACAGGAAAGAATGCAAAAGTTTTAATAAGCAAGGCCAGCTCAGCTAACCAGGCTGGAAAATTTATCCATGTAAACGCTCTAAAGAATGATCTCGCCTAACCGAGCTAGCCTGGCTAACCAGGCTGACCAGCCTTCATGTAAAGAGATCCATAATGACAGGCAAACAAACATCTGAGCTGTCCTATCATACTGTATGTTTTAAATTCGAAAATTGGCACGCGGTAATGTTCTTTTTATGCGAATAAACATATTTGTCATCATTTCGTGCCCTTTCCCGAAACAAATGGCCTAAATCATCAAAAAGGCTTTCAAAATTAAAGAACTCCCTATAAATGTATATACTACAGAGGGAATGAAATGTATATTCTCTTTAAAGACACAAGAAAGATTTTCTCCAATCTAAAAATCTGACAGTTTTCCTACAATCTGTCATGCTTTCAATAAGCAACTGTGTATATTTACTGGCACTTCGGTTTTTTCTAACATTGTCTTGATCTTTTATTTATATTCAAAATTTTGACAAACCTTTTCGTTGGCAATGAAAGCTGTGACATGTACTTGAGACAATAATTTATAAATTTCTGCAGCTTTTCTTCTCCAACAAAGCTTGCTATGCTCTGAAATATTAATTTTTGTTTAACATCAGTATTATATAGCATGGACATAACACTGTATTATGTATTGAAAGAATGGATGCCTCTATGATTTTGTGCCGAATGCTTCCGTACCAGCTAATCGTATTTGTGTTTACCCGTTTGCAAGCCATAACAGATACAAGCATACGGCAGAGAGGATGAAGATATAATACACAAGGGCACCAACACTGCTCTTGTCTAAAGTTAGAGGTTGATCCCTCTGTCAACAGCCTTTAAATATCTTTGACGTAATCTTAAGTTTCTAGCAAATGATAACAACATTGTTGTTCAGCAGCTGAAAAAGTTAAGTTCAACGGCATTCTAGAGTTCAAATTTAGGAAATTTTCCAGGGGAGCATGCCCCCGGACCCCTCTTGCATTTTAAACCCTTAGTCCCGTCTGGGGTATTTGATGCATATATAATATTTCTCACACCCATTTTGTCCGCAAATACCGAGCGACACCCCCCAGTCATCGAATCCTAGCTACGGCACTGGAAAAATGTTGTGCAGTTTAGCAGAAAAAATCATTTTAGTTGATTTATAGCATGATCACAGTCATTGACTGATATCATTATGAAACTGAAATTCTTTGATCTAAAACTTAGCTACAGCAAGTTATTGAAATAGTGAGGCTACGTCCTTGTCATTTGATAAGTTCTCTTGAAGGCAAAAAAGTTTTTCAAACCTGTGTTGCAATGAGATTTCCACCTTTGTAAGCAACAAGACCATTTTCAGCAAAAACATAGTCAAAGTCTTGAATCACTTAAAATATAAAATGATAAAACAATTTAAAAAAGAATATTGTCTATTTTCATAACATCAAAAAGTCTTTGCAAATCAACTGTCAGCACTCCTAGGTCCAAAATTTGTTTCTTCTAATGATTACTTTGCACCGGAGCTACAAAAATGGGAACAGCAAAAACCTGACAGTCTGTCATGATATTCTTGTTTCGAACGCTTATTCGATTATCGCTCATCTTACATGAGGTCTTACTCTTAGGTGCCTATTTGCCTTCCCCCCATTAATTAATTTTTTGGACAATTTCCAACTCCCCCCTCTTTTTAGGACCTCTCCACATATTATTACGATCGTTTTTTTTTTTACTAAACTTACTTTGACGTTCTAGGTGTAAAATTTCACTTGTACACTCAATTTGTTGGTGAGAACTAGAGATTTCCTAAGCCTTTTAGCACTATAGGGCCCCTCACTTTGCATTTCAGCAGTTTCAAGACATAATTTGTCAAACAAAGTCCGACCCCCTGTTTATACCGACCCACCCCCACCCATAAGACTTGGACGGTAGCTCCAACCCCCGCCTTTACCGACCCCCCCAACAATTAGGCACCTAACAGTAACAAGCACCGAGTTTGTTACGAAAATGCTACTGCACAACTGCACCGGGCGTAGTAAAAGCGTGTTATGGGCGTACTACTGGTATGATATTGGTGAAACACAGGTAAGACAAAGTTCTAGTAAAAACTAAAAAAAGTTCTTTACTTAAAGTTGTCTGTCATTAAGATTGAAAGTTTGTTATAATACAGACGAGTCATTTATCAAATTCCGTTTAGCTAAGAGGAAATCGTAGCCTTTCACTGGTCATTCGATCCTCAACATTTTTGGTTTCGCATTTACGGGCTGCCCTGACGTAAACGATGTTTCTTGAGATCAAACAACTCCTCTCCCTCGGTATACAGGGTGGCGATTGCCTGCATTGATTCTGACGAAGACCATAGGTGTGGCAGACTCTAAACTACAATAAATTGATGCGTTAAACCATCGCTTGACTGCCTTCCACTACGCTTGAGGGCCAAGACAACGGTATAAAAGCCTTCGAAAACTCTTTGCAACCACCTAAAGACACATTGATAGTTATGCAGAATTCTGACCAAGAGTGACTTCTGCATTCGTATAGAAGGTTAAGGCTGAGTACTTTTCATCAACACGAGCTCAAATGCATTTTTGTAAGTGGAATTAAAGATCAAACCATTTTTCAATCTATGGCTCCTTGTTGCCTTCAATTTTTGCGATTTGGTCAAATTGAAATACCCCCACAAATCATTTTTCTTTTTAACAAACATGTACTGTGAACAACTAACAAGAATCTGTCATACCATTGACATCAACGTGCTCTTCAATTTCCTGTACATTGTTGTGCTGCTATGTGGCAGGAGATTCAAGTCAGCTCTATGTGGTGTTTCTATCAGATTCCTGACGTGAGGAATCTCGCAAACACCAAAGAAATGCTTCGATTGGCTTTCTCCCCAAAGCTATTTGCTGCATCTTTCATTGTAAGTAATTTTATGGCTTTCTCTATATCAAACATCTATTTTGTTTGGGACAACGAGAGTTGCACTTTTCTCTCAACCCATGAGGCGAGGCTCCAAACAGTCAGCTGGTGTCTGTGACTCCCATTCAAACTGAGTCTTTCTTCTTCTCTGTTGTTGACTTGACGGAACAGCAGGCTCTCTTAGAATTTTCTTTGAATATATCCAACTCCTTTAGAACTTGCACTTCTTGAAAGGTAAATTCCTCCATATCTTCATGTTTTTACTCTTTCAAGTGCTCTAATAAGAATGGAAAGAGTCCTTTGCTTGGACAATTAGACATCATGCCTCATATTTGATTTCTTTACATTTGTCATAAATTTCTCGCATTTCTGCAAATAGCACAATCAAAGCCTGGCAGCAAAAATAGATCAGACACCAATGCTCATACGATGAGCTTGTGAAAAGTGTAGTAGCGTAACTCATGGTCTCTTTCACTTTCAAGGCAAAATGTGTAGCTAGTACAGTGCATTCAACTTGTCCATGATCCCTTCCATAATTGCATGAAACAGATTTTATCCTTTGATTACAAGCTAATAGAAATCTGCGAATTTGGAATGTACTCTCAGCATAACCATCGCTAGATCCATCACAAGGGAGACATACCAAGGAAGGTAAAATCAATTATCTGAAGCATCTTTGCATTGAAGCAACACAAGGAATCTATTTTGAAACATTCAGTTTGGTATTGTCCATCTGTGTGTATTCCTGAATAATATATATGAAAAGAAAAAGGAACCAACGGCCTTTTGTTGATTTTGCAAAAATCTTTGATCTTTCCTCTTCGTAAGGATCTATTGGCATTATCATTTTTAAAGCAACAGATTCAAGATTGGCACATTAACAATTTTTTATTGATTGAACATGTTTTTGATTGAAATGACACATTTTGTACTACATGGTTCCTCTAGCTAACTGCTGATGGGAAAGGAGGCAATAATCAGGAGAATTGTTCTAGGGTGAGAGCAGCTCGATTCAATGATTTTTGCTGCTGGGTTCAGATGGGTTCAGGTGGGTTACTGCTGGGTTCAGCTCGGTTCAGGTGGGTTTAACTTCTATAAATTACATATTAACCTTCACACTTTGTGCAAATCATATACACACTTGCACACTTTGACTTTTTGCACATCTGACTGAGATGTTGATGAAGGTGAAATCGCGTATTTAGTGCCATTCACAAGGATCTCAGTATAGTTGGTTAACTAATTGAGGCGTTGATCCTGGCTCTGGAGCTACCATAGCTGGGGCTTGGACCCCTGGCTTCACTGAGCTTCTTAAACCATTAGACAGCTGGATTAGACCACAATGCAACAGCACAGATCTTGTTGAAAAGTTCCATACACTGCAATCTGGCCTTGCCTGGAATTTGGGTTTCTATATACATGTATGTAGTTGGTGATGGTGAAATGGTGTATTTAGCACCAGTTGCTAGGATCTCAGTAGTTTGATAACTAATCAAGACCTTGACACTGTCTGTGACACTACTGTAGCCATGGCCCAGGTTGGAAAACTTGCTCCCATTTGCAATGACGCTCGCAATTCTCCTATTATTTGACGTTTTGTCATATTAATTAGTTTATTGTCTTTTCAATCTGCTCGCAATGATGTGTCTCATAAAAGTTGCATGTTTTCAAGTCTGGGCCAAGGCTCCAATCCAACCCAAACCTCGCTGAGCTTCTGACACCATGAGCTGGATTAGATGGATAAAATCAATCAATATTTCAAGGAAAACTTTAAATACAGAAAATAAAACTAAATTAAGCCTCACATGAGTCTCCACCCATTTGCTCTTTGATCTTGACAAGATCAGACCCACCAACCACAGCAACAACAACTTTCTCTCGAAGTTCACCAAGAAAAGATTTCATTTCAGGAGTTATCATCTGCAGGAAAAAACAAAGAAATGATAAAAATCGAAATGCATGATACCATGAATGATTTTTTATTCCATCTGTAGCAGATTATGAGAAAAGAACAAACAAGAAAGAAGGAGAAATAAATAGCCTATTACTGTACCTGTCTTGGGGAGTGAGTGTTCCATCCACATCAAACAGGCATGCTATTGTTTGATCGTGAGTCCTAAGATTTGCCATTTCTGGTTACTTAAATATATGTAGATAATTTCATACTAATGAAAGCAGTTTCAATTTCTCGTTCACTCGAGCAAACTTTTTGACCACCAGGCTTTCATCAAATGACAGATAGAGTGTTCTGCGACATGGCTTGGCCTTTTTACTTCCTTCCCGCCAGAAGATGTTGACGACGTGGCCAACATGCGTGGCGATTTGACATCTAAATGAGGCCAGTGTCATAGCAACAGTTTTCCGAGGGACGCAGCGAGATCAGCTACGCAGCTGTCAGACACCCAACGCAGGTTTTATTCATTCTTGCAGCCAAACGGTTACAGTTGTAAACAGTGAATCCTCGAATAAACCCCCACCTTCGAATAAGAAGCCCTCCCCTCGAATAAGCCCCCATGGGGAATTATTCAAAGGATTTATGAATTTAGCAAGCAGCTGATTTTGTAAAAGAGTACAGATTTTTCTCTCTGCTATTCTTTCGACAACACACTTGAACCGAGCAATTCAACTTTAAAATTAAGCCCCCCCGCCCTTGAATAAGCCCTTCTCTCGAATAAGCCCCCACCGTAAAATGCATTTTTGCGAATAAGCTCCGGGGTCTTATTTGAGGATTTAAGTTCATCAATATACTATGAAGCTGAAAGAAATATAATTGAGTTATGTTATAATCTGAATCGCTTAACCGCCTTTAGTCGTTAATTGTTTTGGTTACGCATGCGCAAGTTGAGTTGTAGGTTGTCAGTCGTCGAAGTTAGATATCGCATTCGCATCGAAACAAGTCAGAGAGCATCGTTTATTCGCTTCGTTAAATCATTTTGAGTCAAAGAAATCGTATATTTATTCATCTTGTTATATTGAGTCGCTATCGTTAATCGTTTATCGTTTTCTTTATATATCTGTGGTTATCGTGTTAATCTTCTCTCTAATATTAAAATGGTAATTTCCATGGAAACCGATTTTGTCTTAGCAGTTGTGCCGATGTGGTAGGTGGCACGACTTCCCCACTTTTTCCCTGCTCTGCCGACCGTGGGGTAGGCGTGTCATCACCCTCTCTTTTTTTGCAAACTCCCCTCGCTTCTGGGGTAGTTGGGGCTAACCCTTCTTTGAAGTGCGTCATTGGTGCCTGTTTTAACTAGAGGGGTGTCGCCCTGGTTGAGGGTATTGTTACATTAGTCAAGAATTTCACCTGGACGAAGAAAGTTAGAAAAATAAACTCATCATGATTCTGTTCCTGAACTCTTACTTGTTGTTGAAATAAATTATATTTGATATCTTTCAACTCATCTTCCGTGACGAGGAGCGCAAAGACTAAGTGGTCGCGACGGCCTAAATTTCTTGAAGTCGCCCCGATTGAGGGCAAGCAAAATTGTGAAATGTGCCTCCGCAGAGACCATGAAACAAGCAAAAGAAGCTTGCGGAGCCGCAGGAAAATTTTTTTCTTTTTCGTACCACAGGGCGTAGCTTTCGTAAAGCTACGTTGTTAACAGGAGATTACCATAGGGCCCTCAAATAGGGCGACTTAGGCCAATCAAACAGCTCATGGAAACAAAGCCTGTGGCGACTGAAACGGATATCAAATTACAAATCTTACATTACGTAATTTAGCGGGTTGAATTAAACTTGTCATGAAGCTGTGTTTTTGTTGGAAAAGCTTTCACCACTCTGATAAAAGAAACCAAAACAAAACAGTGCCACAAAACATAAAAGTTAAAATGGCGAATATTTGCAATTCGTTTTCAGGTACGCATTTTAAAAATATTTTTCTTTGCTTGTGGACGAAAGTTTAGGGAAAAAAACGTAGAAAATATTTCACACATGGCGTCATTAAAATATTTTCGCGCGCTTTTTAGATTTAACTTCGCCACAATTCTTGTTATTTAACAATAAATACAAGGTACTAAAAACCGTTCAAAGCCCGTTTACCCTCAACCAGGGCGACACCACTCTATATTAAATTTCCCTAGGACAATCGAAAGCTAAAGCACCATGTTAACTATACCTCCTTCTTTATTGGAAACAATGACTAGATACTAAATCTAACTACGACTACTTCTAATTATTTAATGCAGGAAACTGGGCGTGCGATGCACCGGCCCTTTGTTGCCTGCGGAACTAAATCTTGTACGGTCGGTGATTGAAACCGAAATTGCCAAATTTCCGGGCCAATGCACCTGTCCAGCAGAAAGACTGCCAGAGAACTGAAATACAAAACAAATCATAAAATCAATAAATAAAAAGAAGGGGACAGGGAGGGAGGGAGAAGATCGCAAAAGCCTAACTTGCTTGTACGCTGTGCTAACAAGAATGAATGTGAACAGACAAAAACACACGATAGGTAGTTACCAAAATACCTAGACGACACCTCATTAGTATAATATCACCCAAAGAAAGCCCGATTGTCAGTCCATCCGTCGACAGCCAATATCCAATATCCAATATGACTTAACTTTTGACCCAGTGCATAAACAGAACGTGTACACAAACACGGCAATTCAATGCATGTACTGTATGATGGAACAAATGGAATGGACCCTAGAGCATGGAGCCAACTGGACCCTAGAAACCCGATGACCGCCAGCAAACGTCCTAGGCAATTTTAACTGTGCTTAAATTCTAATTTAACCAATATTTAAATTTCCCTAGGACAATCGAAAGCTAAAGCACCATGTTAACTATACCTCCTTCTTTATTGGAAACAATGACTAGATACTAAATCTAACTACGACTACTTCTAATTATTTAATGCAGGAAACTGGGCGTGCGATGCACCGGCCCTTTGTTGCCTGCGGAACTAAATCTTGTACGGTCGGTGATTGAAACCGAAATTGCCAAATTTCCGCCACAGAAAAACGAAGTTTTGACCCCACAATCACCTACCGTACAAGTAGAAGGAAAATTGTTGGAAGAAAATTAGACACACTATTAAAAACCTGAACTATACTAGATCTTCTCCCGGTCCCAAAAATTTAAAAAGCAGTAAAGAAGAAATAATGAGCCTTACAAAAACGAGGTAGGAAAAAAATTGCCCACATCAAACATCATAAATGCCTTAAGAAAAACAAACGAAGGCGTGGAGCGTCAACTCCTAAGGAAACTAAAAAGGTAAAGGCTGACACCCCCGAGGACTTAGTGTCCTCGTTCAGCCAAGCCATACTGTAATAATCGACCCATGAACTTTTAGTCCAAGGGCCGAGCCACCGCCGCTATTGCACATTAATAAATCGATTACAGGGACTATCTCGTCCAAGAATCGAGCCACCGCCACATGTTGTTTGAACTGCCACATGCAGTTTGAACCTTTAAAACTGCCACATGCAGATTGAACCAATAAAACTGCCACATGCAGTTTGAACCTTTGAAACTGCCACATGCAGTTTGAACCAATAAAACTGCCACATGCAGTTTGGACAATAGTTGTAACTTAAAACTGCCACATGCAGTTTGAACCTTTCAACTGCCACATGCAGTTTGAACCTGTAAACTGCCACATGCAGTTTAGACATTAGTTGTAACCTAAGACTGCCACATGCAGTTTGAACCTTTCAACTGCCACATGCAGTTTAGACATTAGTTGTAACTTAAGACTGCCACATGCAGTTTGAACCATTAAAACTGCCACATGTTTGAACCTGTACTGCCACATGCAGTTTAGACATTAGTTGTAACCTAAGACTGCCACATGCAGTTTGAACCTTTAAAACTGCCAAATGCAGTATGACATTAAACTTAAGACTGCCACATGCAGTTTGAACCATTAAAACTGCCACATGCAGTTTGAACCTGTAAACTGCCACATGCAGTTTAGACATTAGTTGTAACCTAAGACTGCCACATGCAGATTGAACCTGTAAACTGCCACATGCAGTTGAACCTTTAAAACTGCCAAATGCAGTTTGGACATTAATTGTAACTTAATGCCACATGCAGTTTGAACCTTTAAACTGCCACATGCAGTTTAGACATTAGTTGTAACTTAAGACTGCCACATGCAGTTTGAACCATTAAAACTGCCACATGCAGTTTGAACCTTTAAAACTGCCAAATGCAGTTTGGACATTAATTGTAACTTAAGACTGCCACATGCAGTTTGAACCTTTCAACTGCCACATGCAGTTTGAACCTGTAAACTGCCACATGCAGTTTAGACATTAGTTGTAACCTAAGACTGCCACATGCAGTTTGAACCTTTCAACTGCCACATGCAGTTTGAACCTGTAAACTGCCACATGCAGTTTAGACATTAGTTGTAACTTAAGACTGCCACATGCAGTTTGAACCCTACTGACTTTTGCCGTTCCAGCTTGGAGCTGCTACCTACAGTTGAAACCGTTAAAGCTGCCACATGCAGTTTGAACCTTACAGCCTTTTGCCGTTACACCTTAGAAGCTGCTACCTACAGTTGAAACCGTTAAAGCTGCCACATGCAGTTTGAACCCTACAGCCTTTTGCCATTCTACCTTAGAGCTGCTACCTACAGTTGAAACCGTTCAAGCTGCCACATGCAGTTTGAACCTTACTGCCTCTTGCCGTTCCACCTTAGAGCTGCTACCTGCAGTTGAAACCGTTAAAGCTGCCACATGCAGTGTGAACCTTACTGCCTTTTGCCGTTCCGCCTTAGAGCTGCTACTTGTAGTCGAAACCGTTAAAGCTGCGACACCTTACAACCTTTTGCCGTTCCACCTTAGCGCTGCTACCTGTAGTTGAAACTGTTAAAGCTGCCACATGCAGTTTGAACCTTACAGCCTTTTGCCGTTCCACCTTAGAGCTGCTACTTACAGTTGAAACCGTTAAAGCTGCCACATGCAGTGTGAACCTTACTGCCTCTTGCCGTTCCACCTTAGAGCTGCGACCTGCAGTTGAAACCGTTAAAGCTGCCACATGCAGTGTGAACCTTACTGCCTTTTGCCGTTCCGCCTTAGAGCTGCTACCTGTAGTTGAAACCGTTAAAGCTGCGACACCTTACAACCTTTTGCCGTTCCACCTTAGCGCTGCTACCTGTAGTTGAAACCGTTAAAGCTGCCACATGCAGTTTGAACCTTACAGCCTTTTGCCGTTCCACCTTAGAGCTGCTACCTACAGTTGAAACCGTTAAAGCTGCCACATGCAGTTTGAACCTTACTGCCTCTTGCCGTTCCACCTTAGAGCTGCTACCTGCAGTTGAAACCGTTAAAGCTGCCCCATGCAGTTTGAACCTTACAGCCTTTTGCTGTTCCACCTTAGATCTACTACCTACAGTTAAAACCGTTGAAGCTGCCACATGCAGTTTGAACTTTACTGCCTCTTGCCGTACCACCGTAGAGCTGCTACCTGCAGTTGAAACCGTTAAAGCTGCCACATGCAGCTTGAACCTTACTGCCTCTTGCCGTTCCACCTTAGAGCTGCTACCTGCAGTTTGAACCGGTAAAGCTGCCACAAGCAGTTTGACCTTACAGCCTTTGCCGTTGAACCTTAAGACTGCCACGCACAGTTTGAACCGTTAAATTATCCACATGCTGTTTGAGCCTTACACCCTTGTGTCGTTCCACCGTAGGGCTGCCACCTGCAGATTGAACCGTTAACGCTGCCACCAACTGTGTGGACCTTACTGTCGTTTGCCGTTCCACCGTAGGGCTGCCACCTGCAGTTTGAACCTTACTCCCTTTCGCCGCATGCAGTTGAACTGTACAAACTACCATACGTGCAGAGTGAACTCCAAGAGAGCCATCTGCAGTTTGAACCTGACGATTTCCGCATACCGCATGAACTGTAAAACTGCAAAAAGCGCGAGTGTGAAACTTTGAAAATTGCCACCTGCCCCTTGCGCCTTAAAGTTACTACATGCCTTTTGAGCCTTAAATAAAAACAGCCGCATGCAGTTGAATTGTAGACATATTGTATAGCAGCTTGAGCTTCAGACCAATGTGAGTTAAGCCCCCAGGGATTTTGAAGCCATTACGTATTTATCGTCGATGAGCTTGGCCCTCATTTGCTTAGAGCCTCGGCCAAGAGCCAAGCAAGCGCTGGGAAAGTACATGCATGAGCTAGAAGTGGACTTGTAAAGTACCGAGCTGTGCAGGCTAGTTGAAACATCCAAGAAGCAACCTAGGCAATTTAGCTTTAATGTAAAGGAAATAAGTGAGTTATTCTATGGCTACTGTAACCACCCAACCGCAAGTAATTTTGCACGCTGTGACAAGGTATATGGCTACACAAAGACGAATTACACCGATCAGATTTGGTCAACAGCAACAACTATTGTAACAGACATACGTATTGATAGTGCCATACCAGATAATCCTTGACTAGATAACTGGGAAGCCTTAAGCACGAAGGTTGTATTCAAGGGATATCTTTGATGAAACAAGGTCAGAATAACCATGAAGCATAACTTCCAAACCTATGAATGAGACCCCCTTATACCAGATAGGCACGCGAAACAACCGAATCCCTTATTAAGACCGGCAGACAAATGGCTACTAGATGTTCACAACTGCAAAAAGACAGGATGTCTTGTGAGGCAAAGACAATTCACCCTATGACGTGCTATAGGCGGGAACTGGTATGCCAACAAAAATGCGAAATATTTTGTTTACATTCCCATTAGGCTTAAACCCCGTCTCGTGGGCTGACGAGACACCCAAGCACCCATGAAATAGCTATAACTGATTGAGGGCCAGAGTACAAGTCAAGGAATTATACCAGAGCAAGTGGACGTGATTAATAGAGAGCAATGCATTCTCTCTTTGATACTTTACCAAAACTTTAAATTTAATGCAGTTAACCTACTTATCGGGTGTGCCAACATTTTTGCTTTCCTTTGACCTTGTGGCCAGGGGCCGAAACCACGCTGGAAGCATGCCCTGTCACACCTTATCAAGATTTCGGCCAAGGCCAATGATCTCACTCTGCTGATTTCCGTATAACTGTTGTTACCACACTAATTTCGTGCAGCAGAAAGCAACACAGAAACAACTTTTCTAAGAAAACGTTCACTACTTCCGAACAATTACCCTTTAGTTGCCAAATGCCACCAAAGATTTTGCTAGTCTTTTGTCTCCTTCGCATGAGACGAATACCTGCAAATAATCGTGGCAGCGCCACCACGGGTGTCTCACCCTTTTTTATAACCTGCCGGGCTTGTGCCTACTCCTCTCCGGGCTTGGGGTCACCCCGTGACAAAGGTTGTTAGCGTGTTTGACAGCTTTTTCATTTCAAGGGTTGGCAACATTTTAACAAAATACCTGTTAGATACTAAAGTGCACAGATGTCGATTTTAGGACTAAACATAGAGTGAGACTTCTCAAAAAATCGCTACCCTTTGGCTATTGAAATGTTGTCAGCAGACAGGCAAAATTTCCAACGAATTGTTTTTAACACGGTTTTAAATATTCTATTGAACACGGCTCCAGATTTACTTCACTGCTGTTTAGCGCCACGCCGCAAAATTCGTAGATAAAATGCTTGCTCCTTGCCCCATTCTTCTTGAGAGCGACAACCGGCGACACAACCAGCGCACACCCCACGCATCCAACCGAGGTAAACTTAGACTCACGGCGCCAGCGAAATTCAAAATAAACGTTTACTAGAATAGAATAGGACTAGAGGCAATATGTTTTACTTTGTCACTGGTAGAATTATTGACGGAAAATTGAGAAAACTGCACGCAGAATACAAGAAACCCTTAACCCCCGATATATATAAACACTATTTCTTCTGAGACTTGCAAGGGTATGTGAACTTCTCCCGCCCAATAATTGCTGACTCGGGGTCTGGCTGCTTGAAGGGGAGAAACTGATGGGGACAAACCACAAACTACAAAGTTACGTTAGGTTATACGATATAAACGGTAGGTTGACTTTAAAATAAGAAAGACACACAACATGGAGCAATCTCACCGGGGGTTGAACTTTTGAGTTTGTGTTCCAGAGTCCTTGGAGCCACAGCCATTCACAACAGCCTTCCATGTCACCGATGATGCTTGGGTTGACTAAATTATGACCAATCATTGCTTATGACACAGGAAAGAAATAAGCGAATTCGAAGGAAACCAGGATAAACCAGAAGATCGCAAAAGCCTAACTTGCTTGTACGCTGTGCTAACAAGAATGAATGTGAACAGACAAAAACACACGATAGGTAGTTACCAAAATACCTAGACGACACCTCATTAGTATAATATCACCCAAAGAAAGCCCGATTGTCAGTCCATCCGTCGACAGCCAATATCCAATATCCAATATGACTTAACTTTTGACCCAGTGCATAAACAGAACGTGTACACAAACACGGCAATTCAATGCATGTACTGTATGATGGAACAAATGGAATGGACCCTAGAGCATGGAGCCAACTGGACCCTAGAAACCCGATGACCGCCAGCAAACGTCCTAGGCAATTTTAACTGTGCTTAAATTCTAATTTAACCAATATTAAATTTACTTTCAATTTATTTCTGTCCTTTTTGTGTTGGAAATGTTTTCAAAAGTCCGAGGAGATGTCTGGGAACTAAAATTTGTTTTGGGTATAATTTTGTAGTTTGTTTTTGACATTATTTTTTAACGTGTTTTGTTGTTCCCTTCTATGAATATTAGGACCACCTGGAGATTATCCTCTACTAAGAAATATGGCAGTCCCCTCAAAGGCAATTTTTTGGTGTTTTTGTTTTTGTGATTTAAATATTTTACAATTTTTTCTAATAACAAAAAGTCACTTTGACAAAACAAGAAGGCTTTTTGGAATGACTCAAATCTTTAGATCTATTTTTACTCATATCTTTTCAATTATAAATTTATTTTCAATTTATCTCTCAACACTGACACTAACTTTCATGTTCATTTGGATTTTATTTTCATTTTCATTTCATCTTTCATTTAATTTAAAGTTTTATTGTAGCTGAAGAATTGAGAATTATATTAAATTATTTTAAATTATAAATTATATTAAATTTCAATTTTATTAATATTTACATTAAGGCCAATACCATTAGGTATACCAACGGGGGGTCCAAATCAATGTCAGCAATTAATAAACGTAGTTTCATCCTATCACAAGTGAAATTGTTTCTTCAAAAATTAACAAATAGGGGGGTCCTACTAAGGCCCTGCGGGTGGGGGAAAACTCAAAATTAATAAACCGGAGGAAGTTTATTTGGCATCTAAGAGTATGAAGATGAATTAAGATGATGATAAAGTTTGACATTGGCATTATTGCATGTGGCGATAAAGAACAACCTAAACATTAAGTTCAAGTTTCAACGTTATTTCAGATTTACATCAAGATTAACATCAAGGTTCAGATAAAGACTCATTTCAAAATGAACTTTAAGTTTAATTTCAAAAATGAAATACTGATACTTAGACCAAGACTAACAAAGACTAAGACTAATATTAAGATGGAGTTCAACATTAACTAAGACTAAGATTAAGATTAACCTTAAGATTAAGGTTAGAATTAAGATTCAGATTTAGATTCAGATTTAGATTCAGATACAGATTCAGATTCAGATTAAGATTAAGATTAACATTTAGATTAACATTAAGGTTAACATTCCAATTCAGGTAGAAGTTAAGATTAAGATTCCATTTAACTTGAAGACTAATATTAAGACTAGACTAACATTAAGATTGAGATCAAGATTTTGATTAACAGAAAATATAGCCACCTCAATGCACAGTGTCTTTTAGGTCGAAGCTCTTATTGGCGGAGTTCATCAGAGGCGGTGGTCCTCATGAGGCGGTGGTCTTACACGGGCAAGAGCTAGTCTCTCTATACTAAAATGGTAAGTGCCATGGCAACCGATTTTGTAAGAGTTGCTCCGCCGACGTGGTGAGTGGCAGGACTCTCCCTCTTTTTCGCTGCTCTGCCGACCGTGGGGTAGGCGTGTCATCACCCTTTCGCTTTTTGCAAACTTCTCTCCCTTCTGGGGTAACTGGGGCTAACCCTTCTTTGAAGTGCGTCATTGGTGCCTGTTTTAACCATCGCCCGATTGTTTTCTGTAGGAGGATTACCACTAAGTCGCAACAAGGCCCTGTAGCCCGGTCGGTAAAGCGGCGTGTCTCGTGAGCTGAGATGCGGAGTTGGGAGTTCGACTCCCCTCAGGGGAAAAATCTTTTCCTTTCGAATTTTTTTATTTCGGTTATTTTCCTGTTAAAAATGTTTTCAAAAGGCCGAGGAGACGTCTGGTAACTAAAATTTGCTTTCGCTGTAATTTTTAAGTTCGTTAGACATAATTTTTTATCGTGTTTTGTTTTTCCCTTCCATGAATATTAGGACCACTAGGAGATTGTTGCACACTAAGCAAACGGCTGTGTAGCCGAGGGGTAAAATGCTCGCTTGCTAACCAGGGAGACCGGAGTTCAAGTCCCCTCCAGGGAAATATTTTTGGTGTTTTTGTTTTTGCGATCTAAATATTTTACAATTTTTTTTAATATCTAAATGTCACTTTCACACAACAAGAAGGCTTTTTGGAATGACTAAAATCTTTAGATCTATTTTTACTCATATCTTTTCAATTATAAATTTACTTTCAATTTATTTCTGTCGTTTTTGTGTTGGAAATGTTTTCAAAAGTCCGAGGACATGTCTGGGAACTAAAATTTGCTTTGGGTATAATTTTTTAGTTTGTTTTTGACATTATTTTTTAACGTGTTTTGTTGTTCCCTTCTATGAATATTAGGACCACCTGGAGATTATCCTCTACTAAGAAATATGGCAGTCCCCTCAAAGGCAATTTTCTGGTTTTTTTGTTTTTGTGATTTAAATATTTTACAATTTTTTCTAATAACAAAAAGTCACTTTGACAAAACAAGAAGGCTTTTTGGAATGACTCAGATCTTTAGATCTATTTTTACTCGTATCTTTTCAATTATAAATTTATTTTCAATTTATCTCTCAACACTGACACTAACTTTCATGTTCATTTGGATTTTATTTTCATTATTTTCATTATAACAGAAAATATAGCCACCTCAATGCACAGTGTCTTTTAGGTCGAAGCTCTTATTGGCGGAGTTCATCAGAGGCGGTGGTCCTCATGAGGCGGTGGTCTTACACGGGCAAGAGCTAGTATATACTAAAGTAGTAAGGGGATTATGACACCATTTTGTCACGCGAACTCCTCTCTTACCGTAGAAGCTACGGTGCTGGCGCTTGCACCTCAAGTTGCCGCCTGTGGGGTAGGCGTAGAGTTTGATGTCATTTTTTGCAAACGTGCTCCCGTTTCTAGGGTAATTGGGGCTCACCCTTCTTTGATCTAGAATTTCGTGCCATGAAGAACAATGGGTCTGTTGTTTTCACAGCGGGAATAATCCCCTTTCCTAATCCCTACTCCAATACTGAAAGACAGGGCATTAGTTCTGTTTTTTACAATCAGCTTTAGCGAAAAAGTCCTTTAGCTATTAGTATTATTCTTTTGCTTGGTTGTGTATAATTTCTGTTCGTTTTACGATATTCAAAGGAGAAAATTCTTGGTTTTTTCTTTGAACGAACACATTCAGGGACCCTTTCCTTAACCCTTCCCCAGGACTGAAAGGCAGGGCAATAGTTCTGTTTACAGTCAGCTTTAGCGAAAAATTCTTTTACTATTCGTATCATTCGTGTAGCTTGGTTGTGTATAATTTCTGTTTGTTTTTTCTGTTTTCAAAGGAATACATTCTTGGTTTTTTTTGAAAGAACACATTCGGGGGTTTGGGCAACAGCTCTGCTTATGAAAATAGTAAAGGCAAAACATGCCCTCATGGCCAAAGGCTACAATTGTTCTGTTCATTAAGACGAAAAGACAAGCAGAACAGAATGCTCGAATTCATATATCCACATTGCATGTCGATCTCACATCACATTGCAATTACTAATTTTACTTTTGCCCGTTTGACACTTCCCTACATTTGGCTTGCTACAGAATTCACGACTTGCTTCGCTGCACGAAACTTTGACATTTCTGTACATTTGGATTCCCTTTCCTAATCCCTCCTCTACAACTGAAAGGCAGGGCAATACATTGCAATTACAAATATTACTTATGCCCCCCCTTTTTTTCGATATTCGAAGAAACAATTCTTGGTTCGTTTTTTTTGAACGAACACTTTCGGGGACCCTTTCTTTATCCCTTCTCCGGGACAGAAAGGCAGGGCAATAGTTCTGTTAACAGTCAGCCTAGGCGAACAAATTCGTCAACTGTTCGTATAGCTTGGTTGTGTATAATTTCTGTTTGTTTTCTCGATATTCGAAGGAAAAAAATCTTAGTTTGTTTCTTTGAACGAAAACATCCTGCTACAGTGAGTGGGTGCACCCCATGATGCCCCTGCCAGATCAGTATTTCTGACATTCCTACTGGTCACAGAGCAGCTAATACGAAGGTTTCCTCTACATCAACAGCACTTTCCAGCGTCGCACATTTACCGGTGCCATGTCACCTCATTGTCACTAATCTCCCTTCCATACGAAGGTCTCTTGAAAAGTACAGGGTGGCCCAAAAAAAGAGACCCCCTTAGGTAAATAGTTTCTGAATACATTTTCCCAAGGAGTAATTTTAATAAATTTATACACGGCAATATTTAAGTCAAGTGCGCTATCGTGTAGAAATATGTTAGTGATAAGAGCTTCCATCTCGGCACAATGGGAAATGAAATTCATGATGTCCAAAACCAGCTGTTTATATTCCATCATTGCGTACTGTACTGCAATCGTTCGTGAAGGCGAATAATTATCCCAGAGTAAAATTGTCTCGACCATTAATGTATGGTCAGTCATATTAGAGAAGTGTATTGAGCAGGATTGAAGACACTTTGAATATTATTTCACTGAAAGAATGAGTTATTGATTTTTCTGTTTTGTTGCGTAAGGATTACGTAAGAGTATAAAGTTGCATATTTTGTTACAGTACGTTTTTGGACTGTAAAGTTTTAAAGTCAATTTATTCAGAGATACTAACCCATATCCTCATGATATTTACATGATATATCTCACTTAAGTTGAATATCATGTAATATTAATTTCATGAAATTCCAACTTACGAATAAATTATTTATAAATTATTTAGTTAGGGGGTCCCTTTTTTTGGGCCACCCTGTAGTATCGTTACGGTCACTAACAGTGCCTTCTACCTGCCATGTATAGAACGTAAAAGGACTGCGTCCGTCCATGATTCACGGACACCAACGTCCTTCTCCACTTAAAGCACTGTAAACGCTAAAGCTTCATTCCACTTCAAGACTAAGCCATTCGTGCAGACAGTCATTGAAGCTAAGTTAAGACTAACCAGTCTAAAAGCTTCAAACAGTTGATGCAATACCTCGGTGATACAATACTTCCCAAACCATGTATACAATCAAACTCAATTTCCCGTCTACATTCACGTCCACTTCGTATAACAGTGGGGCTTTCTTCTACGCTAAGGGCAACATGAGACACCACTGAAACTGTTTTGCCTCATACGTTTCTAGCAGTGATCGTGTCCTCTCATCAAATTGATTTGTAATTTACAATGACCCCGTTCAGAAACAACCCTTCCAAGGCGGGGGTCCAAAGTGACCCGCGGAGCGCAAAAGCCCGACCCGAGGCGCGCGCAGCGCGCCTCGGGGCAAGGGCTAGTCTTTTCTGAAGTTCGAGATTTTTCAAGTTGTCAATCTCTCGTCGGAAAAGTCTGCTCTGCTGGTTGAGCTTACCAAGCAACACTGTGCATTCTTTTTGCAAGCAATTTTGTTTCAAGGAGATCAAATTTTTGGCAATAGTCGATGAATACAGCAAGTTCCTCCATACACTTTACAACTATATACGCGGGAAGCCTTTGGAATTTCATGTGAACATCCGCCCCTGTACTCATGTGTCCCTCCACCACTGTACTGATGATGTCATGCTGCAGAGCACAGCTATACCATTGCTGTAGTGAACAGCCGGCCACCGCTGTTCTTCACATACGTTGTGGGCTGCTTGCAATACTGTAAATCTCAGTTACCTAATTGTATACTGGGAGGTGTTCCGAATAAAGGAACCCGCTCTAGAAATTGTTGCTATTGGCGAACCGTAGCTTTAAAACCAATAAAATTTTGTCATATTACTTACTGTGTAAACACACTCTTGTGAGTAAAAGGATGAGTTTTCATATTCCATTTTCACAAAAATATGCCGTAATAAATTGCATTGATAAATAATACATGCGGACAAACCTTTATGCACATTTCAAGCAATTGAAGTTTTTCTGTCGCTGGGATAAGTTTACGCAAGGGTTTATTGATAAAACCATTGGTTAGTTCAGACCAGGGGTTTGAAAGATGATTGATTTAGATGGACAAAACTGTTAAAAAATTGTTTATGGCGAGCTGTGCCTATTTGAAGTACACATTTGACGGTTCTTAGTGTTTACTAAAAAAAATACTGCGTAAGAACTTTTTGTTTTTTTTCCTAGGGTTATTCATGAAGTAAACAAGCAGGTGGAAGAATATATGAAGAAAGCGATGCAATAAATAAAAAAGAAGCGAGGGATAAAAACAGCAAGTTATGTTAAAGGCAGAATGTTTTCGCTAGAACAGGAAATGAAATATTCAAGATTATGAAGAGGTAGAGAAGTTAGTGCAAAGGGGACCCGACATACTTGAAGTTTTCTACTCTAACGTTAGCTGACTGTAAAAACGAAACAGTATAATAGACATAGTTAAAGAAATGAAACCGACACATTTGTGTGCATACCTGCAAGATAGATCGTCAGAAGCTCAGAAGGGTACGAAGCATACACACCCGTTGAATAGAAGTGAAAGGGGTGGATTGTTCAGTTCATTTGTTCATTTCTAATTAGAAATAAACTTAACAACATTTTTCAAATAGTTTAAACAGAGCAAGAAACAGGGTAATGACGAAAATGATCTAGTGCAGAATAAACGACAACAGAGTCAAAATAAAGTTAGGGCTTATTCATGCACCTCAGGAAAGTTGAATTGACAAAGAGATTGCAAAGATGTGTCAAAAAATTAGCAAGTGCACTGAAGAAGGAGAAAATTAAGACGAAAGTGTTATTATTAGTTGGCGATTTTTGCTGCAAGGTAGGCAACAAAAGGGGGTAAAAATGCTATTAAAAATGGAGAAAGATAAAAAAGTGACAATAGTAAATGGAGCAGAAATAGAAATGTATGCACCCTGTGTGCAGGACTTTAGACGAGATTACCTATCTGTAAAATACATGGTAATTACAAAGGAAAAATCAAAAGTATTAAAACAAATGACAGAAGCAGGGAGCCGAGCGAGGGTAAGCAAGTTATTGAAGCAATCGTGACAAAAGTGTTAATGATCTTGATGATCCTCATACCTTCCCTAATGATGGAGGCGCTGCGAAGGACAAACAAGCGCACGTGGCCAAGATGGACGCGTGCACATGCGCACACGTGGGGATGGGGAATCTGAAGAACTGTGAAAAACTTACATGTGATATGTGAATCCAAGGCAGCAATGGAGGACGAGGGGAATCTAATGGCTGTGAGAGTAGAAGAAATTCTCGAAAAGGCAGAAGCAAAGGAAAATTTGAGAAGTAAACCAACTGAAGTATCAAAAGAAGTAGACCCAGAATATGACCTTGGAAATCTTCTTTTAATCGATCAGCAACCTCTAAATCTATCTCTACTGAAGTAAGTACGTACATAGACAAAGCCGGGTTAAGTTTAGTAGGCCTAAAAGTAAATGTTATCAGTTCGCATTCATTGGCCTAATAGAATGATAAAACAAGTTTGTTTGGGTGAGTAGCTGTCTGCTCACCATGTCCGAAAAGACAACCTGACCTCCAAATTACATATTATCTGCATGCACAATAAATACAATGAAATACAAAGGAATATGTCGGAACAATTCAAAGATAAATCTTGATTTTTTTATTGATCAATGACATGTGAATATTGTTCATCACAAAAAAATATTTATTACAAATATAATAGCGATTGCTGATCATTTAAACTATGTGAATGAACACGGCAACACAATAACATGGGTTGCTTTATTCACTTGCACCTTTGCTATTTTTTAATGATAAAGTGAATGAATTTTTCACCCTTTTGAAAGTTTCCATACTGTGAATTTGGCAAGTTTTGTTATTCAAATTTTTTTCGAATAAGGAATTTGGGAAAATTTATCGCACAAAAAAATATTTAGCAGAAACTGTAGCCTGATAAAGTAAGAAAAAGACAATTTTGTCTTGAATTTTCAGGAATTATGCATGCAGTAGAATTTGCAGCCTACCAATTCAAATAAGGTGTGGGGGGGGGGGGGAGTTCAAAGCTGAACATGTCAAATGCTTCACCCCTGAAAATCTGGCATGCACGCCTGAAATTTTTCCTTCTATGCATGAGATCTTGTCTCTTGTTCTGCCATGCTCTGCAGACTGGGTATGCAATTGAGAGACAACAATGTGGAATAAACATAAGTTAACTCAACACAATCGAGTTATTTTTCCTTCAAATCTAACTAAACATGCTGTTTTGTTCAATCACTCAGACTTGTTCTGTCTTTCTAGTGCAAACAAAAGTATTTATCTTGGAGAACTTGCAAGGGAAAACACGCAGCTTTTGTTTAATGAAATATGGCAGGTAACTCAAACTTCAAATTAATGATTTAAATCTTCTTTTGAGCAAAAATTTAACAGTAAACACCGGCTGAAATTATTTTGCATTTTTTCATAGTAGTATCAAATTATCTTATTTCAGCTTCCTATTAAAAGAATGGAAGATGCTATTTTGGCAAAGGTATGATGCTAAGTGAATCTTAACTGAATTTTTATGTAGCCTGTGTTGTGATCTCCTCACATGTTCTCTTAAATCATTCAGCCTGTACCCAAATGCCCTACAGCCTGATAAGCTAGCAAAATGTGATTTTTTTAAATTATCAACTTGATTTTGGGGAAAATTCAATGGGCCTTTGCAAAATTTCACATGCTCTTAAATCAATTCTTCATAGCAACAATGTAATAAAAAGACCATACTGTTGCCCTTTATTACTCGGATGTTTTGGTCTTTATTGAGGGTTACTGTTTTGAGAATCACATTTATTAACTGCAAGAGCTGAACTGCAGTGAGCCAATGTATACTCGATTACTACCTTGAGGGAATTAATTTTCGCAGTTTTCGCGGATTTTGGTCATTTCTGCAAAATTTGCTCCTGCGAAACTCCCAGAATATGATTTTCTGGATATAAATTCCTCTGAAGTTTCCAAATGCCGATTCCATTCTTTTGTGCTTCATAGATAGACAGCCTTCTGTCCATTAAAATGTTTGTCAAGACGCGAAACCCTTGTTCAACGGTAGAATTTGACCCACTCATAGTCATCAAAATTTCCCCCAGAGCACACACATTTGAAACTTGTTACAATTGTTATAACATGTACCATTTCATGCCATGACTTCAATAAGTAAGATTTCATTTGTCTTTTGATATGTTATTCTCACATACACGCATTTTTTTTTATAAGGAAGTGCTTTATAAGGAAGGTAGTACTCGGACAGGCAAAAACTTAAGGAATTCCAGTACTGGATCGGAGACTATTAACCCTTTCACACCCGCCAACACGTTTTCGTGTTTTGATCTGAATGTCCTTGACATCCGCCAACACGTTTTCGTGTTTTCCGGGTGCCTCCCATAAAAGGGCAGTAATCTAAATAAGGAATGACAGAATGGCTCTTTATTGTATAGGAAACAATAGGGCACGCTTAGCTCTATCCGATTGGTTCATTTCTTCTATATGTTTCTATATGAAAAACTGGAGCAATACCTGTTCAAAGTTTGAAAGCTGTTTGTCTGTTATTTTCAGTGCGGAAGTAATGGCGGTTAGGCCACATCGTTCCTTCGAGTTTTAGAGCTTTGCTTTCAGTGACTTGGCAGTATTTACAAATAATTTGTTGATAAATTGAGGAAGAAATACAACTAGAGTTGGTGGAAATGTTTTTATTTGATTTTCGGATGAGAAAGAAGGATCTGAAACTTTAATTTTGAATCTTGCTTGCAAGGCGCCTCAATGCCTGAATGCGGGAAAAGGAAAGAACAAATTTTTAGGACCTCTGCTGAAAAATTCGATAGAAGCGGACAAAAAGGAACTTTAGATCATAACAAATATTTCATTTGTAAACTTGAAAGCTTTCTGTATATTTTCTGTTTGGATTATTTTCAAATCAGAGTGCATTTTACTGTTGAAAACTGGATCTGAAATTAGTCAGTTTCATCCTTGTGGAATGCTCAGGGAATGCGGATTGCAGGAGTTGATGGCCTTAGGAGTGCGGATGTGAAAGGGTTAAGGAATCTGACTTTATTAAATATGACGAAGTCTTATAAAGCTGATCCTTTACATGTATAAAACGAGCAAGCAACACTCTTATTGTCAATGGTTTAATTAGTATTCATTTCTATTCGTCTTCTGACACCTTCATGTCCCTTTATTCCCTTGTCCCTGGGTTTATTTTAAAAAAACAAGTATAAAAGTTAAGGAATTGTTAAGGAATTCTGAGTACTCAAATTTGGCTGTCAGTTAAGGAATTTTCAGTACTGAGCCTGAGCCGAACTTCCTTATAAAAAAATGCGTGTAAAACACAAATTTTGTCTAAATTCACCTCTGTCTTTCAATAATATGTCCAGTCTCTGCCAGCAGGGCATACATCACAAGTTTCAACCAGACATGATAAAATTGTTTCTTGAAAAACAAATTCAGCCCTACATGCAAGCACTTCAGCTTTTATTTTTAAAGATCATCATAACTAAAATGCAAACTTATCTTGTAGCTGCCTGATCCTTCAACAATAACCCCAAGAGAAAAGAAGGTAAGTCTTGTTGTTTACCATTTATCCAGACAAAGTATTTTGGGTTGTTCAAATATTTTGAAAAGAAACTGAAGTGAATTCAGATGATATAGTACTTAAATCTTTTCTCCTAGATTTCACTCTGACCCTGGATGTCTACCCAAATTCAGTCTGCCAAAAAATTGCCTTACACTTCTAATATTCAAAATATTAATACTAATCAAAATATATATTATATGTGATAGATTTTTCCACAAGTGACATACCACAATAGATGGGATTCAAACCTGGACTGCATGACTAGAGAGGCAACAAAGGTTTCCACTGAGCTATGGAGCTCAATGAAATCGCCGAGTAACTCTCCAAGTCATACAGCCCAAGGCTCTCCTCCGGTTTGACTTTTATGTCTTGGCTATGTTGAGCCTTCTTCAGCACCATACATATTTGTATTTAATTGTCATGAATGGCGAACACATAGGATAGATTTTTCCACAAGTGGCATACCACAATAGATGGGATTCCAATGACGGGTGACATCACACAAACTCTATTATTTGCTCTACATTGATGACTTCTACTCAGGTGTATCTATCATAGGCTCTTCATATGACAATTTGCAATTTCATGTCATTTATTTATATGTGGTGTCCTGTTCTCATCAATAACTAACCAAATCTTTAAATTTTCAACAAAATTTTTCAGATCCCAAAACCAAAGCCACCCACGAAATGGGAAACATTTGCCAAGAAAAAGGTATGTATAGAATCTTGCTCAATTTTCCATAACACACACTTGTTCTCTAACTTTTTTTACCACTACTATACGTTTTTGAAAATTATTAGGAATGTTGTAGTGAATAGGGTGGAAGAAAAGCAAAGCCATCTGTGAGTTTTCATAACATAATAACTAACAAGCTTCAGAAATAACTATTTACAAAATAAGTAAACTTGCCTACTTGACATGATTACATTCAACTTCACTTCATATCGTACTTTCAATCGATTGCCATCCTGCATTTTAAGAACACGTGTTGTGAGGGTGCCTGAGCCTGAAGATATAAGGAGGTTCTACCCTTTACAACAGGGAATTTATCAAACTTACTTAGCCATCTTTTCTGTATCTTCCATTATTGATTAAAACTTGCAGGGCATCCAAAAGAAGAAAAGAGAACGAATGGTTTGGGATGAAGAAGCAAAGGTAATACGATCTTCCAGTCATTCCTATGTCTGAGTTGTTAACCATGTCAACATGGTCTCCTAGTAATTAAGACATCGAACTGCAAGGAAAAACTTATCTGGGAATGAAATTCAATTCTGAAACATTGTGAAACTTTTGTGCTTTCAATGTGTGCGAGTCCGAATTTCCTACATATCATCTAAATTATTTTTCTATCCTGTATATTAGGAAACTGTCCCCCTGCCTTTTCTTCGGCCTTTTGATAAGCTTGAATTTGTCTTAGTTGCACACTTCCGCATTTGAAATTCTTGGTACCTTTCAACCATCCTTACAATTGTCTATTGCAAAGTCTCTATCTTGGTACACGTGTCTAAGAGTAGCACAATGTTGGTTGTTGGAAACTGCATAAACTTTGCCTGTCATTAGTTTTTACTTGGCCTTTTTAGGTCATGGAGCTTAGAAAAATAAAGTCAATATATTGATCATCATTCTATGTCATGCGATATCATCTATTGTAATATCATTCCTAGTAATTAGTGGTTGTAAAGAAAAGACAAGACAATTCTTTATAGAATCAGTTCATGATTGTATAAAAATATGTTTCTGGAGAAAAGAGTCGCTATTGCTAGATTGCTGGCATTTAAACTTGCGTTGAGCTGACCATTACCCGGCACTGGCCATTTTTGAATGCTTTGCTTTAGAGCACAGAATACAAATGTCATCCACAAGCAGAACATAAAAGTCACAAATTGCCCTTTTGAACCCATCTGATATCTTATTATTAAGACAGTAATAAGAAAAGTTTTTCTTTTTGGATTTTTATCGAATGCTTAAAACTCAATATTGGAGTAGTTTGGAGATGCTTGGCCTTTCCCACTTTCTCGCTTACGCCATTAAATTTTGTAACAATAGAAAATAATTTGTGCTTGTTTTTGCTTGATTATTTTTTGGGATTTTTTTAAGGAATGGAAACCAAGATATGGATATAAAAGAACAGAAGATATCAATGATAAATGGCTTATTGAGCTACCAGATCAAGCTGGTATTTTTTCAATTTTCCCTATTTTCTTTTCATTTTTTTCTGATAAGTAGGTGGAGCAGCTTGAGCTTTGAAAATTCAGGTAAATTTGTCAGGCAGCAAGCTAACATCAATAACTTAAACAACTATCAAACAAAAGTTAACAATGCACGCTTGTTGCTTTCTGTTTTTAACTTCACGGGCATTGGAATTCCTTTTACGGCTCAGCAAGTGTATGAAATCGTGCAAAATGTATATGTAGTATTGCGCCTATGATGTTTCGTATGCCGTGTTTTTGTCCTCAAATTCATTGTTTGGGAATATGTGAACACTAGTAATCCATTATTTTTTTGTCTATTCGTGAATCTGTCATTCATTTTAATTTTTTTCCGCCAGACATCTGAAGGTCTTTTGTGGATGAGTGTTTTAGAGTTTTTCCTAGACTGTTCTTTTTGTGTAAGTAGTTCCAGCTCAAACACACCAGTGGGATGATAATACCCGGAGTACAAGTCGCCACTGCCAGCCACAATCTCACATTCTCAGACAGCTATTGCTTGCACGTACCTTGCTAAACTATTTATACGTTTTTTCTAATTTTTCAGCAGATTAAACTTCCAAGATGACGCTCAATTATTTTCTTGCAGATTCTCAAGAAGACCAGTTTGAAAAGTTAAACAAAGAAAAGAAAGAACGAAAAGCCAAGAATGAGTTACAACGACTGAGAAATATCGCAAGGAACAAGAAAGGAGGTACTTCTACTTGTATTCGATTTTCATTACCATTTTACTGGAATCAGCTAGATTAAATTAGAAATGTTATCGATGTATTGGGCTTCTACCTTTTACAGAAATCCTTATAAATTGAAATATACGGTGTTTAGCAATAATGGGGTTAAAAATGTACACATCTTTCTCGGAGATATACTGTAAAGATTGCTTTTACTATCGTCAGGAAAAAGTATTATCAGCACTGAGTTAAAGCCAGAAGCTAGAAAGACTCAAGAGAGGGTAAGAAAAAGTAACCATGCTTGTCATTTTCAACAATTTATTGGAAGCATTTTTTCGCATTAGTTGAGAACAAAGGGACTTAATGTTATCTCTTTGCAATGGTAGGCACAATAGACTATTACAAATAAGATGGCGTAAGGGGCATTAGACCCATGATGCATTGCGTTTAAGCGTAGAATTCCTATGGAATCACTGTAGATTCCATTATAGGACGCAATGCATCTTGGCAAAATGACCCCCTAGCGCCTGCTTTCCCCTAATTGTCCTTTTCCGATGTGCGAAGTGCAACTTCAGTGGAGTCCAATGGGGGCTGCTTCACTAGAATTCGATAGCAGATGCTTTGTACCTCTCAAAATCAAAGACGTTTAAGTTGAGTATTCTTATTCAAATTCATTTTCCCCGAAGGTATGTTTTCAGCATTTTGATTTGCGAAAATTTAATTCAAAAAATGAACTTCAGCTCATCAAATTGTATTTGGAGGTAGAAATCAAGTTTTTGAAAGAAATTATTAGTATTTCGGAGAACATAAATTTCTCCAAAACTATCCAAAGCTTCATCGATATTTTTCTTGACGACTTCTCCTGTCCGGGGTTTGAAGGGACACTTCAATAAAGTGAGAAGTTCGGGAAAATTTTTGTTTGTTTCTTGTTCATTGATTTGTCGCGGTCTGAATTTTGACACAAAAATCGTTATGAAATTTTTTAAGGGGCTGGGATACCTAAAGTATCCTAACATATCTATGTACAAATTTTTCTGAGATACTCACCGTGTGCAAAATTTTCCTTATACACTTGGCATGTCATGAAACAAAATCTTGACGTAGCGTCGGCTAGTTTGTTCTTTATTCTTTGTTCTTTGTTGTTGTCTTTATTTTGCTGTAACAATACCCGTTTTAATGAATTTTGGCTTATTCATTGGGCTGTAGAATATTTGAAGAAAAACGCATACTTTGGATGAATTTTAAGATGAAGAAGCGCACAATAAACATCTGAGTTGTCTATTTAATTTTAATAATTTGACGTTGACATAAACACTAGGGTTAGTTAATGACGTTTATTTTGACAAATACCCTGGAGTACCGAATAATATATTTTGGGTATAAATAATCGGATAAGTTGAAAAAATTGGGTTCTTGGAACATTTACAACCTTTGATCTAAAGGTTAGGTACAAGAAATTCTCCACAATTATGGCGAAGATTGTAGTTTGTGTTGTATTTTTATCATAGTTATCAAGAGAAATAGACATTGCGAAAAGTTCCACCGCTTCTATTGGTAAATTCCAGGAAAGGCTCGTAAGTACTCAATCTTTTATCAAGCAATTTGAATTCTTAATTTCTGCTCTCTTGCAATTTATTTAAAGCAGTAAATACTGTACTCTTTCGACCTCTTTATAGCCTAAAGAGAAGGAGCAACGCAGTGGAATAAAACGAAAGGTAGTCAACCTTCTATTTTCATCATGAGTTTTTCTCTTAATCTATAATTCTGTAAATCTGCAGTTATCTGAAGGAAGATTCTGTTTGAGTTTCCAAGTCAAAGAGATTATGCAACTCTCAGTGTTCATAAACAGCGTGCTCATTGATTTTGTGTTGTTGATTGCATTTACACTCTTTTTCTTTAATAAGAACTTATGCTCTCTGTCATATAGGAAGGTTTCTTAACTTTTAGCTCGATTGGTATAGAATAAGTTTTTCGCACGAGTTTTTTAAAAATTGAAATTTCGAAAATTTTTTGAAATAAGGGTTTAATGTCAAGTATAATGTTCTCAGAAGTCGAAATATGGATATTTTTCGGAACTGTGGCTAGTATTATAGGTTTTGCGGATTATTTTTTACGCAAAAATTACACAATGCGCATCAGAATGCTAAATTTAAAAGCGGGATAAGTCTCTTAGTATGTTTTTACTCCATAGTCCGAAAAGAAGAGTTCCTCCGGATTTTTAGAAGAAGCCATATATAGTTTCTTGTAGTCACTTTTTTATAAAAAAATGATTGTGTTCCC
Organism: Chrysaora quinquecirrha; assembly: GCA_014526335.1. NCBI lineage: Eukaryota > Metazoa > Cnidaria > Scyphozoa > Semaeostomeae > Pelagiidae > Chrysaora > Chrysaora quinquecirrha. The sequence goes on from JACTAT010000004.1 coordinate 1,737,406, forward strand.
AGTCATTCTCTTTTAAGTAATTTTGTTAATTGAATGACAAAATTTATGATAATCTTATCTTTTTCTCTTAGTTCGAATCGGTAGTTGGAAATTCTTCTGAAAAAGTAAAGGCTTTAGAAATCTGGAACAAAATTCACAACCCAAGCGTTGTTGACACAAACAAGGTAAAAATCTTGATACACTACCATGTGTTAAACGGTTCTCGAAATTGGCATGTTCGAATCACCATACCATATCACCGTTTGATTTTTATTTCCCTTTTGACCTGTAGATACTGATCTCTGAGTTGATCCTAAAATATTTACGTGATTTTCACCTCTGTTTGACAGATATGGCGTATCGAGCGTCAGTCTTGCACATTTCAGTTTGGTTTCCGATCTCTTTACTAAGCTCGTTTTATTGTTTTCTTTTATGTTGATTCTTGGCATCAGCAAGGTTACAGGAGTAAGAGGGTAGATTCTTTTTTTGAAAATGCCGCGAGGCGAAGTCAGAAAAAAATGTCTCCGCTATTTCTAGACAGGTTTTTTTGCAACAGTCTAACAAAGAGGGTAACCTTAGGTTGTTTGAATGACATCTACTCAAAAAAGGTCAGAGAACACGAATCCAAGATGGGCCTTGAAATATTTTCACCGGAAGCACCCTTAATTAATGCCTAATTAGGCCTAATTAAGTCAATGAAAAATATTGCCGTTTCTGAAATCTGATAACTGCAGTATGTAGATCTTAAAATGCTGAGTAAAATTGTCTTTGGCTGTATTTCGATACATCCTACCACATCCTACCAGTTTCGAGAAAAATTAAGTAGGTTTTCAATCAAAAAACCTATGGTTACCCTCTTAGCTAGATTGTTGTGAAACGAATCCCTGTCCAGTCCCACGTACAGATTTACAGGAAGAACTAATTTATAAAAGTTTTTCTGTACTTCGAGTTTAGCTTTGTTGCAAAAGTTGGAAGAGTTTTTTCTGCATTTTCGTTAGAGAACATGTGGATGTTTCTCAAAAGGGTTATGCAACCAAATTTAATTACCTTGTTATTTCTACCTATTTTAAAGTTTACACATTTTCGTACTGTTTCCTGCGAACAGAATCAAAATCGTTGCGTTGTTTTCGGTTCTCTGAAGTTCTTACTTCGCCTGATTATTGCGTGAATTTTACAGACCAACGATGACTTCAGCGACACAACACATTCTGTATTTCACAATACCAACTTTTAGGGCGCGCGTTCTCTTTTTATTAGAATTTTGTTAGACTTGAACAAGATCAGTTCATAATCATTCTTTCGAGTCTATTGAGTGTAAATGGCATCTTTCTAAATGAATTGATGTCCACCTGGACGCTCGGCTTTTACTTTGCAGAGGAGAATAATTTTTCTTTTTAGCACGAAACTGAGCTGATGTACAAGATTCGTCGACTCGTTTTCCCACTGTGCGTCTTGTCGGTCTCGGATTTGGAAAACGTTTATGCTACGTAGATGTATACGCCGGGAGAACTGAACTGAATTTTTTCACATTTCTTTCTAGGGTGACCACCAAAACGACACTTTCCACCGCTTTCCACCAATCAAATATTTATTTCTTCATTTCTCTACCTGACACTCTTCAATGTATTCAAGTCTACACGCAGGCTAAAATTCTCTCTATGCAAAAATTTTAGTAATGACGATTGACGATTTGTTAATACAAGCTGAAGATAAATTATTTTCTTATCCGCAAATCATAACATACTTAATAGGCTGTTTCTGACGTTTATACTTTGGGGAGTGTCAGACCAATAAAGCTTTCCCTAGTTGTTTCCGTTTCTTGTCTCAATTCACTGTCGTTCTTTCGAAATACGAGGTGTTGCACAATCATGACTTGACAACAATATCTAGAAATTGAATATCCTCTTTGATTCTTATACATGAATTTTTCTTCGAAACTTTTACATGTAGATTATTTCGGATTATTTTTAAATTGGGTTGCTGAATTCTTATACCAATTGAATTTGTATACCAGTAACGGCAACAAGTCACAAATCTAGAAGGACGAAATCTAAAACTAGTAGATCGTTATTGAAAGTTAAATTTTAGGTACATATGCTGATATCGTAATTGGCACTAACAGCATGAAGACTGCTTTCTATTGTATAAAGTGTATAAACCAAGTTGTTTAAGTAGAATTGATTTTAAAAGACTCAGCTATCTGAGGAAATTTTCATGCTTCATTTTCTAGGCTGCGAATAAATTGCTTGCAGATGCTCAAAGCAGGTAAAATTGCAGTTTTCATGTTGGTATTGTTTTAGCCCAATTGCAATTGCAATATGATGAATATCATGCAATATGACGTACCACGGAAAAGCGAACTGACAGATTTCTGTCGGTACAACGTGCTTTTTGTCTTTAAAATCATCTGTGTGTGCACCTCCAAGAAAACCCAAGGTAGACTAGCTATGTTGTCACAACGAAAAGATTTTTTACTCTTGTCTCATCTTTTGATCCGTTTGTTAAAATTTAAAAAGCGAAAATCTGCCGGGCGTTTTGTTAAATGCAGGCAGACAATACCGCAAACCACGTTACAATTTTTGCCTATCTGAATTTGGATGCTTGGCGACGGATAATTCAAAGAGACTTACTTGTATTTTTTATGGAACTTAAATGATAGACCATTCCGCAAAAGATGGCATCAGGGGCATCTGACCACATCGCATTGCGTTCTATAAAGGAATTTACAGTAATAATATATTCTTATGGAAGTCAAATGCAATGCATTATGTATGGTCCAGTGACCCCGACACCATTTCTTGCGGAATCGTCTATTGAACAGATTCTATTTATCGAGCATTCGTTAAGCAATGTTAATAGAAGTGAGGTCCTCCGTTCTATGGACTTTGCCCTGAGTAACAATATGAATAGAGTTTTTTCTCCTTGGTGTTGCAATTTTCGTTCTTACCCAAGATGGAATTTCTGTCTGGCCAACGGAAATTCCTTTTTTTGGTTCAAAGCACATATTCATATCACGATCATTTTTTTATCATCTTGCCGAAGAATTAAAAAATTTCGGATGAACAATATTTCGGACTTCACAAGGTTTCGGAAAGTTAATCTTTTGGTTAAATTTTCGTTCGAAAGTTTTCGATAATGATAAATCAATTAAATACTGTAGACGGTAGCTGAGATTTGACAACTAAAGACAAAATTATTGGCTTAAGCGTTCAAGGTCTACTCATGTGATATCGTAATTTTGTGACTTGAAATCGAAGAGTATCATGAAAAACAGAAATACAGAAAATATAGAAGGATTAGGTGATCTTTTCCGATGCATTTTTGCAATCGTCATTGGCACGAAAATTCATCTTATCCAAAATTGATCTTATCCAATGTCCAAAGTTGGCAAATTTTAGATAATTTGCCTTTTACCTTCAAATTGTTCCGCATATCTTGTTAAGATTAACAAAAAATATTGTCAACAGAATGGGATCATACTTTTTTGTAATTATTTATTTAGATGTTCATTTAATTAAAAATCAAGGATTTACTTCGGTTTTTTAGAGACAATTCAAACGTATATAGCAAAAAGAGAGCAGCCGGAAGTAGAGTTAAAAACAGAGTTATGAAACAGAAAAAAAATGCTATTTCTAAGAAAAAGTCATCAGTTACCAAACCTACATCTGGAAGAAAGAAGCGACAGAAATAGGAGATTGGATACAAAGTATGAGATTTATTAGTCTTTTGGAACCTCACAGGGCGGGAAAATTGTGAAAAGGAGTGATAGGTATTTTTGTAAATCTTTTTCTTCTGAAACTTTTCAGAGCAAGAAACATAAAAAACAGTCATTATAATATTTGTTTGCGTTTTTATTTAAAAGATAGTAGAAAGGTACCGTATTGGTAATCCATTGGTCATATAAAGAGTAACATGTACTGTTGACAATTTAACTTCTTAGTGTATTCTGACTGACATTTGAACATGAGGTGGTTAAATGCTGACGATTCTCAATCTGGGGCGTCAGAATTAAATGTAATCAATTGGGCCTTTTATTCTGTCACTATTCTGCAACGAAATAGCTAATTTGAAGACATGAGCTGCTTTGTTATCATGCAGGATGCAATTTTGCTTCTGGTAAATCGTAGAACATTTACTAAGAACGTGTTGAAAGTATAGTCACCCTGGGTAATGTATGTACAGTACACTGGAGGGTGTGCAGTATGGTGGGGGACGTTCAGTACAGTGGAAGGATACCATCAGTACAGTGGAGGGATATCATCAGTACATTGGAGGATGTTCAGTACATTGGAGGGATATCATCAGTACGGTGGAGGGATATCATCAGCACAGTGGAGGGATATCATCAGTACAATGGAGGGATATCATCAGTAAAGTGGAGGGATATCATCAGTACAGTTGAGGGATACCATCAGTACAGTGTAGGATGTGCAGTACTGTGGAGGGATATCATCAGTACGGTGGAGGGATACCATCAGTAAAGTGGAGGGATATCATCAGTACAGTGGAGGGATATCACCAGTACAGTGTAGGGTGTGCAGTACTGTGTAGGGATATCATCAGTACGGTGGAGGGATATCATCAGTACGGTGGAGGGATATCATCAGTACGGTGGAGGGATATCATCAGTACGGTGGAGGGATATCATCAGTACGGTGGAGGGATACCATCAGTACAGTGGAGGGATATCATCAGTACATTGAAGGATGTTCAGTACATTGGAGGGATATCATCAGTTAAGTGGAGGGATATCATCAGTACGGTGGAGAGATACCATCAGTATAGTGGAGGGATATCATCAGTACATTGGAGGATGTTCAGTACATTGGAGGGATATCATCAGTACGGTTGAGGACTTTCCTAATTTCTGCACGAGCCCGAGTTTTCTACAGCTGTGTATTGAGAAAACTTTCTCTGTCAGATTTATATCCCTCCATACGATCTATATCGAAGGGCCATGTTATTAGCATTACGATCTATACCGGAGGTCTTGTTTATTAGCATTTGTGCTTGTCACACAATAAACCTTGCTTCGATTCTCACACATGTCACTGTTGAGCTCCTATTAAGCAAACTGCGTCTGACATTTGAGAATGGGGCGGCTGGTTAAATTACTCATAGAAATAATAATCATTTCTGATAAGCATGAGTCGGCAGTTAAATTCATAGCTATGTATCTATTTTTAGTACCTCTAGAATGTTCTCCACTCTTTTTGTTTCTACTAAAAGTTTCTGCTTAATTAATCAATGTCAGGTTGTTATGGTTAGCAATATCTTATAAGGTTATCAATGGTGAATATGAGGCTATGCAGGAATGTTCAAGGTTCTTAGAATCTTGTTCCACCAGTAAACAGGCCTTAATGGCAGCGTCTAAACAGTAACCAAATGTTGCGATAATCGCTACTATACATTGCACTTTTTTTCAATAAGCAACTTGACTTTGGTCCAGCCCTCAAGAGTTGCTTAACATATCTGGTATTTCAGCCGTCATAGAATGACTGGTACCCCCTAAAACCTTTTATTTTGGCTCTTTTCTGACTTCTCAATGTAATTGACAAGTTTGCAAGGATGTACAGTACAACGAAAGCTATTTCACCAGAAATTTTAACAAAATCTCAGCCCTGGTTGCTTATTGAGCAGTTGCTTATTAAAAAAAAGAGTGTATAACGTCTACAATTTTCAAAAAACATAGGTAATCAAAGATTAGTGGTTGTTTGGACAACTCTGTAGTTCTTCGGGAAGTTTCAAATTTGCCCACCGAAACCGAGCTCCAAAAATGTCCGGAGCGCACCAAGCCCCAAAACCCTGGATGGGCTCCACCATTAGGAGATGGTCCGATGCGATGGATAAAATTCAAGGGTAACCATCGAGTAACCGTTACTGTTAACCAAAATATATAGCTAGATGCTTAGATGGTAGCTATATCATATTTTTTTGTATATTATGATTTCTAGAGGTTATTTACACCCCTGGTTACCCTTTGCTAAATCCATACAAAATGTACGCTACGGTAAAGGGAAGAAAATCAGTACTAGAAAGGTTTAAGGAAGCCAAACAAAATAGGGAAAGCAGTGAAACAGTATTGAAAAACACGCATATTTCTATTAGAAACTCAAAATTTGATCCAGTACTAAGAGTTTCTTAAAATTTTCAGCTTTCGAGTACTGTAAGTTTCTTATGGGTTTCTTGAATACAGTAGCTATATAATTGAGCTATTGAATACAGTAGCTTAAGGGTCCCACTTAAGGGTCTCCCGTCCTGGTGTCCCTCCTTAAGGGTCCCCGTCTTGGGTCCCACTTAGGGGTCTGACGTCCCAAGGACCCACCTTGGGGATCCCACGTTCCGATATGCCCAAGAAAGACCATGGAAAGACAGAGGTTATCAGGCTTGGGCCGCTAAATTAAAGTTATATAAGTATTTTTTTGTTGTCTGTCGCACGTTTTTGTTCATAAGAAAGTACGAAATTGAAAGTTTATAAATTTTATGGTTGGTTTCTTGCAGTTTTTTTAAAAACGTAATTGGTCAATAGGCAACTAACGGCCGAGATTTGTATGATTTGTATGATTTGAGATTTGATTTGCTCAAATTTTTGGTTGAAATAGCTTTCTTTATAAAATACATCATTGCAAATTCCAATTTGTCTGCTTGTCACGAAAATACTATTTTCAGACGAAACAAGGAAAATGAAATTAAATATTTCGCAGGCTGAAGTCATAAGTTTCTTGGTCGCTACTTATCATACAGTTCAATTCAAACAGACTTGTCTTGTCCGACTTTCGAAAATGAAACTGGTGGAAATCCAGGGAAATTCCCCACAAACAGTTGAAAGTCGCTTTTCATTGGTCAAATGGATTGTCAATGTAACAACACTGGACTGTGGTTGCATTGTATTCTTGTATGTCTCAGATTTCGGGCACTGTCGTCAAGTCACATGAATGTCACATGAATGATGATGTCTGGGTTTCTGGTTTGTGCATATTTTTCGATTCCAATTATATTATGAACTTCTTTGCATAAATCTAGTGAAAAATTGAAGATAGCTGAGGATCAATGATGCTATGTAGTTTTCGCAAAATTTGGCAATGTGCATTCGAGAGTTGAACGTTCGATTTTGATTTCATAGGATGCATTCCCGATTCATTTCTGTTTGAGTATCTGGAAAACTGTCAGAACAGGTAATGTTGTTCTATCCTTCCTTATTAATAACGATTTTTACTTGTATTTAGAATGCTAAGAATATTTGAAATATGTATTGTCTTTCAAGATACTATGTGTGCCTGGTTTATTTTGCTGCCAAAAAGAGTTTAACCTTGTCGCTTCAATTTTGACGGACGAAATTTCTGTTTAGAAAATAAATACAGAACATAAGTAGTATTTTCCCTGCATGACAATAATATTTTTGTGATACTAAATACCTTACGAAGTTTTTCCTTAGAAACTACTCTTCTACCTATTTCTATCTTTGCACCGGCGGAATGAATATATTTCAGCAGACATCAAAAGAATTTTTCAAATACTGTGCGTACAGTGTTATGTGGTGGGTCCGGAGCGAAAACAGCGGCCAGGAGAAATTGGATAACTTCTTAAAGCTATTTTCTTCCATAGTCAATAGAAAACTGTTTGCTATTGACTATATTTCTTCTTATTAAATATATATAGCATTCGAACTTTCTCTGTAGAACTTTACTTTTTTCCAATTTCATAAACGCCCGGAAGCAGCTCGCACAAAATATCCGGAGTGGGTCGCTCAATGCATATACCCACAAAAAAGTCTTATTTCCACTTTGTACGCTTTTGTGGCATTTTGAGGTTGATATGACATTAGAAATATGACATTTCAATACCTGATCTATTTTTCTTTGATGATACTGATAATGCGTCCTTCCTCTCATTTGTCTCCAACATGGAAAGGAATTCCCAGAACACTGTGCACGAAGGTTATATAAAAGAAACCTTTTTTTGGAAAGTTTTGGTGCCTTTGTGGTCCACTAAGGATAGAAGAGTGAATAGGGTTTCTTAGGTTTTGGCTTTCTAACATACAGTACAGTAGTACAAGTTTCTTAAAAAGTTTCTTAACTTCCTAGTATTTTTTATAAATACTACTCAAAATGTTTGAGGATAACCTAATGTAATATTTTTGAGTAAGAAGGGATGAGAAAAGAAAAGGGTAGGCTTATAATAACAAGAACTGTCAATTGCTTGATGGATACATTTTTTTTATAAGCAACTGCTCAATAAGCAACTGGCTGAGATCTTGTAAAAATTTTTGGTGAAATAGCTTTCCAAGAGGTTTAAGGGGTTCCAGTCAATCTGCGAGGGCTGAAATACTAGATATGTTCAGAGGCGGACTGGCAAAGAATATCCAGGGTTGCTACTTCCAGTAAAAGGGCCCGTACATACAGTAGCTTATTTATCATATACGTCGACTGCTGCTAGCTCTTCCCTCCAAGAAATCCATAAGGATGCATTATCGTCATCGTGAGAAATTCATTTGCGACAACCCGTCCCAAACATAGATATCGTAGCCAGCAGACTCGACCTTCTAAGTTAGCATAATCATCAATTTCGATGTTACACAACTTTTTACAATACAGTACCAGAATACATTGGGGCTTTTATTAATTGTAGGGTCGCTAGCACCAGTGGAGAGGCACAAATGAAAATCGGGCACTTTTGTAGCAATGTGCGCCGAAAGCACAACTCCATTTAGGGGTCCAGGGGCGTGCTCAGACAGAAAATTAGGAAAATTATAACTTAGAAACGCTCTAATGGCCATTTTGAGCATTTTGAGACCGCTAGACTACGATTTTCGTCGCACTTAAATGAATTTCTGCCAAACCAAAAGGATCAACCTTATCTCCCATGATATCTAGAACCTATTTACTGCCTTGGACTCTTCAATTCATTTTCATTGTACTTCCCGCCTAAAGCTGATTGATGTTTCAAACACAATGCTAATTTAGCTCTTCTTTCTGATTGGTGCATTTCGAACCGCATCTGGGTAGAAGTTCCGCTTTAGTCTAAGTGTTTTTGGCCTGTTTCTGACGTTCATACTCTGAGGAGTGGCAGACAAAAAAGCTTTTGAGTATGCCCAATAATGTTTTCGCTGGTTATCGCAATTATAAAAATTTCTATAGAAATTACATTTCCCGATCTGAGTTGCAAACTCTCTGTGTCATAAACCGCTTACCCCCTACTTAATGTAAGCCGCAAGCTGGATAGGGGTCGAAGCCGTCGAAGCCGTGTAGCCGCAAACCTACAATAGGCCCCCCAAAGGCTGATGCAAAATATTTGCGTTCAAAATCCCATCTTGATTTCTATTGATTGTAATCTCTAGCAATAAAGATTCGTATGAATGATGAAAAGTTAATTTGTTGTAATTGATCAATTAAGGGCCCGCTAGCATGAGGGCCCGGGTTGCGATCACAACCTAGCATCCCTGCCAGTCCGCCCCTGGATATGTTAAGCTACTCATGAGCCAGTTGCTTATTGAAAAAGTGTTTCTGACAACCACAGGAAAGGACTTAAATTATGAAGATGAAAAACTGACAAAGTTTCTTAGGTTAGTTGCCCTTCTACTCCATTTAAGAAGAGTTTATTGATTTTCAGGAAAAATGCCTGTATTGTATTTGTACTGTAGTTTCTTATAAGAATCTTGTAAAAAATGAGTGTATAATCGGACACTTCATTTTGTATACACGCAGTTTTTTAATAAGCAACTTCGCTCGGGCCTAGTTCAAAAAGTTGCTTATTTTTGGACCTCTTAAGGCCATCTTTCACAGCAAAAGTTGCTAAGTAGTTGCTTAATTTTAAGTTTAACTATATATCTTTTGCCCTAAGAATAGTATAGAGACTAAAAAAAGCAAAATTTGGAGTTTTCCTATAGCTTTTTATGCAAAATAACGCTAGAACACCTAGTATGCAGCAAATAAATACTATAAATAACATCAGTCAAGAAGTACCGTGTAATTGTTACCATATAGAGACTTTGTATTGAAAGTTAAACGGAAAACCTCAATGAAATGCTTTACGTAATGAGTAACACTCTGTTACTCTGTTGATATTAGGAGTTTTTGACGGCAAATGAATGGAAATAGATTCGATGTTGATCAATCCTTGATTCAGTGGCGTAACGCACAGTGTGCACCTTTAAACACAAAATTAAGGGCCCCCAAAATATTCGGCCCCAAAAGGGGCCCCCGCGAAATTTTGTAAAAAAATTTTGGATAAGCGTTTCCAAAAGCTTTAAATTGATTAAAACGTACTTGAGGTCAAATATATCCCAAGAAAGACTCGATAACCTCGCAATGTTGTCTATAGAAAACATGGAAGCCAAATCAATTGTTGAGTCTGAACTTATCAAACGATTCGCAAATGTCAGTGCTCGAAGACATAAAAGAATTGGCTTGTAGGACTGGAATTAGATCTCTTTCGTAAAATATTCAAATAAATTTGTATTCATGACATTTTCAAATATTTGTGGACAAGCTATCGCAGAAACAGATGTTCTTTTGATTATACGTTTACGGTGTATTAGCCTTGGTAAAACTTGGCTAGTATAAAAACTCTATAATAATCCCGGTACTAGGGTACTTAAAATAAAACTTCATAGAAATCTTCTATTTAATGCATTTAAAGGCAATCTTGGTGTGTAAACTTATTTGAAAAAAAAGGGGCCCCAAACCACTATTTTGTTTAAGGGCCCCATACTGCTCCGTTACGCCACTGCCTTGATTGCTTGCAGTGATATAAATTATTGAAAATTTATAATGTTGCTTAGGTTTTTTTCCTGTGGTACTATACGTTGCTTAAAATTTTAGCCCTTCTACATCTTGGTTGCTTATAAGCGGTTGCTTATAAAAAACTGCGTGTAGTTCAGACTTAGTACAAATGACAGAGATCAGAGACGGATCATTTGTTGCAAGCCTTTTGTATTTTTGAGCCAATCATCCAAAACTTGAAGGAGAAGTGACGACATTTCGGAAAGAAGAGAAGGCGTTTGTTTCCTCAAATCTGATTCCAAGAACCAGAACAATGGGTATATTATATTAAAACAAGACCCTATGACCATAGGACCGGACCATTTGTATTTCATTAACTTCTCAATACGGAGGCAATGCAAACATCGCCTGCAATGTTGGCAACATTCGGATGTTTTAAACACAAACGGGGGTCATACTTCATTAATTTTCGGGTGTTAAAACAATGGTTTGTGAACAGGATTTTCAACTTTGTACGAGTTCTGTAAAAATATAAGTTAGAAACAGCAGCCAGTTTCTCACAAATATGCGCCACATTTTCTACCCCTGCAGGAAAATTTCAGCTTGTTAATAATGACAATTTTGCCACATTTCACTATGTATCCAGAACTATCAACTTTTTAAAATTTAGTGCGCGTATTATGAAAGCAAGATTGCAACATATTGATATCAAACTGTTAATCAGAAGGAAATGATGCGCAAGTGGCCTTGCTTCGTAATTGCGTTTTAGAGATCTGTGAGCACGAAAGATACTTAGGTAATTTTTCTTTATCTAATTATATCTCATCATATCGATATGAGTTCGGTGGGTGTCATGCGTCCCTGCCATTGAACCAAGAATCTTCCCTTAATTCTAAAATTGCATTATTTTAGGTTCTGTTATAACAATAGATACTTCATAAACTACACTGATTGGTTGAGCATAATTATGTAAACAATATATAAAAATGCCGAAACTTTAACAAAGACTATCTTTAAACCCTAATCCTACCGGGCTTTTTTTGATCTAACACAGCTGGGGGAGGGGTTTGTTTCCATAAATTGCTGTCCAGTGGAGCTAGAGCAATCAAACTTGGCACAGGCATTGGTCAATGTATTAGGAGTAAGGTTGGTAAATTGGGCGTCTCTCACTTCTATTATGACGTCATTGTGACATCATAATCAAAGCTAACGACGTCGGTCAAAGATCGACCTTCCTTAATATAAATGGAAATCTGGAAATTTCTTTACATTTTGTTGCTAGTAGCTATTTTCTATTACCACCCCGTACAACGTGATGTGCAGTAATATGGAGGATGTGCAGTATAGTGGAGGGTGCCAATACAACGTGGAGGGTTATCATCATGTAAGTGGAGGGTGCAGAGCATCGTGGAGGGTTATCATCATGTAAGTGGAGGGATATCATTTTTAACGTGGAGGGATACCATCAGTATAGTGGAGGGTGCCAATACAACATGGAGGGTTATCATCATGTAAGTGGAGGGATATCATTTTTAGCGTGGAGGGATATCATCATGTAAGTGTAGGATGCGGAGTATCGTGGAGGGTTATCATCATGTAAGTGGAGGGATGTCTTTTTTAACGTGAAGGGATATCATCATGTAAGTGGAGGGTGCCAATGCAACGTGGAGGGTTATCATCATGTAAGTGGAGGATGCGGAGTATCGTGGAGGGTTATCATCAGTTTAGTGGAGGGATATCATTTTTAACGTGGAGGGATATCATCATGTAATTGGAGGATGCGAAGTACCGTGGAGGGTTATCATCATGCATTCATGCATCTTACACGAGAGGTCATGTGTTTGACTCGCAGTCCAGGTTTTTCGAATCTGTTGTTTAAAGTGCAGTTTAAAGAGAATCCCCATCTCCTTACGTCCTTGTGCTTTTTTTTATTTGTTGCAAATTGTGGTCATGACTTTATGTATCATAACATTCATGCTTCATTCCGCTTTTTTTCACATCAGGTTTGTTGAAAGCTATATTGTCTTTATGATGGGGGACGGAAATGATGGCGAAGAAAATGATAATGCAACATCAAATGACGATAAACAGGATTCCAATAATGAAGTAATAGCCCGCGAATACGAAAATAGACTAAGGAAAGCCAGAGAATTAATAGCTGAAGTCCAGAGAATTGGAGAAGCTGCTGACGGTAGAAATGATGATTTTGTAGGCGCCAAATTGAATGAAATTAATGACGAACTTCAGCTGCCATGTGACTGGAATGTAAGTAAAATTGCAGATATTCATAAGCTGATTAAATACTTTGAAAATGAGATAAATCTTGCGTTAACTGGATTTGAAGTTCAACAATTTGAAAAACTCGAAGATCTCGTTGCAGTTGTTAGTGGCGGAATGGTTAGATATGGTCTACTTTATCCCACACCTAACTGGAAAAATCCAGAGCTTAACAGAGGTCAATTTCCTGTTTTACAATGCCCAAAAGTTGTTGAAAATTTGCTGCCGCATCTATCTTCTAAAACAGAATTCTACAAATCAACTGCAACAGATGTCTCAGCAAAATTTGTTCAAAAAGTAGAATCATCTGGACTAAGTGTCGCTACAAGTGTTTCAGCCAATCACCTTTTTGTGTCTGGGAGTGCCTCTGAAAAAAACTCTAAGGAAAATAGTGAAAAATCTAAAAAGATGAAGAAAACAACAAGCACCGAAATCACTGTCATCAAGTATAAAGGACATCCGATTAAAGCATTTAGAGTACCAGAGAGTGAAATGAAGCTCACACCTGAAGCTGATTGTGATATAAAGAAAGTATGCAATATTTACGATGCTAAAAGGGTCTTGGATAAATATGGCAGTCATATTCCAGCCGGTGTTCACCATTTAGGTGGAATATTTTGCGAGGTGATTGACATAAAATCGGAAGAAGAAGAAGAGGAAGAATCGTTGACAACAGCAGCATTAAAGCTATTTAGAAGTGAGGTGTCGGTTGATGGGCAGCGTGAATTGGGAAGTGGTGCAGTTTCCGGGTATGTGAAAATTTCAAGCTCTACTGGACAGCATACAAAAGAAACAAGTGCAACATATACAAGAAACATCAAATGTTTTGGTCCTGATTCAACGAATGTTGACATGTTTAGTAAAGTTGTTAAGGCTAATAATGCCACGTGGCGTATCATTGACAGAGGCAATTTGGCAACTAAAGTTTCACTTTGGGATTTAATAAAAAATTTGGGTAACGAATACATAAATCAAGCTTACTTGATCGAAGAGGCATGGAAAAACTACCACAATATCCCAGACGACACTGTGACATTGATTGAGGACATACGATCTTTTGTTGCTGCCAAGTTGACGCTTAAGTGGAATTCAGATAGTATCACAATCATGAATGAAATTATGTTGGAAATAGAAAAAGTACAACAACAGATTGGAGTTCATTGCAATATAACTGCTGAAGTGTTGAGAATAGAAAAGTTCAGTGAATTTTTGAAAGCAGTTATTAGAAGTAATCAACCTGCTAAAGCGATGATACGCCAAATGCTGAAGCCTGAAGTTTATGCCAACATTAAGGGAACTGTTGCACTGGATAAAGAAATTGAAGACTTTGTTGTGAATAAAGCAATGTTACGCGGTATTTCAGAAAGCGAGGTAATTGAAAGTGTTCTTCTTCGTGATATACCAGCAATGTTGAGTTCACTATACGTTGAGCTGAACGAATACAATATAGACAGTGAATCATGTAAATCAAAAATTGCCTCCATTCTCACTAATGTAGAAGTAGAAGAAGCGGAAAAGGAGTTGTATGGGGCTGTTATCCAGAAAGCAAAGGAGTTTGGTTATCAACCTGAAAGACTTACCTGTACAGACACTTTTGATGCTGGGAATCTAAAGGATCTTGCTAAATGCTTAGACAAGCTTTTAAATACAAAATTTGCCCCTGGAAATTATGTTAGATTTGACTTCAAAACAAAAGAAAGAGATCTTGGATGGAAGAACGGTGCTCCTCATAGGATTGAAGTAACAGGAAAAGTAGAAAAGGTAGAAGGATTTCAGGCATATGTAGAATGGCTACAATTGGACAATTTAACCTTATCAAGCACAGAATCTACCCTTAATTTGGTCAAAGGCAGTAGTCCAGAAATTATATGCTCTAAATGGCTTGGCTATAAGAAAGACCCAGAGATGCACACTGGGTTGAAATACAAGATGCCATTTTGGGAATTAAAACACGGCTGTGCATTTTCTGAAGTGCAGCAGCAAACAAGAATTGCCTCTACAACCTTGTCATGGAATGAAACGAGTGGACTGAGTGAAGAAAATATGAGTTTTCCAGATTTGTGTGTTGATCATCCTGCATTGTTGGACAATGAAATTTCTGTGGAAAGGATCTTGGATGCTTTGAAACATCGTACAGATGTGTTCAGTAAATTGGCCGGAAACCAAGTGGCCTCAGATTCAAGTGATGATGACTTCAGTGACGATGGTGATGAAATTTATCAACAAGAAAAAGGCCTTGGTCTGAATGAGCCGTTTTGTGTTTTGATTGAGCTACTTCATAAGTGCAATCTTTCTGGAAAACAAGAGGTTTTTCGAAAACTTTTTGATCAGCGATACAGTGTTCCACTTATTTATCGCAATGCAGATACGGATGAATTGATGTACTTAGTAAATTCATTGCGATTTGTAGATGCCAAGTTGAGAAATAAAAGAGTACCGTTGATGGAGGATACAACTTTACCAAGGGTTGTTTTTATTTCTCAAAGAAATGAAAACCTTTCACAAAGTTCGCGCATGACAAAAGAAGTATTTAAATGCGATATGGGAAGTCTGACTTGTGATGGAAATCTCGGATTGATGGCAGAGCTCAGTGTTGGATTTTTGAGCAGTGGTGAGAAGGTCTCATCAAGTGAAAGAGAACCTTGGCTTGTACTTCATGTCAAAGGAGATTATTCAATTCTAAAGGACTATTTCGAGAAATTTGCAGATTTAATAGTTTTTGAAGTTGAAGTTTATCAGCATTTTTTGGACAAGAAGTTGGACGAATCGTTGCCGGAAGGAAAGCCAGTTTTGAAATGGAAAATAACAAATGAGAAATTACGATCTAATGCTAAAATGATGATTATTTCAGGCTCATTTCATGATGTTGCCTCGAAAATTGAAAACTACCTTGTTAAAATAGCAAAGAAAGAAAATTTAGCAAGGAATACTCGAAACACACTTGCAGATATTCATGTAGACAATATAAAGCGGATTGATGAAATCACTGGCTTTGCTTCTCTTGCTGCCTGCATTCAGAAGATCGATTTCTTGACTGTGAGAGATAGCCTTGAATTGCAGAAAAGTTTCACACAGGAATGTGAATACAAACTTGATATGCAGAGAATCAGAGAAGATTCCACGAAGATGAGAAGTTATCAAATTAAGGTTGAAGAAGAATTTGAAAAACGTCGACAGAGAGCAACAGATCAGATCAGTTTACCCATTTTAGCTGAATTTTTAGCAGTACTTCAAACAGAAGACCAGGATTTAAGGATTGTTGCTTTAAATCAATTTGAGAAGATTTTAAATGAAGAGTGTGGCAAAGTTTTGATGAATGAAAAGAAAAGAGTAAACGATGCTTGGGACCATTTCATATCACTGAAAAATCAAGCCGAGAGTGAAAGTGCATTGCAGAAATATTATGATGCTAAGCTGGCATATGCAAGCAAAAATGTAGCAATTGAACATTTATGGAGAGAGCTGAGCCATGTTTATGTAGCTCAACCCTTAAAGTACAAGAATCTACCAGCCTTGGCTGCCCAACATTTGCTAGACGGATTTGTTTTTGAGATTTTGGATGGCGATGCAAGAATTGTGAATGGAGAATGGATGAAAGCCGTCCTCCTTAGCTTAAATGAGAAGCTGCAGAAAAAGCTTGGCCGCGATCCTCAGGTCTGTGTGTTGAGTCTTTTGGGCACTCAGAGCACAGGAAAATCAACCCTCTTGAATACAATGTTTGGCTCTCGGTTGAAAGTATCAGCTGGTCAATGCACAAGAGGAATAAATTTGCAGCTTATCAAGACAGAAAAGCGGACTGGGCAGTTTGATTATATACTTGCAATGGACACTGAAGGAATTCGTTCTCCTGAATTTTTTGGAACAGATGACGCTATTTGGAGAGATAACAGACTGGCAACATTTTCAATTTTGCCAGCTGACGCGACTATCATAACTACAGTAAATGAAGAAGATGCTGCAATTAAAGAAATATTGCCTATAGTTATGCTGGCATTTAAGGGCTCCAATATTGCAGAAGAAATAAGTGGCCGTTTACGCTCGATGATGTTTTTTGTTTACAGCAGAGTTGATACATCTAAACAGGCTGTGGAAAAGTTCGACTACAACCGTCGCAAGTTACAGTTGGAATTACGGGAAGCAGTCATGAAAATTGAGAAATAAAGCATATTGGGAGATGGAGTTGTACGCATGGATTATGAAAGTACTTTGGCACATGAAAGTCAAGAAGCTGACAAGATTTTGAATAAATTCCTGCGAAATTTTCGAGTTGACGATAATGAGGAGAAAAGTGATGTTAAGTATCTTGGTTTGCTGAACAAAGGACTGAATCCTCCAGATGATACACCAGATTTTGATTTCGGAGAGAAAATAGCGAAGCTGAGAGATTATATTTTCGAAAGACTGACGCAAAATGAATTTGAAGCGCAGACATTGAGTAATTGGAGTGGATACTTCGATTTAGTTTGTCAATGCACTGATGCAACTGATTTTGAGCTAAACTTTAAAACAGCAGTAGAGTTTCAAGCATTCAATCAACTGAAGTCAAGCATTGACAATTCAAGGCAGAAAGTATCGAAAAGATATTCAACAGAGTACAAGACATGTGAAGATCAAATTTTCAATCTGCAAGCCGGTGAGAAACTTGATCTTGATGCTCTCAAGCAAAAATTACGCACTGCGGCTCAAGAAACCATATTACAGGAAGAAAAAAATGTAAGAGAGCTTTTGAATAAAGATGTCAACAAAAGATTCAGAACCGATGAAATGAGCAACTGGAATTCATTTACCAAAGATATCAAGAAAACATTCGAAACTCTGCTTAAGGACTGCTATGAGGCCAAATTTGTTTATGGAGATATTGTTTCAAGATATGAGCAGAAAATTTTGGAAGATCTGAGAAAGAAATATGGAGACAATTCAGATATCCTGAAAAATCTGTCTGAAAGGGAGAACGTATTTAAAGGCGTATTTCTAAAACAACTTCAAAAGGCGAAGGAAGAGCATCCGCCTTTTGATATTGAAAGCAATATTGAGAAGGAATATTCATTCTTAAAACACATCAAAATGGACATGAGGACTGAAGATTGTATTGGCGACGAATGGAACTCGTTTACTGGCGAAGTTGAGATTGAGAAAAGTGAAGGTGAAGATATAGCCAAAAAATTGGATTCTGAAGATATTTTGTTTGGAGATCAAGAAAACATCAACAGAGGATATGCGTCTTGGAAACACATTAAGATCGAATTTTCCGGCGCAGTTAAAAGATCCTTTGGGGGCAGAGAGAAAGCCAAAAAATTGGATATCATATTTCAAGAGATAGTTGCCAAAGCTGAAGCAGAACTCGACTCAGTCACGAATTATGATTCAAGTGTTGTTCAAGAAGTCATTAAATACACTGAGAAGATCATATCTGACAAGAAAATTGACAGCAAAAAGAAACAGTCACTGTTGCATGCTGAAATGAAAAGCTACCTGCAAGCAAGGTTTACTAGTATTCAGAATAAATGGGATGAAAAGCACAACATTGCAAGAAAGCTCGAAAATGAAGAATTTACTCTCAGACAAAAGTTTGACAGCATATGTGAAGGATTCATTGGAAGACGTGCAGTTGCAGCTGATATTGTCAGAGGAATAAAAGCAGCTATCAAAAATGGTTTTACTGAATATGTAGCTGAAGATACTATAGGAAAGGTTGAGACTAAACCTTGGATTAGTAAATCCGAAGTGATGCAGGCACATATCGATTTAAGTCTGCTTTCTCTGAGCAAAAAAGGAAAGACAAGTGAGTTGTTATATGCAATATCGAGTGGCTCTTCCTACTATGAGAAGATTCTCTCTAACCTTATTCTGGCAGAGGTGGACTCAGAAAGTTGCTGGGAGATATTGAAGCAAAAATTATACGAGGGCATTCCCCTAGCTGCAGCTGTTGCTTCGACATTGGAAATTGGACGCCATTCAAAGTTCATATCAGAGGTAAACAGCAGACTTAGGTCTTCCCTGAAGAAACACTTGCCTAACACGACATGGACCGATTTGCTTGAGCTTAAAGATACGCTGACTAAGAATGATTTCATCGAAATTGGTGAACTTGTACAGAAAGAGTTCGAGACTCTTTCAAAGCCATATGTTGACGACAGTAGACTTGCTCAGAGTATAAAAGACGAATTAAAGCTGGAATGTCTCCCGGATTCTCAACCACGATGTTCAGTTTCGTGTCCAAGATGTCGTATGACTTGTCGAAAGCCAGCTTCCCACGTGAAAAAAGAAGGCAAAACTGAAGCCAAACATGACTGCAAACATCAACCAAGAGGTCTTGTTGGTATTCGCTGGGTGCAAGGATGCAACATTGGTGAGCTGGTTGATGAGTCGTGTAGTGAGTCAGTCAAACGTGGTCATGGCATGATTGTTGATGGAAAATCGATACCCTTCTCGAAATTCGAGGAAGTTTACAACAGCTGGCAACTTCCAAATTGCACAAACGTGGCAAAAGTGAGAAAATATCTATTTCGGAAACATCAGAAAGAACTGGCCAGGTTTTACGGCCTTAAAGAATGCTCAGAGATAACTGGACGATATGATCTTGAGACTTTGGACATCGAACTCAAGCAAATCATACATCAATAAGAAAACGTGGCTTAAAAAGGTAAACTGTCTTAAATTGTAACATAAATACAGATTTTCTATGTACGTCTTCGTCCCGGTGAATTTTACCTAATTCCTTTTAGGTAAAATTTATTTAGTCGCCAACTTATGGCTTACGCCCCACAATTTGCAGAACTTCTATTCGAATGATTGCTGGTGTAGGGGCAGGGGCGCCTAAACATGGCCGACATTTCAGCCAAATTCGTATCAAAATACTGGTTTACGCTGAAGAGCTCTGGACTAATATCAGAGATTTCTTGTTCGGGTTCGTTTCTATTAAATACTTGCTATGGCAAAAAATTATCAATTTTTAATATGGACAAAATTCATGGAGGGGGTTTCTTCCATCGTAAAGATACCAAGAGATGTGTCTACAGACCTCAACGGTATACTTTTTCGGACTTCCAGTCTACGACAATGGTAATGAAATTTCATTTTTGTTCCAGGGAATTGATGAATGAATTTGATGACTGAAATAATGAAGTGGAAAAGTTTCTAAGTGTAACAACCAATTTCGACACTTGTATACTGAGGTATCGTCTACGTTCATTTAATGCAAAGCAACTTATCGGGCTAAACACATCATCAGTAGCCATCAATGTTGCTGCTTTATAGCAGAGCCTTACTACTCCCGCCATTACCGTATATTGACTGTTCTCTTTCAGTACTTTAACATTCTGTGATATTATGTAGTTGGGCCTCCAATTATCGGACACCCGTGGGACCAATATTATTGTGAATCAAAGAGAATTTTCTGCTGTATGGAAGTTTTTTCACAGAGGAATAACTTTTAGAAGAAATCATTTGTCTGCCTGTGGGCGATTTCCGTTGTATAGAGATGGAGTTTCCATTGTTTGTCCCAGAGTTGCGTCTAAACAAAACGAGCAAAATGGAGGTCGAAAATGGCTTCAAATCTGCTAATGCGGAAAAAATACGCCGGTGTATTCGAGGTTCTTTTTCACAGTTCTGGTCGTTGGCTGAACTGAAATCTAGGCCCTGGGCCCTAAAATCTTAGTCTTGGGCCTGTCACAATGTTCAGTCTATGTGAGCGAGACGACACATTGTGTGACCGAGAGCCACCTCTGTCTAAGGGCAAACTTTGATCTGAACGCCCTCCGCAGCCCCATGGCGTGCATTGCCACAAATTTGTTCATTGGATTCAAAATTGCCTTTTTAGCAATGTCCGATATGTTTGATACCTTAGTCTAGGCAGATACGACAGACGCCGAATGAGAGAAAAAACTTGTTGTTTTTAACATCCAATACAGTTATAAAATAGACTTGATATACGTTGTATATAAAATGATGAACGATCACACGAAACTTAAGACAATACGACTTCTAGTTACATAAAATTTACTTACACCAAGTTCTTACTTACACAACAACAGCAGCATCCTATGTCAGCTAACCTACTGTGCTTTAATGAAAAAAGCTAACTCAATTGATAAAACACCATTAAGGTGCTAAAAAAGGGAATCCATGAAGAAATCTACACCTTCATTAAGAGACACCTAAATATAGACAACGGATACCTCCAAACAGCTGACAGATATCTGTATAACAAGAGTAAATGCCTTTAATGAAAACCACCTCTCTACAGCGGACATCCCTCTGAAAAGAGCAGTAACATCGGACCCACAGGTGTCCGTTATATCGATATATAACTGCTCCGAAACAGAGATCTATGTATATTATCATATTACCAACATCAAATTCGAACACTATTCGTGACTTTAGTTTGATACATTTATTGCGTTTTTCGTTATTTTGTATTGCATCAGTATATTTTTTGACTTCTTGTAGCCGTTTTAGACAATTTTTGTTATTATTAGTTGGCATTCATGCTATAGTTAATTTAAGCTCACTTGGAAGCTGATTTGATTCTCTTGTTCCTGGGCCGAGATGGGATACCGCAAAATTATAATATAATATAATTATAATGGTATATTATAATAATTTATAATATACCATTAAGTTGCTAAAAAAGGGAATCCATGAAGAAATCTACACCTTCATTAAGAGACACCTATATATAGACAACGGATACCTCCAAACAGCTGACAGATATCTGTATAAGAAAAGTAAATGGCTTTAATAAAAACCACCTCTGTACAGTGGACACCCCTCTGAAAAGAACAGTAACATCGGTCCCACATGTGTCTGTTATATCGATGTATAACTGCTCCGAAACAGAGATCTATGTATATTATCATATTACCAACATCAAATTCGAACACTATTCGTGACTTTAGTTTGATACATTTATTGCGTTTTTCGTTATTTTGTATTGCATCAGTATATTTTTTGACTTCTTGTAGCCGTTTTAGACAATTTTTGTTATTATTAGTTGGCATTCATGCTATAGTTAATTTAAGCTCACTTGGAAGCTGATTTGATTCTCTTGTTCCTGGGCCGAGATGGGATACCGCAAAATTCATCCCCCCCCCCAAAAGGCAAAGATACCAAGGTTGCTGTTATTTTGTGCTTTCCCCTTTTTTGATAAAGTACGATAGCGCACTGCATATTTCGAACCCAAACAAGATAATTTTGGACATGAGATAGGGACAAAGATGTATGTTTGTTAGTGAGTAAAGGTGCACTTTCGTCTCTGGCTCTGTTTGATTACGTGTAAACGCTTTGGATCGGATCAAAATTGGCACTGATACGAAACGTGACTAAAAGTGAATGAATAAAGCCTGAATGAATGAAAGAAAATGAATGAATAAAAATTGTTTGCTTTAGCATCCAACAACATGCTGCCATGATACGAAATTTCAAGCAGTTGTAGCAAGGAGTGTGTCAATTCGAAGTTTACGGCCTATGTAATTCGAAGTAATATGAAAGTTTTATGTTTTCTGCTGCCCTGTACTCTCTTGAGTACCTTCGGATAAATTTGAAAGCAGCTCCGTTTTTCACACAATTTGTTTGATTTATCCCCATAGATGTCTCTTTCTTTAATAGTGTAACATTGACATTGACGGAAATGCATTTTGATTACCTTTTGTCACGCCACCTTATGTCATCTCGTTTAGTTTACCTCGACAATACCAGACAGGGTTTTTTCTGCAACAATCTAGCAAAGATTTTCAATGAAATCTGCTAAAGAAGGTCGGAGAACACGAATCCAAGATGGGCCTTCAAAATGTTTCACCGGAAGTAGCCTTAATTAATGCCTAATTAGGCCTAATTAAGTCAATCAAAAATGCCGCACTTTTTCAAATCTAATTACTGCAATATGTAGACCTTGAAATGCTGAGTAAAATTGTCTTTGACTGTATTTCAATACGACCTACCAATTTCGAGAAAAACTCGTTTGAAATAATGATGACGTCATCACCAATATGATCAGTACAGACCTGGATTCTATTTTTCAGCTTGTAAAACTTTATGAGTTGGGGTGCAATAGTCACAAAACCGCTAATTATGCGATAGATATACGCTAAGACAGGAGAATGATGATGATTCGGTGTGGCTGTGATATCATAAGGGGCCCCATGACGTCATTGGGGCAACTGACATCATATTGGTACGAAAATGATGCCTAGTCATCTATGAACCAAAAGGCGTTGTGAAGGACTACTCATGTTTGATATTGGAAGTTTCTGTATTAAACCTGCTGGAAATGGCGAGAGGTCAAATTTGCTATACAGTATTCATAATGGGATTCCTATTGTTTATCCAGTGAACCCCCTTTCTTCGTTTTTCCAAACTTGCGATGGGGCTTATTATGCTTATTATACTGTCATACATACACGTATTGCATTGTAAGCGGTTTTTGTCGATTCAGCCCCTGTTTGTGAAGTTACGCGAGTTGACAAAAGCCCATACTGAGCCTTAGGATGATGACGTCATCATTATTTCAAAC
Organism: Chrysaora quinquecirrha; assembly: GCA_014526335.1. Classification (NCBI taxonomy): domain Eukaryota; kingdom Metazoa; phylum Cnidaria; class Scyphozoa; order Semaeostomeae; family Pelagiidae; genus Chrysaora; species Chrysaora quinquecirrha. Next base: position 1,760,893 of record JACTAT010000004.1, read on the forward strand.
GAGTTTTTCGCGAAACTGGTAGATTATATTGAAATACAGCCGAAGACAATTTTACTCAGCGTTTCAAGATCTACATATTGCAGTTATTGAATTTCAAAACGTGCAACCTTTTTAATTGACTTAATTAGGCATAATTACGCGTTAATTAAGGGTACTTTCGGCAAAAATTTTTGAGAGCCCATCTTGGATTTGTGTTCTCCGACCTTTTTTGTAGATTTCAATTCAAAAACCCTAGGTTACCCTCTTTGCTAGATTTTTGCAGAAAAAACCCTGTCTATACTTTCCAAGCCATGTGTGGCTACGTCTACACGGATACGTTTTAAACAAATCAAAAGTTTTCTCATACACGAGCGTTTTTAGAACGTGTTTGCTGTTCATATCGAAACGATGATGTCACTCCGCATCGAAACGATGATGGCACTCCACATCGAAACGATTATGGCACTCCACATCGAAACGATGATGTCACGTTTCCTAACTTTAAACTTTGAAATAAAATACTAACTGACCACCCGAAGTTTTTTTGCTGCATCGTTTTCAAATGATTGCGTTCTTGTTGTCTACATAGGAAGATTGTGTTTTCATAAAGTTGCGTTTTCAAATGATTCCACTCTGGAAACCGCTTTCAAAAGTTTATGTTTTTAGTTGCAGGTTTACCGGTGTCGTGTAGACGGGATGTGAAAACGCAATAAACGCAATATTTATTTGAAAACTTATCCGCGTAGACGGGAACTGAGACCGAGAGAGAACTAAATTCTTTTATACGGGGTTCTAAATTCTTTTGACTGGCTCCAGAATTATTTCCTCAAAATGAAGTCCTACCCAATAATTAATCTGGGAATAGTACGCTGAAATAGCAAGCCGTCCACTAGGAGGCCCCGAGTTTTACTGAAATAATAACCTGTTTTAGAAGAAGTGTGCCTACCTAACAACCGGCGGCTCTAGAAAAATTGCCTAATTTTGATACCCAGCACTAGAAATAAGGCAAAATTGATACCTGAAATATAGCGCATCCCGGGCGGAAAAATTGCCTTACCCGCCCCCAAAAGAGCGTTGGAGACTCCTTGGAGATAAGACTTCAGGAGACTTTTCTGGTAATGAGTTTATTAGCATCTGTAGTATAGCCATGTGGCTGTCGTTACATAAGCATCCCTCCCAATATGGACGAGAGTACCCTGTTGGGTTTCATGGTACCCAACCGCTACTGACACTTTCAACCTTTAGAACTGTCACATGCAGTTGGGACCCTAAAACTGCCCCCGCATGCAGTTTGAACCTATAAAACTGCCGCATGCAGTGCGAACCTTCAAAAATGTCACATGCAGTTTCAACGTTAACACCCGGATGCAGTTTGAACATTATCACTGTCGCGAAGACTGTGGCATACAGTTTGAAATTCTTTCAATAGATGCAATGCAACCACTTGATTTCAAATCGGCAATAATTTTGTACGTATATTGTACCGTTTTGTTGTTACAAGTGATTTATTGACAAAATACGAGAAATTTTTCTCGGGAAAAGCACTTTGTAACGTAGAAGTATTGTGTCGCCACGCGGAACCACATTTCGTTCTTTGCCATCAGCTTGTGGCCTAGTTCAGATTCCGGGAGTCAGAACTGAAAACAGAAATAAAGAATTCAGAAAATATCATGGGCCGTTAATTCAACCAATGTTTCTTCACGAGATTTGAACAATGCTAGTTTTTGAATTTATGTTATTGTATGATTTGAATATTATAGTTGAGGCTTCCGCGAAAGAAGTTCTTGCCGTTGTTTTAATCATAGTCAATGTTTTAATGGAGCAGTTTTGAAGGGAATTCTGAGAATAAGTTATTTAGTTACTGCAGCTGAGCACAAACACGTCGAGTTCATTTTATTTCCTAACTAACCCAAATTTTGATAAATTTACGTCATCGTTATCAAAATGCAAAAGGAGCCCTCCATTATTCCAACCCCCGGTTGTTTCATTGCACAAAATATTATCCCGTTTATTAAGACCCCCGTTTTTTCGGGACCTTTGATTAAATGGATATACGAACTTCCTGTGTTGCATGATGTGAGAAATTGTTTACATGTTGAATAAAATATACCCTTTACAACAAAATTCTCAGTGTTACTAAGCTTCAGACGAAGCTATATAAAAAAACAGATTGTAGTTTCACTCAATAAAGTGTTGTGGTTTTGCTTTTGGGTTTCCAAGGGCCAATAAATGTCCTGGGAGCGGAGACAACCGAGAAGACATCATACGTCTCAAGATCTGAATTCGAAAAATTTTTGTACCATAATGCTACACAGCACATGGCAGTTTTAAGGTTCAAACTGCATGGAGGTCTTCAGGTCTAGAATGCATGTGGCAGTCATAGAGCTCAAACTGTATGTATGGTAGTTTTACAGTTCAAACTGCATGTGGCAGTCTCAAGGTTCAAAATGCATGTGCCAGTCATAGAGTTTACTCTGTATGACAGTTTCACGGTCCAAACTGCATGTGGCCGTCCCGTCATATAGTTCAAACTGCAAGTGGCAGTCATAGAGACCAAACTCTATGTGCTTAGCTTTAATGTTCAAACTGCATGGTGAAGTCTTCAGGTCTAAACTACATGTGGCAGTTTGGAAGGTTCAAACTCGCGGATGTGGCAGTCAATGTGTTCAAACTGTATGTGCCAGTTTTAAGGTTCAAACATAACAGCATTAAACAAATAGGAATGGCCGCTAATCCCTCTAAATTTCAAGCTATTGTTTTTGAAAATAAGGATAAACAATTTGATCATTTTGAATTTAATAACAATTTTAAAATTAAGCTTGACAATATTGTTACTTTACTGAGTTTTGATGTAGATAATCACTTAAAATTTGGCCATGTTGATAAAATCTGTAAAAAGGCTGCTAAACAGTTAAATTCTCTGAAACGACTTACAAAATACATGGATGAAAGAGAGAAAAATATAATTATCAATTCATTCATACTATGTCATTTCAATTATTGTCCGTTGATATGGATGCTATGCAGTAAGGTTAGTTTGGACAAATTGGAGAAAATAAATGAAAGAGCATTACGACTGGTTTACTCTGTTAAGTCTCTTGTGCTGCTTGGTCTGTTGCTTAGAGTAGCTCTGTACATTATTTAAGTGGTAGGTTTGGTTGAATACTTTTTACAAATCAGGCTTGTCAAAAATTCCAAAATCTCAAAAACTCATTGTCAAAATTTCAGACAACGCAAATGAGAACCGAACTTTGGTGTTTTGTAATAATCTAGTGCTGGTAGTGTATAGAAAAACTAGTTTTAGCATACTAGCCCAACTGGAGGGCCCTATTTGTTGATCAAAAGAGGTCTCTATTTGGAAAAAAAGACTACGCAAACGTTTTCCTAATCACTACTTCTAATAAACTAGCACGAAAAGTTCGGTTCTTGTTTTTGCTGTGCAAGTTTCGCTGAAAAACGGTCCAGAAATAAAAAGCAGGCGGGCTGAGATCGAAGCCAGGTGTTAAAAGTAAAATGAAAGTAAAAATTTTTCCTAAATCAACTTGAGCCCACAAGTGTATTTCTTCACTCCAATCCTTTTCTTTTATATTTTTTTTGCGTAAGGCATTCCATATTTATCCAATCAAAAATGAGTATGTTTTCATCAGTTCATTTTGAAATTAATGCAAAACAAAATTGCCAAAAATGCTTCACGACTTTCTGTATTTCGAAATCCTATTCCTGTATTTGGTAATCGGTACAAGGTATATGGTTCTTGATGTTTCGAGAATAAGTTCACAGAAATGGTGCTTTTCGCCATTTACATAGATCATCAACTGTTGCAAGTCAAAGACCTCAGTCTCAATGGATATTTATTAACTTTACTGTATAGCGAAAACTGATAAATATTCTTACAGATAATCAGCGAACACTTTTCTCCCTAATCTATATGCACATCGTGCATTAATCTTTCCAAAAATTGAATTATTTTGATAATATCTATGTCAAAAGGGCCCATCACTGGTGGGGCGAAACCAGGATTTCAACGATGAGAGGTGTGGCAGCCAATGGGGCCTGATGGGGCAATTACCCCACCATTCAGTATGTTAAAGGTGCCCTGACCGCATGTCTCTTTCGGTTTGACTGGTCATTTTCTTTCTGAAATTTTTTGTTAGCTTAATTGACTTCACTCGCCGGCAAAGTTGATTTTTTACAGCACAATTATTCTATCATCACTGCCCAAACGGTGAGGAAATACTGTGCTCCCTTGATTTCATACAGTTACTGTGCTACTGTATTGAATAAGCAAGCAGAAGTTATCGCTTTATAAAAAAGTTTTGATAAGAGAAATGAAAAGTATTGCTTAAATGTTTATCGATAGTTTTCACCAAGACGAACAGTTTTAATGAGAAAAATTAGCCTAATAATTTGTATCTACCGTACCGCACTATATCGTGATCTAATCTCTGTTACAGCCCATGTGAGTTCAATTGCTAGTAAATTGTATCAAGGGACACAGGTCTGGCTCACAACCGTTTTTTCAATAGCACTGAATGGGATAGCAATACGTGGAAAATTTGGAATATGCAGAACTTAGAAGGTGTTTCACTGAATTGAGGATAACTCTCTACGTTACAGACCTGAAGCGTTTTACATCCTGAAGCCTTCTATTCTATTGATGAACTATGCTTTGCAAGTGACAAGTTGCCCCACCAGCTGTGACAACAAGCCTTATGCGTGGGGCAAATTGTCACAAACGACTACCAGTGATAAAAATCATAATTGGCAAAAAATGCTTGGTCGTAGAGACAAATTCAAATGCTTTTCAGGTAGACTGATATATAAGCTTGCAAATTAGCACTAGGTTTCTCTGCAAATAGGGCGTAACTAGGATCATGACGATGAAAATTAATTTTTGTTACAACAAGTCCCACCCTCCCCTTCTCATGCTCTTTCCAATGAATAAGGGTTAGAATGCAAGTTCGACCTTAGAAGACCATATGAAAACATCAGGCTATTCTTGTTTGCTTCATCAGTAGGGCCGATGATTGTTAAGATAGCATCTTTGCAACGATTTTACGATATCAAATTAAGTAATTCAGATGTCACCTACGCATGCAGGGATAATCAGTACATAGTTTCTCGAGTAAAAGTAAGATTTAGGTATTTTATTGTCCGACTCTGCTGCAAAATGCGTGAAACAATTTATCTCCGAAAATGTTCTGATTGCTATTTCTTTAATTTTCTTCTGTTAAATCATTATATAAAGACAGCTATTAGTGTATTGAGATATTGTTATTTTTGTTCAGCGAGGAAAAAGTTCGAGCTATTGAAAGGGCAACTAGGTTTCAACACGAGGCAATTTAAGCGTTTTACATCCTGAGGCCTCCCATTCTATTGATGATCATCTATGTTAGTTCTTGTTTGCTGCGATGCGATGCTTATCATGTTAAAACAACGTTAGGTAAGTATCTGAGGAATGACATCTTACAAATACAAAGACCTTGCTTGGTTTAGGGACAAATGCATGACATTCTTTTAAACACCAAGCTCTCAGACAAGTGCCCTAGAGCATAATTGTTGCTTTATTCAATTGGTGAATGAAATTTCAGCTTTCCTTAAAGTACTTACCAGGGTAAAAGAATTCGATTTCCATCAAAATCTGTGGATAAACACATTGATATTCAACGCGCAAAGGCAGCAAGCCACACGGATGTAAAGAATTTTGAAAAGGAGAACAAGTTTTTTAGCCCCGGGGTACTTCAATGTGTCCATGATTAGACGTGAATCTGGACTTTGACAAAAGGACCCATTTGTATGATATGATTTTCAAGGATTTCTGACCCATTTGCATGAAAATCGGGAAATTTCAAGCCCTTGTGTATGAATTTGGTTGATTTTAAAACCCTTTTACAGTGCTAGAATTCACGAAAGGTCTCGCAAAATCGAATCTGACGGCGATTCTTTGCAATCAATGTGACTGAGCTCTGTTGTTGCTGCTAATTCATCGTTTGGAAAGCAAAAAACAAAGTAGAAAGGTTGTCAGCCACTTTGCGGTAAATCATAATGGGACTTTTTGGTAAGAAAATCCTAAAATACCAACCCATCAACCAGAATCGAGCAGAATATCAGACCCATGTGTAGAGAAATTCAGTCGAAAAAACCCATCCATATGAGCGGCACGTCTGGTATGTCTACATATTGAAGTACCCCCCGTACCCCCCCCCCCCGGGTTTTTAGCTTGCTCATGATGGTAAATAAAAAGTTCTAATAAAGTAAAAAGTAATAATAAGTAATCCGAAAACAAAGTCAGGTACAGCGTAATTACTTGATCTTCATAATGTGAGCGAAAGTGAATCTTATCCACTTAAGTAAAAAGCCTCCCAAGGATCGACTTTTCTAACATTAATTCTTCTCCTTCGAGCAATTCTTCTTCTTCTAACAGACCATGCAAGATCAGCCATTTTGACTGCTCTGACTTCATCAGCTTCATCTGCATCTGCAAAGAAGTAAAACTTTTAAAAATAATCCTTGATAAACTGGTCTTCTTGCATAGCCAAAAAGAAACTGCGAGTTCCATTTTCATTTCTGATTGACTGACCCCTGTGCAAGAATCTCAACGCAAGAATTTTCGAGAACCTTATTTGATCAAATCTAACCTTGAAGCCCGTCCTCGGTCAATGTACTGTCCTTCATTTCTCGTTCCTCAGAGGGGTTTTCTTCATCTTCCAGTTCAAGAGATTCTTCCTTTTCAGCTCTTTCATTGTCATCCTTCGATACTGGCTCCTTTTGGTCCTGGACTGCTGTTCCTAAAATTTCAATTTGAAATGCTAGCTTGATTAGTCTGAATGAAAACGAACGCAAGAAGTACGAGTGTAAATGCTTACTGGTCTAAAAATCAATTGACACAAATAATTCAGCCAGCCTACCACTTATGCAGAGTGCTACTCCAAGCAAGAAACCAAGCAGCAAAAGTGGTTTCATTTTCCAGAGGCCTCTTGTTGTCCTGCAGGGAAAAGGTGGAGTAATTTAAGAAGACTGTTTTAATAAAATGTACTATCTAACGAACCCTCCACTGTACTGATGGTATCCCTCCACTGTACTGTTGATATCCCTCCACAGTACTGAGCATCCTCCATTGTACTGATGATATCCCTCCACCGTACTGAACACCCTCCGCTGTACTGATGGTATCCCTCCACTGTAGCTACTGATGGTATCCCTCCGCTGTACTGATGGTATCCCTCCACAGTACTGAATATCCTCCACAGTACTTCTGGTATCCCTCCAGTGTACTGATGGTATCCCTCCACTGTACTGCTGATATCCCTCCACCGTACTGAACATCCTCCGCCGTACTGATGATATCCCTCCACCGTACTGATGATATCCCTCCACTGTACTGAACACCCTCCACCGTACTGATGGTATCCCTCCACTGTACTTATGATATCCCTCCACTGTACTGAACATCCTCCACCGTACTGCACACCCTCCACTGTACTGCACATACATTACCCAGGGTGATAAGCTTTAAATAAATCTGCCAAAAAACATTTTTGATTAACTTTGGTAAGCTCCCGGGGTTGGATTTTTTTATGTTTGCGGATATTTAACTTCAAACGCTACCATAAAAGAGAGTTTTAAATCTTGATTCTTAATGAAAGTCTTAGTTAAATCTTAATTCTTTGATCTTTATGAAATGATTTTAGATTCTAAGATTTTGATGAGAAAATCGATTTCTTCTGCCCTGGTAGGTACTTCAAGCAACGCCCAAACTTCATTCACCAATTGAATGCTGCATGAATTATTCTCTAGGGGGCTTGCTTGAGGGCTTTGGAATTTAAAAAATCTCATGCAATTCCTCCGACATTTAGAATAGGTTCAAGCATGTTAGGCAGTTTTCTCCGCATTTTCTGTGAACATTTTTTATTCTGATAACAGATCCATGCAGTAAACAACAACCTGACAACACGCACTGATTAAACTGGCAATAAAAAGACCAATTCCTAACCAAGTCCTCGTTCATCGTTATTTTTATCCTTCGTACTTCTGTAATGATTTCCGATGATTGCTGTACCTTTGACGAATGATTTCGTTCATATTAAGAAGTGACTCGGGTTCCTTGATTTTTGTCGTTTTCGGCTACAATTATATCTTAAAAGAAATGTTTAAATAAGATACACTGACCTTCAGGTGGTCAAAATGTAAACTCCAGTACTTAACAATTTTGCTTGGAACTTTTTACTTCAGTTTAGTGGAATAATTTCCGTAATTTTAATTATGTGTTCCTTTTCACAAGTTTAATAAGAACACCTGGCTTCGATCTCAGCCTGCCTGCTTTTTATTTGTGGACTGTTTTTTAGCGAAACTTGCACAGCAAAAACAAGAACCGAGCTTCGGCGTTTTCATGCTAATTTATTAGAAGTAGTGAATAGGAAAACGTTTGCGTAGTCTTTTTTTCCAAATAGAGCCCTCTTTTGATCAACAAATAAGTCCAGTCAATGTATGACAAAATGTGGTCGAACCTCAAACAAATTGCAACAAAAATGAAATAAAGTTTTTCTGGTAGTTTGAACTATACTTTATGACATATCAAAAGTCCTAAGGAATCCTAGCAGTGGAAGATGCCAGATATTGAGTTTGAATATGAGGAGTAACCTGGTTAATGTCGAATTTTGCTTCAAATCATTTGCATCAGTAATGCATACAGAAATTGATATATTTGTGTTATTCGAGTTGCAAAGTGGTGCAAAACTTTTGGATTTGCAGGGAGGCATGACCTAACGATTTTCCGACAGAGTTCTGTGACGTCAACGTTAAGACGGCTGTGAATGGTGAAGATACAGATTTGCTTGTTCTTCTGATTTACTACATGAATGCAGAGTCGAAAAAATCTTCTTCTGTTCTCAGCAAAAACAGAATCAGAAACGCACTATTGTTTGGGACATTTTTTATTGCAAACAGAAGTTAGGGCCAGGTATATGTAACAATATTCTGTTCTTACACGCGGTTCTTGGCTGTGACACCACATCAAGTTTTTACGGCATTGGCAAAAAACTATCTTTGAAATTATTCACACAAAACAACCACTTACGGCAAGAGGCTGCAGTGTTTATGAATGATCATGCAACACCAGCACAAGTTGTGTCATCAGGCGAAAAGTTGCGTCACAGGACAAACATTTGTTAGCCCGCAGGTACTGCCACCAACATCTTCAGCCTCTAAATATCACAGTTTCAGAGTGTTTGCGCAAAAAATGCAATGGCAAGGTTCTGCCATAGATCCAACGCAATGGGGCTGGATAATTAAACGTGACAAGATGATACCAGTACAGACGGATCTTCAATGTGCACCAGATGAGTTGCTTAAGTTTATTAGCTGCAACTGTTTGCAGGATGTACAACTCTCCAAGGCAGTTGCAAGAAAAATGACCTGAAATGCTTCTCAGGCTGCGGACAATGTCGAGGAATTAGCTGTGACAATACGTTTAGGAATAACACGGAAATGACTACATTATATTCAAGACTCGAGATTTGATTTTATAAATACTACACTTAGACTTAGGTGCCCAATTGCCGCCCCCATTAGGACTCTCTGCAAACCAATAAATGCAGATAGCTTTTGATCGTTCATTTCATTATGGGAGATCCTGTTCCACAATCCGCAACAAAATGGAGCGGATTAAAAAGCATGGCCGTTTGATAAGATCCGTATTGCCTCGCTGCACAGCATCAGGCTTATATCCATACATCCACGGCAATATATAGCTGGTCACATTTTAGTATGTCTTTTGTCCCTGGGAGGAAGCGATCCATCGCAATCAGATCTTTCACTTCGGAAAAATTTCTAAGCTTTGCTTCGCAGAGGTGGCCTAAAATGAAATTGACGCTCATGTCCCAAGCCTGAAATCATATACTCAAATGTGCCCAGCGTATTTGGCCGTGGATGTCACATGGACATACGCCTGGTGGAGCGAGATTAGGATACAGTAAGCTTTCATGCAAACATCGACCTTGTACAATATGAAAACGGCTGTGGAACGACGTTGAATTCCCGATAAAACGAGCCCATATTAATATTGCTCCCTGCTCGCTCTGGTTTCCATCCTTCTGCCTAACTGGCATTTTTCGCTTGCTTCCCGATTAGGGGTAAGCTCCCGTGTTCATGAACGAAGCGGAACGGAGCCAAATGTGTTGCAATTAGGCACTCAAGCGTATTCATTTTTGCTAGACTAGTCAACGTTCTCATTCTTAGAACTAAAATTTTTGTTTTGTTGATTTATATGTGGCGTCTTCATGACGTCATCATGATGGTATTGTCGTGTCAGGCCCTTCCAATAAACTCATATATATTAGGTAGCTCTTTTATATTTAGTACCTCTATGATTTTGCATCATTTCGCAGAATCAGAGACATTTTGTAGCAACTCTATGCTCAAGCAGGGTAATGCAAAAATTTCAAGCACTGGGGTGTAAGGTGCTAATTACGTCTCAAAATTTAGGGATGTTCCACATCTAGGATTAATTAGGACTTTTGAAATGTTATTGAGTATTGTTTGTTCTGCAAGACAAACAGCATTTGATTTTTGTTGCAATATGTTTGAGGTTCTATCACAACTTAATTGAACAAATAGGAGGAATATTCCTATTGTTATATCTTAACGTTTAACACAGTTTTAATTGAAACATTTTGAGAGGTATGGAACCAAGTCTCTCAGTCTTAAAATAGACCTGGTGGCATTCTTTCGAAAGGTTCTGTCTTTCTTAGCGCATGAAACTGTGTATTCTTGCCAAGTTTCATTGCAATAACGTAATTCCCAACATCGTTATAATAGAATCGCTTGTAGAGTTATGGTACCGAGTACCCCAGCCTAAATATACAATAAGGGGACATTTTTTGGAGGGGTCTGCACCCTATCTTTTTCAGTGTATAAAACTGTGTATTCTTGCCAAGTTGCAATGCAATATCTTAATTCCCAACATCGTTATAATAGAAACGCTTGTAGAGGTATGGTACCGAGTACCCCCGTCTAAAAATACAATAAGGGGGCACTTTTCCGGAGGGGTCTGCATCCTATTTTTCAGTGTATCAAACTGTGTATTCTCGCCAAGTTTCATGCATGTATCACATTTGCACGATTCCCCAATATTTCAGAGCTAACGGCCCTGACTATAAGTATAATCGCAAAAAACGATCTCAGGATAGTATGGGCGTGTCACATGACATAAGTAGGTGACATTTAATGATGGCTGGCAACAACAGTAGAAATGATGGTCCTCCCTTCCATTGAATATGTTAGATCTTGATGAACCTCTTAGTGACATCTTAACTCTTAAATCTTAATGAAAGTCAAAGTCTTATCTAAATGAGAATGTTGACCGATATCTTTGTGGTAATGATGATAATGTAGAAACGAAAATTTACGCTCTAAGATCGTTGTCTTTGACTTACCCCTTGAAATCTTCACCAAATTTAAATTAAATCTGGCGAAGATTTATTTTTAAATTATTTCAAAATTAGAATATCTGGGTCGTTTATGGGTTCCAGGGAACATGGGAGCATGTGAAATGTATCCGCGAACCAGGGAACACGGCCAAACTTAAAAGGGAACAAGGGAATATCGGGAAACAGGGATCAGGTAAAATCTTCTCTATCAAATTGCTTGACTATTAATCTAAAAAATAATGCTACAAAATTCCAGGCAACAAGAGGAGTTTCTCAAGGGAACAGGGGAATATTTAACCCCCCTAAACGACCCTCGAAAATATAACCCTCTTCCTTATGAGCATGCGATTCTGCCATTGTTTCTCAGAGTAACTAAGGAAATTCTTAGCTATTTTCGATAGGGTCTTGCTCGACAAACAATCTGAATTTTTTCCCCGAAAAAGATAACAAAAACAACCAATTTCTATTATGATAGATTGCTTATGAAATGGTTATAGCATTTTCGTGATCTTAACCTACTGGGTAGAGTTACTTTGCCACGACTCACGACACATCTCCAACTGTGTTGGGACTCACAAAACCTTTGGAAAAAGAGTATAAAATCACAAGTATTATGTTGAGTTAGAATAATATATTCAAGAAAGCCTGGCAAGGGATGTCTCTTCTTTAAATTTGTGCTTCTACCGGTTTGCACGGCCAGTTCTCAACCATGTCAGACATTGTTTATGAACTTACTCTCTCTTTTATGTGTTCAGTGTTACTTTTACAATAAAAAAAGCATCACGTTCTCTGTCACTTACGTTAATTTTTGTCATTTCGAACTTTAAATTATTAAGAACGCTTGTACAGTATTTCCTATTGCGATGCAGCTAGGGTTCCGGGCTACTATGAATGTTGAAAAAGGTGAAAAAGATAAAACATATTTTGGTTACTTTCTCTGAGAATGGTAATATTATTGAGCTGGATGGAGCGAAGCATTAAAAAGTGGGTCTTAAATTAAACATTAACCAAAAATAGGGACACTGCTTACAAAAGTTCAACAGGCGCAGTTTGATACGTGGTTACAGGGAACAGTCACTTGGTTAGGAAGAAATGCTGGAAGAAAGAGGGGAACAGCCATGGAGGGTTGAGTCTCATTGCCTAGAGGAAACTCCATAACACCTATAGGCATGTCTATTTCAGTCAAAAGGTTTGGCGAAAGATCAACATGTAGCTTATAGCTACAACATGTACGGCCACTCGCCAGCTACTAGCGATTGCTGAAGTGAACTGAAGCGAAACTAGCGAAACCAATCGACCGATTCAGTTCAATATTTCGGTAACAAAATTTGTGCCAGAATAGGAGCCACAAGTAAGAAAACATCTGAATCTGCGAACCTACCCCATAAATCTTAATTAACATTTTTCCTGTGTTTTTCATTATTTTCATTCAGCGCTTGTCTCTGCCATTGGGAGAATTCACAGTAGCTTGTCCCACAAAGCCGCACTTACAGAGTTATACATTTGACAACGTGAAAACTTGAAACTGCATCTCTCACTTTTCAACACTAAAAATTTAATCGAAATTCTTTGAAAAAGTCAGTTTCAAATCGCTTGTGTGTTACTCACCCCGTACAACGTGATGTGCAGTATCGTGGAGGATGTGCAGTATAGTGGAGGGTGCCAATACAACATGGAGGGATACCATCAGTATAGTGGAGGGTGCCAATTCAACGTGGAGAGTTATCATCATGTAAGTGGAGGGATATAATTTTTAACGTGGAGGGATATCATCATGTAAGTGGAGGGCTGCGACGAATACTGAAATGTTGCACGGAAATTGCATGGAAGTTAGAGAGGATATGGCCTATTCTAATAGTCACAAAAACTCTGCTTGTACTGTATTCGAAGAAATCGTCGATGTGATAAATCGTAATTATTTATTAGAATACTGTACATACGCCAAAATGCAAAACGCAGACCTTCAGTACGATAGACTTTGATAAATGCTGCTCAGAAATAATTCGCCTTGATGCAACAACGAAAAAGGCTAGGCAATGCAATTACATCAATATGATTGTTCTTCCGTAAAGCAACCCGAGTCAACTGTTATAATTGAAATAGACAACACGAGAACTCGATTTGAAAAGAATTCCTTTCTTCACGTTGTGTTCTAGGAACGACCCTTAAAAATTTCTTCAAAGTTTTCCTCATACATCCCTTAAAAATTTTTTAAATTTTACCGTTCATCAATTTTTTTTGCATGACCGACAAGGGCCTGTTAATCAACCAAAACGTCGTCCCATTGAACTTCGCTTGCGGTTCTTCTTCATTTTCTCTTCTCTTTTATTAAAATTACCCCAGTAATAGCTAATGCAGCCAAAAATTCTTCATCAGCCGTAGTCAGGAAATCCATGTCCAGAAGAACAGGGAAATCAAAATAGAGCTATATAAGAATCACGAATGCCTTTTGGATAGTTTCATCAGACAAATTCATCCGATATCAAAAGAAGAAAAATCTGGTGGAAAATCTGATCGTGTATATGTGGCAGAGATAGGTGAGCATTCAGGGCATTTTTTAACAATGTAACTACTGAGGAACGTTCCCCAGTAGGCCATGCCTACCCCAGTAGTGAGCGCCAAAATCACACAATTTCCCCAGTAGTTTGGGCCCTTGTCGATTCCCACTTCACGCTAGCGAATCTATAATCACTACTGTGGTGGATAATCACTACTGTGGTGGTACTATTTGCGTACTGTGGTGGTAGTTTCTGCGTACTGTGGTGGATAATCACTACTTGTGGTGGTTTACTATGCTTGCGGTGGTGGCAGTTTTGGCTTACTGTGGTGGATAATCACTACTTGTGGTGGTTTACTATGCTTGCGGTGGTGGCATTTTTGGCGTACTGTGGTGGATAATCACTACTTGTGGTGGTTTACTATGCTTGCGGTGGTGGCAGTTTTGGCATACTGTGGTGGATTTTGTGGTTTTTTCTTGCTTGATCTATAGAGTTTTGCTATGGTTTCGTATTCAGCACATAAAGCATTATAACCCACCACAAGTAGTGATTATCCACCACAGTACGCAAAAACTACCACCACAGTACGCAAATAATACCACCACAGTAGTGATTATCCACCACAGTACTCCAAAACTGCCACCACCGCAAGCATAGTAAACCACCACAAGTAGTGATTATCCACCACAGTAAGCCAAAACAGCCACCACCGCAAGCATAGTAAACCACCACAAGTAGTGATTATCCACCACAGTACGCAGAAACTACCACCACAGTACGCAAATAGTACCACCACAGTAGTGATTATCCACCACAGTAGTGATTATAGATTCGCTAGCGTGCACGTACCCACTTGAAAATCAACTGGTAGTTTTAAGTGAAAATGTCTTTAATTAGCTACAACATGTATTTTAGGCATTGGCATAATTTATAAAGATATTGTTTGTTAGAGCTTCGTACAAGAACAAAGTTACGACTTTGCGTTTGCGATGACGGTACAATGTATTTGTAGTCCATAAAGCCGTCAGTAGTGGACACCCCACATTCTAAACCACAGACAAGTGGCGTCAGTCGTATCTGGACAAATTTTTTTACGTTTCTGGACTATCGTGGGAGTCAGGCGATAACTTCTAATAGATTCAGTTTAATTTTGGTGAAAATGTATCTTCTGTTTCTTCTGTTTTCTTCAAAAACTGGGCTGCGCAAATTTAATAGAAGAGTCCTGAAATGATCAACAGAGCAACTCTAGCTACCCATTTTCTCAAAATTTTTCGGGGAGCATGCCCCCGGACCCTTCTAGATGCCTGCGCCTTCGACGCTCTGAAGCCTTCTTTCTGCGGTGCCACTTCCTGCCACCCCTGAAAAATTCTGTGGATTTGCTTCCCTGTGCCTTTGCCCCTTTGTTTTGAGGCAACTGTGAAAATCTTTAAAATGATGTATTTCACTTTCGCTTATTACGCTTTTAGGCCCTTTTTCAAATTTTCCCCAGTAGTGAAAATTTCTTAACAAATGCCCTGCCAGCATTCCTCCCTATTACACGTTAGATAGTGCATTTCAAAGCAGTTTCTTAATCACTTCATCTTTTTCCTACAGGCAACAAGGTACTTTTGGCAAATGTGAACTTTGATGCAAATTCTAGGAATATTAAATGGCCTTTCTGCTCGGTTTCACCATAAAAACACTTTTCTTTGTTTTAACAAAATTTGGAGACCTTGACGTGAAATATCACTAAAAAATATAGGGGGCCCTGAGGGCTCCAAAATGAGGGCCCTGAGGGCCGGGGCCGTGGATATCGAACACCCAAACATCTGTCATTCTGGTGATATTTATAGCCTTGAAATAAATATCTTGCATCATTGATAACATTCTTTATGGTAATACTCATTGCCTATAAAACAGCCAAAATTTTGGTAGCTTTCATTGCCAGGAAATGAAATAAAACATCCAAAATAGGATCCACAAGGATCTGTGCTTGGTTTCATCCTTTTCAACATATTTGTAGATGAGTTTTTCAACAATATAGAGACTCCGGTCTGGAACTTTCTTGGTCACAACCCTTTTTGCACATGGCAGATTGCTGGTGGCTATTTCTATTGAAAAGGGATGGAAGATGCAATAACTAGGTAACCTTACAACAAGCTGCTTGCCAAACTTAAGAAATGCCAATCGATTTCTTATACTGAAAGATTGAGTTAGACTGTTCAGAAGTTACTTATTCAGTGGTTATTTGTGAAAATTTTGACTGGGGGTATCAATAGGAAGGTGATGGGGCCTCCCTACAAAATTATTTGCAAACCGGCTTAGAGGAGTATTAGTAGGATCAGGGCAAGGAATATCATGTGATAATCATCATTGCCAACTGTTTTTTGTAAAGATGAATTCATGACATTTTGCCTGTGCTTCTGGCCCCAAGATCTCCTACAACAAGGGAAGAACTGAAAAATAATGAAGATAAAACATCACAAAAAGAGAAGCAAGACAATTTCTCCCCTTCAGATATATCATGCATCCGGAGACTTTGATGGCCAGTTATTGTTTTATTGCTATTGCTGCAATGAACTATGGAGGATGTAATTAATAATAGAATATTTATCTTGATCAGGCTGATTATAACTTCAAAAACATTGACATAAAATAGTGAAATACATAAGATATGGATAAGTGCAAAAATATCTGTTATAAGTGACCAATAGAGAGAACCCACAAAAGTTGACTGAAACAAATCCTTATTTAAAATCCTAGAGAAACTCTATTCCTTCATATTTATCATTATCAACTAACTGTTCATCCATAATGATATTGCCATTAACATCAAATACCATTATATAACTGCTTATGTGACCAGCATCTTCTACACTTCTAAGCGCAACAATTATGTCATCATTGGTTCCTGGTACAAATTTGAAGGATGAGAAACCATGGGTTGGCTTGACTATACCAACCTTCACAACAGTAAAGTCT
This sequence comes from Chrysaora quinquecirrha, assembly GCA_014526335.1. NCBI lineage: Eukaryota > Metazoa > Cnidaria > Scyphozoa > Semaeostomeae > Pelagiidae > Chrysaora > Chrysaora quinquecirrha. The sequence continues at coordinate 1,777,757 of JACTAT010000004.1, forward strand.
TCAAATTTCTCATTACATGAAATCAAGACATTTGTGGCCCTTTTTTCATCAGCTTGGTCATTATACTTTTCATGGCTTGCCCTTCTAGGTAGAAAGAACCATCGCTTCTTGTGACTGCTCCACATAACAGCTTCATGAATAACATATCCAGGACTCTTAATACCAAGAGCTGTGGCAACTGATTGATACACTGTTCTCCAATTATGGTGTACAACATCACCAAGTGGACCAATACTTTTGACATATTGTGGATTGAAATTCACAACTTCACCTGTTGGGGTAGTCCATACTTTACCAAGACCCCCGACATATAAAGTATTATCTTTAACAGTCATCCATTCCCCTTTAAAACCCTTAGAAACAGACCCATCACCATCAGGCAATATAACCCATGGTATGACTTTTCCCTTCAAAATTTGATAAACTATGCCAGTACGATCATCAACAGTGTACAATTTTCCTTTGAACTTAACAAGCTCAGAAAGTTCTAGCCCTCTTCCTTTCTCAGATATGTAGGACTGCAGAGTTTCTGTCTTATCAGACCATGTGACTGAGTATTTACCATCAAAATTTCTTCTTAGTGATCCTTCTTTATAAAAGCTTCTCCATGTATTTTTCTTCTCTGGGACTTTAGATTTCTGCTCATCAAGATCAGCAACAATTGCTATCTTGAATTCAATCCAATTGGCTGCAACTACTGGTTTAGTTATACTGTCCTTGCCAGCCACACAATGCTGGACACCAAGAATATGAGCTTTATCCTTGCCATTGCAATTACTATTGACTTGATCTGGAATAGTTTTTGGCTTGGGCTGATAAATATAACTACACACAGCTTGGGGAAATCCAAAGGCACACACAATTGATGCTAAAAACATAACGAGAACAAAGTAGAAGAAAAATTGTTTCATGCTTCTATTTCTCCAGTTATTCAAATGTCGTATGGCTGTTACTATCATTATAATTCAAGCATTGGAAAGGCCTACTTTGTCTAGTACCTTGGCATCACAGAAATTCTTTGACAAGAACGAAAACTGTAATCAGAGAAGAATGAACAAGGCGTGGAGCATTGGAAACGTTGCTGCTTCTTGAATCCGCCACATCAATACATTCCAATTCCCAGTCACAATGAGATATTGAATCACAGAAATGCTCCAGCTACTATGGTGACTGGTTACATGTCTGTTCGACTCAAGATGTGGCTGTGCCTCGATGTATCAGAGAACGAATATCTCCCCATACAGGTGCATAGGGTTATAAATATTCATTCCAAAAACATTATAATTCGTTGTGTGCTTCTTTATATTACAAAATCCCCCCCCCCCTGCGGAAATAAGAGTATCGTAGTGTGAGGATGAGGTGTGTTGTCTAGCAGTGTCATATATACGGGATAATATTGCTTATATTCTGATGACAGTGCATTGACTTATTATTCATGCACGTGAAAAACAAGACAAACATATAGGGACTCAAATAATGAGGAGACAGTGGACACGGTGGAGAGATACTTATAGGTATATAGTAGCACAGGCATACATGGCCCCGAATGTTGTGGAGACGGTGGAGACTGTGCAGAGATACATAGGTATATAGTAGTACAGACATACATGACTCCAAATGTTGTGGAGACGGTGGAGACGGTGGAGAGATACATACGTATATAGTAGTACAGGCATACATGGCCCCAAATGTTGTGGAGACGGTGGAGACAGTGGAGAGATACATGTATATAGTAGTACAGGCATACAGGGGCCAAAATGTTGTGGAGATGGTGGAGACGGTGGAGAGATACATAGGTATATAGTAGTACAGGCATACATGGCCCCGAATGTTGTGGAGACAGTGGAGACGGTGGAGAGATACATAGGTATATAGTAGTACAGGCATACATGGCCCCGAATGTTGTGGAGACAGTGGAGACGGTGGAGAGATATATAGGTATATAGTAGTACAGGCATACATGGCCCCGAATGTTGTGGAGACGGTGGAGACGGTGGAGAGATACATAGGTATATAGTAGTACAGGCATACATGGCTCAAAATGTTGTGGAGACGGTGGAGACGGTGGAGAGATACATAGGTATATAGTAGTACAGGCATACAGGGGCCCAAATGTTGTGGCGACGGTGGAGACGGTGGAGAGATATATAGGTATATAGTAGTACAGGCATACATGGCCCCGAATGTTATGGAGATGGTGGAGACGGTGGAGAGATATATAGGTATATAGTAGTACAGGCATACATGGCTCAAAATGTTGTGGAGACGGTGGAGACGGTGGAGAGATACATAGGTATATAGTAGTACAGGCATACAGGGGCCCAAATGTTGTGGCGACGGTGGAGACGGTGGAGAGATATATAGGTATATAGTAGTACAGGCATACATGGCCCCGAATGTTATGGAGATGGTGGAGACGGTGGAGAGATAAATAGGTATATAGTAGTACAGGCATACATGGCCCCGGATGTTGTGGAGACGGTGGAGACAGTGGAGAGATACATAGGTATATAGTAGTACAGGCATACATGGCCCCGAATGTTGTGGAGACGGTGGAGACGGTGGAGAGATACATAGGTATATAGTAGTACAGGCATACAGGGGCCCAAATGTTGTGGAGACGGTGGAGACGGTGGAGAGATATATAGGTATATAGTAGTACAGGCATACATGGCCCCGAATGTTGTGGAGACGGTGGAGACGGTGGAGAGATAAATAGGTATATAGTAGTACAGGCATACATGGCCCCGGATGTTGTGGAGACGGTGGAGACAGTGGAGAGATACATAGGTATATAGTAGTACAGGCATACATGGCCCCGAATGTTGTGGAGACGGTGGAGACGGTGGAGAGATACATAGGTATATAGTAGTACAGGCATACAGGGGCCCAAATGTTGTGGAGACGGTGGAGACGGTGGAGAGATACATAGGTATATAGTAGTACAGGCATACATGGCCCCAAATGTTGTGGAGACGGTGGAGACGGTGGAGAGATACAAAGGTATATAGTAGTACAGGCATACAGGGGCCCAAATGTTGTGGAGACGGTTGAGACGGTGGAGAGATACATAGGTATATAGTAGTACAGGCATACATGGCCCCAAATGTTGTGGAGACGGTGGAGACAGCGGAGAGATACATAGGCATATAGTAGTACAGGCATACATGGCCCCGAATGTTGTGGAGACGGTGGAGACGGTGGAGACGGTAGAGAGATACATAGGTATATTGTAGTACAGGCATACATGGCCCCGAATGTTGTGGAGACGGTGGAGACAGTGGAGAGATACAAAGGTATATAGTAGTACAGGCATACAAGGCCCCAAATGTTGTGGAGAAGGTGGAGACCGTTGAGAAGTATTATAGAAGTATTATTATATATGTGATGAATATTTTTGCGGATAATTTTTGGCGTATAGATGTACGATTGTTTATCTGGCACATTATCTTTTGAAATTTGGCACGGTTCAGGCAGATTGTTTGCCCACATTTTGCTACAGTACAAACCCAAAATTGATCAATTATGTACTTTTCGGAAGAAAAAGAAGTCCCTTTGATAAATTAAGATAAATTGCTGGATGCAAATATTGAAAGTATCTTTTTAAGTTATGGAACAGAGCCATCAAATTTTCTACATAAAAAGATATGCTAAAGCTGTTTATTAGACATGAAGGTCATGCTGAAGCATATTTTCTACGTTTTAAAAGTGTATAGCGTTTGGCGAGGCGCAGTATAGTATGCACTTCATTAAAGCAATTATAGTTGCTTCTCTAGGGCTAAAGTATAGCTTAAACCTCCTGAATGCCTCTGATAATCTGGCGACTTTACCTGGAATAGTTATCATTGCAGAGAGAAGAGCATCTTGCAAAATAGCTATTGTTATTAATTAAATCATATTTCTTTGAGAATGGAACGTCAAAACTTATATACAAATTGCAAAATGGATTACTTGATGATTTCATTCTACTGATGTGCTAGTGTAAAGTTTAAGTACAAATTATTCCCAAGAACTATCATACTTTGGGTGAATTCCGGCAAATGTCCATATTTAGACTGCTAAGAACATGATACTTCACATTTATGCCTTTTTTCATAAATTCTTAAATTTTCGAAATTAAATAAGTTAAGACACTTTTACTATACCAATTGTGCTCAAAGATAAAAAACCTTACTATATGGCTCAGAACATAATTTCTTATAAAAAATGTGTATCTCACATTTTTCTTTCTATTTCAAAAATATCCAGCAATGGCTACTACCTCCTTGTACTGGCGAGGGTACTTGCCATATTACCTTAGAACTTGATTCTAACATTATATATTAACAATTGCTGACCATAACAATTACCTGGAGGCCCACTAAAGAGGGTCTCGAGTCTTGTAATAGCGCACAACTTTTCAACCATGCAAGCAGTCATACACCCCATACACCATGGACATGGAACTAGATTCTCACGTGCACGCATTTCACGCCTTTCTCTGCCGATTTTTGTGCAAGATTGGATTTAAGGCGCTTTAACGGAGGGGCGAGTCACTCCTTGGAATCTCATACACCCTCAGCTGGAATCTCTACTATATTGTTTTCGTAGGAAACTTTTAAGAATCCTTTTATTTAAATAAGAATCTCGCACGCTTTTTCAACGAATGAAATGGCCCTCGGCTTGAAATTCATTAATGTGTCGGATTGGCAGTCAACAATTATTTTTACGATCTGCAGCAGGGCAGACAGAAAATTAAGATTTGGGGGGTGGCTTATAGATTCACGACGAACAAAAATGATCACGGTCAACGATCAACCGATCAACGATCATGGTTTTACGCTGTCAATATGTGAATCACGAAATCACGAGCTGTACGTACGAAGCGATTTCATGCTACACGCTTCCAATTAGATTCACGCATTCATGGGCAAAAATTCTGATCTCATCAAATCACGCATTGAATGGTCCAATAACGCAGCACGCAGAACCACTCGAGGGACTCTTTTGCAGGTTTCCTCAAAACAACTACAGAAGTCTTCGAAAACAACTACAGAAGTTTGGGAAACAGGAAATCCTATTTTCTTATTTTACCCTTATATTATTTAAATCAAAGATGGATAATGTGTGTTTTCAGATCATATTTATAGCCAAATTTGCTTTCTTTCTGATCATATTATTCTTGTTTTAAACAATGCACGGCTCCCGTCCTTATTCTAGCAGCAACAGAAAACTCTTTCCATTTGTTTTCCGAGTAATTCTTTGAAAGAAATTTCCTACAAAGGATATCGGTTTTAGAAATTAACTCCAGGGCAGGGAAGCTCCTTCTTAAAAATTTCACTCCGGGACAGGGTGGATTTACTAACTTTCTAGCCGCACATCTTCGTATTTAGGAAAGTAAAGTTTCCCCATTTTCGCAAAAAAGATACTTAACATTTTCTCTTCTCTTAAATCACCTCTGAAATTCTTAAAAGCTTGTTAACGTTGTAATTTTTGTAATTGTTGATTTTTAACAAGGCACAGATACTGGAGACTCAGGTTTTCGTCCTATACATCCAGAACCTTCAGCGCACCGCACCCCCGTACACTTATAAATCCTCGCCTTGGGTTTCTGCACAATCTAGGTTGTCAAGTAAATGCTATCCTCTAGCTAATCGTATTTGAAGGTAAGTTGCACGCATTAAGGGAGAGCAACTGTACAATAATTCGCTGTTTGTATATTTTTCGATTCTGCGTCTACATCAATGTGCTCCAAAAAACTGCCGAATCAGAATCCTCAGAGAATGATACCATAAATCGAATGTCAGTTACAAAAATGAGGTGATGCAGAAGAAAATGAGATTTCAATACAAGAAAATTCATTTTACGTTTAACTCAATGAGGGGGGCTTTGGGATTTCACGGGTTGCGGGTTTGGCCAATTTTACCCTCGGGTTTTAGGATTTTTCCAAAAAATCGTGCGGGTTTTCGGGTCAAGTAGATTTAATGGGCCACGGGTTTTGCCATTTTTCTGGCTCGGGTTTCGGGTATTCTATTAAAAAGATGAGGGTTTTCGGGTTTTAAACTTCATAAAGGATATCAATATGTAAAATTGTTAAAAAAGTTGTTGAAACTAAGGTCATCCGGGTTTTCGGGTTTGTCCTAATTTTCTTCTGGGTTTTCGGGTTTTGATACCCCCCAACGCCCCCCTCCTCAATGGAACCCAATGCCATTATTTTAAGAATTAAGTAGTAAATTATGCTAGCAAAAAAGGTCTGTTGATATTATAAATTGCAAGAACAGTAAAAAATAATTTTAAAGTTAAAGATTATTATATAGTTAAAGAAAATTCGGCTTTTAGGTACACTGCCAAGTTCGCCTGCAAAATAGACGGTCAGGCGATGGAAAACATGGTTTGCAAACTTCCAGAACGGGCTACACGTTCCCCAAGCTATAACTCATTCAAAAATTCTCTTAATAATAACGATATTCTCTTAATTAATAACTATATTTATTTCTAACATTTTACTATATATTTTAGCTGTATAATTTTTTATTCCCTTTTATTTTTTTTTATTTTTAACTTTTCATTTGCAGATCCACATCAGCTTTTAGCTGAAATCTTGACCTGCATTATCAACCAAATAATGTATGTATGTATGATGCTACGATAGACATCTCTCCTCTCCACTATCCCCACAACATTCGGGGCCATGTATGCCTGTACTACTATATACCTATGTATCTCTCCACCGTCTCCACCGTCTCCACAACATTTGGGCCCCTGTATGCCTGTACTACTATATACCTATGTATCTCTCCACTGTCTCCACCGTCTCCACAACATTCGGGGCCATGTATGCCTGTACTACTATATACCTATGTATCTCTCCACTGTCTCCACCGTCTCCACAACATTCGGGGCCATGTATGCCTGTACTACTATATACCTATGTACCTCTCCACTGTCTCCACCGTCTCCACAATATTCGGGGCCATGTATGCCTGTACTACTATATACGTATGTATCTCTCCACCGTCTCCACCGTCTCCACAACATTCGGGGCCATGTATGCCTGTACTACTATATACGTATGTATCTCTCCACTGTCTCCACCGTCTCCACAACATTCGGGGCCATGTATGCCGGTACTTCTATATACCTATGTATCTCTCCACTGTCTCCACCGTCTCCACAACATTCGGGGCCATGTATGCCGGTACTTCTATATACCTATGTATCTCTCCACTGTGTCCACCGTCTCCACAACATTCGGGGCCATGTATGCCTGTACTACTATATACCTATGTACCTCTCCACTGTCTCCATCGTCTCCACAATATTCGGGGCCATGTATGCCTGTACTACTATATACCTATGTATCTCTCCATCATCTCCACCGTCTCCACAACATTCGGGGCCATGTATGCCTGTACTACTATATACGTATGTATCTCTCCACCGTCTCCACCGTCTCCACAACATTCGGGGCCATGTATGCCTGTACTACTATATACGTATGTATCTCTCCACTGTCTCCACCGTCTCCACAACATTCGGGGCCATGTATGCCGGTACTTCTATATACCTATGTATCTCTCCACTGTCTCCACCGTCTCCATAGCCCAAGATGTGGCGACCCCGACAGAAATCTCTCTCATCTCACTTTTTGCTGTGTTTCCAACTCGACTCGACAACGCTGAGAAATATGTAAAATAAATTCATATGAAAATGCTTCTTAATATTAACCTGTCGGTTTTAAGGCTTTTAAGATATATCAAAAATATATTCAGCTCATCGTTTTCTGCTATTGCTGAAAAAAGCCATCATATCATGTAAAATTTGAGTCAGGTCAGACCAGACTTGCTTTTAGATATTTTGAGCAAACTGCAGGATGATACCGAAAACATGAAAATAAAACAACAAACTTTCGGTTTGCAATTCTTTCTTCTTAACATGATCAACATGATTTTAACATCTACCAACTAACAGTTTGGTAATCGGATTGATGAGGGTTACTTCTAACAAACAAACCAAAAATGTCTACTTCAGAATGCTTATTTCGAAATGCTGCTCTCTGATTGGTGCACCAATTTTTTGGTGCGGGCTGCCACTTTCATACTACTTTCAGATGATAAAACGAAGCAAGTCCCTGACTGTAGCGAACAACAGCAACAACATCAATTCAATTCAATATGAGCGAAAGTTAGGGAATTGGGAAGCAAGTCTAGGGATGATTTCTGTTGCTCTCAGTGAGGCCAAATCACTGGAGCGGAAAGGGGCGAAAACGAATTCATCATCATTATGGGGTTGTTCAGTATCGCGCGCTTGAAAAGAGACTGAGATTTGGAAAATTGCCTAGGGATTTTACTATGTTTAGCCAATTCAGATCGTTGCAAGCCAAGCAAGTTTTATTGAAGTTAAATAGTATGAATAATGGAGAATTTTAGCTTGATGCCCCAAACAACAGGGTTGCAGTGATAGATGCAATGATAGAGGGGGTTTCATACTTGACCTCCACCTGTGAGCAAGGCTAGCGGGGCAGGTAAGGGTAAAACTTCCTCAATCGGTCTTGCTGTTTTCCGTTGCGCGGTGAGCACAAAATATTTTGCTCCAACCTCCCTTTCCTGATAACATGGAGTCCCTTCGGGTATGGAATTTCTTGCTGTAACTATATCCTCACAGTCTGTGCTGCGGTTTTTGGGAATTTCACAATTCTGTATACAATAACTTATGGCTAATATTATGATGAATACTGAATACTGATTATCGTATTCATGCACTGTATAGAAGATGCCGAGCCATGGTGCAATCCTCCAACCGTTCCTCCGACGATTTGTCCGATTTGTGACTTACATAATACGATATCTTATATGATCTATAATGACGGGACCTTATCTTTCAATAATTCATGGATATAGTATGGTATGTCTAAATCACTATAAAGTGGTCGTCCCTTGCGCGTATCTTGGCTTACGAATGTCCATCCATTAATGCAGAAAAATCAAATTTCAAAGTGGGATTTTGTTTTTTCTCGCAGACGCGTAATGATCTTTGTTAAAGCCGAAAAAGAAACTTTTTATGCCAAATCACGCGCAATTTTGACGATTCATGCGATCACGCACGATAAAATTTCATTTTCACGTGCACGCAAATTCTGGTGTTTCTTCTCGAAATTTTGACCAAGGCAAAACTTAAATTCACGGCTGTCTAATTTCAGATATTAAAAGATCCGGTTTGAAAATTTATCCCACTACAAGTTTGCAGCAGCGAAGACAGAAAATTACGATATGGGAAGGTCTCCGTGCACCAATTCAGCAATCAAGCAATTATGTATCCAGTAAATCACGAAATCAAGGGCCCATCATGCTGGGAGCGTAGATCAACCTATCCACCTCACGTGTAAGAATTTCTCGCTTCGGGAAATGAAGCAAGAAAAATGGAATAAAATGAATGGTCTTGTCCAAAGGCAAGTTAGTAAAAAGGCATGTTGTCGAAGGAACACATTTTTAAAAGAGTATGTCGCGTCCAAAGAAAAACAATCGAAATTAAATTTTTAGAAACGGGTCGAAGAACAGCAGGCAAACTGGAGTTTCTGCTCTATTTTAGCAGTTTTACCACGTCGTTCAACTAATTTTTCAGTTCTGTTTTCATCATTGAGCATCTCGCCCATTTTCAAAGTATTATCTTTTGCATTGCACTGCACTAGGGAGGACTTCTTAGCCCACCTTTTTCCGAGGAGGTATTTGTCGACTTGATAGAGTCTCCTACCAGGTCAGCTTAGCTTTTAGAGTTTAGCTTTAACAATGAGATGTATCGACCAAGGGACGGTGTCACAATGGGGAGTTCATTGGGACAGATGTAATATGCGTTTGCATCCGATTATACACAACGGTCCGGAAACATTTGCAAAGCAAAATTTACCATGCAAAACTGTCGGAAACACAATTGCAAAGCAAAGGAAATTCTACGTCAAGCACGTTAGTTTAACAATAAGACAATAAAATCTACAGGGAAATTTAAACAGAACAGTATGTATGTCATTTATTTCATATAGATACAATCCAAATCAATAATTACTAGTCTAAATTAATTAAAAGAAAACGAACACAAGTTACATTGGCAGTTTTGGCCACTCCAAATTTTTATCATGCTATTAAAAGTATCAAAGTTTTCAGCTGTTTTAATTGTGCCTGGCAGATGATTCCAGATTTTAAGACCTAGCGATTGCAAACTGTTAGATCAAAATGCTACTTGTTTGGTCTGTAATGCTCAAGGTTCAAACTGTACCATGAATAAGCTGAGCATTTCTTTCTAACAATGTCTATTAAATATGTACATACGCGTACGTACAAACTACTCAAAAACAAAATCAAATACTAACAAAACGTGTAAACAAGTGAAAAGTGTGAAATGAAAGTTTGCACCAACACTAACATTCGCTATTCAAGCCAGTTCGAACAACCTTATTGATTAGGCGATTGTAATGGGACAGTTTAGCATAGTCAATCTAAGTGGCACAAAATAGTCAGTTCTAAAACGCGCACTGAAGCTTGTTATGCAAAACAATCCGAAAACTTTTTTTGTCTGCGATTGTAAAGAAAGAGTTTTGCATAGTCAATCAAAGTTGAGCAAAAATAGTCCGGACCGAAACGCAAAGTGAAGTTAACAGTGCAAAACAGTCCGGAAAACCTTATTGTGTTTGCAATTGTAATGGGACAGTTTTGCATAGTCAATCTAAGTTATGCAGAACAGTCCGGACCGAAACGCAAACTGAAGTTTGCTATGCAAAATAGTCCTAAACACCAAATTGTGTCTGCAATTGTAATGGGACAGTTTTGCATAGTCAATCTAAGTTATGCAAAACAGTCCGGACCCCAACGCAAGCTGAAGTTTGCTATGCAAAATAGTCCTAAACACCATATTGTGTCTGCAATTGTAATGGGACAGTTTTGCATAGTCAATCTAAATTGTGCAAAACAGTCCGGACCGAAACGCAAACTGAAGTTTGCTATGCAAAATAGTCCTAAACACCATATTGTGTCTGCAATTGTAATGGGACAGTTTTGCATAGTCAATCTAAGTTATGCAAAACAGTCCGGACCGAAACGCAAACTGAAGTTTGCTATGCAAAATAGTCCTAAACACCATATTGTGTCTGAAATTGTAATGGGACAGTTTTGCATAGTCAATCTAAGTTATGCAAAACAGTCACCGAAACGCAAACTGAAGTTTGCTATGCAAAATAGTCCTAAACACCATATTGTGTCTGCAATTGTAATGGGACAGTTTTGCATAGTCAATCTAAGTTATGCAAAACAGTCCGGACCGAAACGCAAACTGAAGTTTGCTATGCAAAATAGTCCTAAACACCATATTGTGTCTGAAATTGTAATGGGACAGTTTTGCATAGTCAATCTAAGTTATGCAAAACAGTCCGGACCGAAACGCAAACTGAAGTTTGCTATGCAAAATAGTCCTAAACACCATATTGTGTCTGCAATTGTAATGGGACAGTTTTGCATAGTCAATCTAAGTTATGCAAAACAGTCCGGACCGAAACGCAAACTGAAGTTTGCTATGCAAAATAGTCCTAAACACCATATTGTGTCTGAAATTGTAATGGGACAGTTTTGCATAGTCAATCTAAGTTATGCAAAACAGTCCGGACCGAAACGCAAACTGAAGTTTGCTATGCAAAATAGTCCTAAACACCATATTGTGTCTGAAATTGTAATGGGACAGTTTTGCATAGTCAATCTAAGTTATGCAAAACAGTCCGGACCGAAACGCAAACTGAAGTTTGCTATGCAAAATAGTCCTAAACACCATATTGTGTCTGAAATTGTAATGGGACAGTTTTGCATAGTCAATCTAAGTTATGCAAAACAGTCCGGACCGAAACGCAAACTGAAGTTTGCTATGCAAAATAGTCCTAAACACCATATTGTGTCTGCAATTGTAATGGGACAGTTTTGCATAGTCAATCTAAGTTATGCAAAACAGTCCGGACCGAAACGCAAACTGAAGTTTGCTATGCAAAATAGTCCTAAACACCATATTGTGTCTGAAATTGTAATGGGACAGTTTTGCATAGTCAATCTAAGTTATGCAAAACAGTCCGGACCGAAACGCAAACTGAAGTTTGCTATGCAAAATAGTCATAAACACCATATTGTGTCTGCAATTGTAATGGGACAGTTTTGCATAGTCAATCTAAGTTATGCAAAGCAGTCCGGACCGAAACGCAAGCTGAAGTTTGCTATGCAAAATAGTCCTAAACACCATATTGTGTCTGCAATTGTAATTGGACAGTTTTGCATATTCAATCTAAGTTATGCAAAACAGTCCGGACCGCAACGCAAGCTGAAGTTTGCTATGCAAAATAGTCCTAAACACCATATTGTGTCTGCAATTGTAATGGGACAGTTTTGCATAGTCAATCTAAGTTGTGCAAAACAGTCTGTTCCGAAACGGCGGTTGATTGATTGCAGGCACCTTATTGAATGTTTCAAGGCGAAGGAATGAGACAACTAACGCAAGATGCCAAGCGGCTGATGCCTAAATTTCGGGTGTCATTTCTTTCAATACATCATTTATGTTCATATTTGCTCTACTATCTTTGCTTTAGCTAACTATGCTGTATACAACAATCAAAATTCAGGTTAAAGATTTTTTGTTGTGCTTGATTTTTCCTTATATTTCTGAATAGCGATTTATAGTTATAAATCTTACCCTTTTCTTCGTTACACTGCATACCGTTGAATTTTATGTAAAACGGAAAGAAAAATGATGCTTGAGCGGTCTTTGTTTATGATTGCATTTTGAAGATTTGTGACAAGAAAGATACTTTGATATGTCTTTATCTGGTTTTATATGCCATATCGATATGCACGTAGTTCGGCGAGGTGACAAGTGTCCCTGCCATTGAACCAAGAATCCCCCAAAATCTATCAAAATTGCTTCATTATAACTACTGTTGTAACAAAAGACGCTTAACAAACTACTCTGATTGGTTGGTCGTAATTACGTATACAAATATCAAAAATACCGATACTATAACAAAGACTATCTTTAAGAGGAAATAATGTCTCACTAATGATTCCCAAGATAACAATAAATGTTAATCCGATTACCAGATGAAATATCAAAAGCGTATTGGGAACTGAACTAAACAACATATGAAATAAACATAGCAACAAGAAAACTAATCAATACAGTTACTAGGTGTAACGAACATCAAATCAACGAATCAAATATACAATACCAAAGGCTAAAGTGATTCTTTGGGCCCGTCTCTTCAAGACAGCCTCACTAAAATAGAAATAACAACCGACCGGCACTGATCAGTCTTTCACAAGCACTGATAGTCCGTATTTAATATCCGATCAACCGGCACTGATCAGCCTTTCTCAAGCACTGATAGTCCGTATGTAAAATGTATAAATATAGGCGCCACGACTCTAATCTAAACTTGAAATCTACAATATACAGATATGCAAAGATACAAATACTTTCACAAGCTACTTGTTCTAAGCAACTACTCGTCCGACAATAGCCTAACATGTCCACAAATGGATAAAATTCTGATATAAGCTGTACTAGAAATTAACTGTATTACATACCTCCCCATCCAAAAAAAATAAAATCGTCCTCGATTTTAAAGTCAGTTAAAACAAAGATAATACTTGTCCAAGAATAATTCTAATCAATGCATTTAATTTGAGTGTTACGGGTATTCAAACTATTAATCTTATAGATAAGTTGTTTGTCGCCTCCTCGATCAAAATGCATGCTCTGAAGCACAATAATCAAAATAGATGCTCTTCAAGGGTATGCGTTGCCTTAAAGTCGAAAGAACCAAGGTATACGTCGCCTTTAGCAAAACAAAGTGTAGATTGCAATATCAGAGCTCAAAAGTAAGTAGAATATACTCAACAACGATGGGTTCAACGCACCAAACAACATGTCCTCTTGATCCATTCTTCTCGAAATTCATTGATCTTCTTATGTGTTTGCTTTGATTCTTTAAGTCAGTTCTTGTCACATATATTTATATCCAGCTTCATTCAGTTTAATCGCTTAGTCTCTCCTCTTCTTCCTCTTCTTCGAATTTTAGGTAATTTTGGGTTCGTGATCTGTTTCCAGCATCATAATGATCATAATAAACAAAAGTAGATTGTCACCAAGATATTAAAGAAAATAAAACATTACTTCGATTGTTTGTCCTGTCCATATTCAACTCTATATTTCCACGTTAGATTAGTCAATCAGAACAGCATCAAATCCATCTCCACGATCAAATCTTACATCATAGCTATCATGATCATCTTGTATCCATATTATGATCATAATCCCACTCCTATCACCAATGTAAAACGGAAAGAAAAATGATGCTTGAGCGGTCTTTGTTTATGATTGCATTTTGAAGATTTGTGACAAGAAAGATACTTTGATATGTCTTTATCTGGTTTTATATGCCATATCGATATGCACGTAGTTCGGCGAGGTGACAAGTGTCCCTGCCATTGAACCAAGAATCCCCCAAAATCTATCAAAATTGCTTCATTATAACTACTGTTGTAACAAAAGACGCTTAACAAACTACTCTGATTGGTTGGTCGTAATTACGTATACAAATATCAAAAATACCGATACTATAACAAAGACTATCTTTAAGAGGAAATAATGTCTCACTAATGATTCCCAAGATAACAATAAATGTTAATCCGATTACCAGATGAAATATCAAAAGCGTATTGGGAACTGAACTAAACAACATATGAAATAAACATAGCAACAAGAAAACTAATCAATACAGTTACTAGGTGTAACGAACATCAAATCAACGAATCAAATATACAATACCAAAGGCTAAAGTGATTCTTTGGGCCCGTCTCTTCAAGACAGCCTCACTAAAATAGAAATAACAACCGACCGGCACTGATCAGTCTTTCACAAGCACTGATAGTCCGTATTTAATATCCGATCAACCGGCACTGATCAGCCTTTCTCAAGCACTGATAGTCCGTATGTAAAATGTATAAATATAGGCGCCACGACTCTAATCTAAACTTGAAATCTACAATATACAGATATGCAAAGATACAAATACTTTCACAAGCTACTTGTTCTAAGCAACTACTCGTCCGACAATAGCCTAACATGTCCACAAATGGATAAAATTCTGATATAAGCTGTACTAGAAATTAACTGTATTACAGCGGAGTGACATTGCCACTCTATTCATGACGACACTCCAGGGGTTGGCAAGTAAGTCATTAATTGAAAATTGAATTGAATTGAAATTGTAGCTGTAGTGAGTCTAGCTCACGAGGAACCAGACGCAGCACGCAAGCGCAAGCGCATTGTCGTTCTTGCTCTCTTGTGTTTGTGGACTTGAAAGGTTGATGAAGTTAGCTGAACTTTTGGCCGCTGAATGAATGTTTAGGAAGACTCACAGGCGAAAATTTGTTAATCCTAAACGTCATGGCTGTTTCTGCCGCTCAGTTACTCGATGAACTCATGGGAAGGGATAGAAATCGAGCCCCAGGCGAACCAAGCTCAAAGCACCACTGGTCAGATTCAGACGTAAGTTCTTTGTTTTTTGTGTCACTCGAGTTTCACGTATCTAACAAAAACAGGAACACACAAAAAACTTGTCTAATTCTATCTTAAGGGGACTCTGCAACGCAACACTTTACCTAAAATCAAAAATGGCCGTGATAAGTTGCGAGCAAGGCCAAAACAAAATATCACTTCACCAACACTTCACTGTGTCTTCGTTTCGACTGGGCCTTTCAGGCGAGGCGGGAAAAGGTGGTCCCACTTGCACTCCGTGCAGTTAACTCAGCGTTGAGTTAAAAGTGGTCGTGCTCCCTAGTACCATCATGGTTGCCAGTGGCAGCGTGTGGTGCAGGTGAGGGCACAGAATTTCTAAGCAATAGTATTTTTTAACCTCAGCTAGGAGTATCCATCTAGTTTAAGAAGAACATTCAAAGATTCTTTGCAAATTGGAATAATTATTCCCATTCTTTGGGAAGCAGAAGCTTCAAATCAAGACGTGATTTGCTTCTGAAATGGGAATACATGTAAAGTGCAAATAAGACATTTTTACAGGGAGCAGGCACTTTCTGTCTTTCTATAATATCAATTTTCAAAATCTACACTGAAAAACGTTTGTTTCATGAAAAAATATGTGGGTAATCCATGCAGCTTTGAAGCTAGTTCAGTTACATGCAAATGAGTCATCATGTCTATTGTTCTGCATGTGTTTGCTCATGATGTGACTTGATTTAACCTTTACTGACACTCCACAAAGTTTCATTAATCATAACATAAAAACAGATCACGTTTTTGTGAAACTGATGTCATGTATTCTGTTTCATTTCCTACAAAACCATTAAATTTTTCTTTTTATATTCAACTGATTTTAAATTTTTTGGGTTGTTGAAACCTGTTGTGCTATAAAGTCTTTGACTGGATAGAGCACAAATGAGCACAAATTCGTATTCGGCCTATATGAATAATGTGCTCATGCGATATGAGCCTAACTGCATGCGTTTCGGTACCTTAGGCCAGGTACCAACCTTACATAGTTATATGCAAGACTTTGGTACTCGTGTGATACGAGTCTAAAACTCAAGCAGTTACTCACCAGTCAGCCCAGCTCCGGTGGTCGTGTGATTAGCACTTGTGCTTCTCACGCACTAAACCCTGGTTCGATTTTCACACATGTCACTGATGAGCTCCAATAAGAGCAAAACGCGTCTGGCATTTGAGAATGGGGCGGCTGGTGAAATTATTCATATAGACCGAATACAAATTTGTGCTCATGCGATATGAGCCTAACTGCATGCGTTTCGGTACCTTAGGCCAGGTACCAACCTTACATAGAAATATTAATAACCTTAAATAAGAACCTCTCAGCCTGGTTTCATAAATGTTATCCTTTAGCTAAGAGCCCGAAATAGCCTGGTTTCAAAAAGGTAGGTTCTTATAGGCAGGTTTTTACTGTACAGAATTTGAAAAGGAGAACTCCCCTGAGAAATTTTATGCATATCTCTATAAAGTACTTCACCCAATCTGCTTTTTGGCTTAAAATTTTAATTTGATTTTATTCCTTCTGCAGGTTTGCAAATATTTCCTTTGTGGTTTCTGCCCTCATGAGCTCTTCACAAATACAAAAGCAGATCTTGGTAGGTTGCAATGATTTTTGATATACATTTGTTTGCCGAATTTTGCCAAAAGCACATTGCAAATCTGGTAATCACCCTTACCTGACATCACCTAAAATGACCTCTATGTAGAGTCTAAGTTGATTGCAACTTGATAGGTTCAGTCACCTGAAATATCTGAGTCGCTTATGGCACTTTTTAAATATCAAAATTCCTGTTGTTACTGTATGCTATAATAACTCTTTTTGCCTATCCAATACAGTACGACACGGAAACCAGACACAATATTCCTCTAGGAGATTCTTTGTGGTTTCTTGTTCAACATGCATCCCATGTTTCTTGATTTGTCATTATTTTTACAAATAATGGCCTAGATAAAAGACCTTTCCCGTTATTATGTCAGACGTGCTAATACCTGCACTGCATTGTGGTAGTTTTAGTCACTGTACTGCCAAGTGCTGTTGTCAGTACAGTACATAGCGTTGTTATCTTGATATTATTGCTGCAAAATCAGAGAAAAATTCTAATTTCAACCACAAAGTAAGCCTTGGTTTTCTTCAAAATATTTCCTTAAGATGTCTATAAAATGACATTGGAAATCAGTTGTAATTATAACTGTTTGATGCCTATGAGATTTTCTTTCATATTCAGCCATCAAGTGGTAAAACCCTTATTTAGAAGCAAATATTTTTTTGTAAATCTTTATTTCATTCTCAAAATAATTGATTACCATATACAATAAAAACATTAAAGGGCAAGTATGTACAGATTAAGAAGATAAAAAAAAAATTACAAAATTATGTGTATGAAAATAAAAAAAAATTAAAAAGAAAAAATAATTTAGAATAGCATACAAATTTAAGACTGTCCTGGATCCTCAGATACATAAAATCATGATTTAGAAGCAAATTGATGGAGGGTAGGTACCAGGCTGTTTACAAATATCATGGCTACTCTAATTGTCCCTCTATGAAAAGGACCCCCCCTTCAAATTTGCTAATACCCCATATATGATTTTCAAGTTTTCACAATGTTTTCACTCTTGGATTGATATCATCTTGGAATTAGCCAATCAATATATATATATATCTGGGGCAACCACTATTTTGCTCCAAATGGCAATAAGCATAAGCTGGCAGGACAATAATTTTGGTTGACAATTTTTTTATGTAGCGAATTATCAAAGAGCACATTATCAAAATGGCTTTTCAAAGTCTGTGTCTGGTTAAGTTGCTTGAAGGTTAAGTTAAGTTCAGTTCAGATGAGTGAATCAATAATTAGATGGGTTTGCTGGGTGTGTCTCAAGTTCAATTGTGTTGAAACTGTTTAAGTTATGAAAACAGTATGACCTTTATGTTTTCACGAGAAAATATTCAGTCTATGTGCATTGTGGAATCAAAGATTTTTCTAAAACTTGCTTTAATAGCTACTCTTCTCTCTAAAGCACATTGTTGAGCTTGTTGCAGATTCAATATATTTTGTATGTGATAAATTTATTTTTAATTTGAAGGGACGTGCCCAAAAGTCCATGATGAAATATTGAAGAAGGAGTAAGTTCACTTTGCAATTAACAATTTTTTTAAGTCATTTACTTGACATTACATGTTAAGCTTTTCATCTTGTCATAGACAGATATTGAAAATTAACATATTCAAAACTGCACAAAGGGTTTGCAAAAGAATTTCCTTACATAATACTTCAAGCCAACATTGTGTGATTGAAGAAATGTTCCAAAAATGCGTAATTTATAAACAGTGAGACCAACCAAATATCTTTATTGAAAATAGACTCCTCCTTTTGATCAGGAAATCATATCAAGTCAATCAATTTCAGCTCCAACAGTGATTTTTTTCAACAGATTAAGAACAATACCTTCCCAGAGGGATGGCCGCTTTGATACTGACACGTGTTCCTATTGTGATAAGAAAAGAATGCAACAATGCGTAAAGAACAATACAAATCCCTTGACCATAACACTTCGTTGCTAAGATAGCAGGTCATCTCAGGTCGTTTCAGCCTTGATTCCAAATTTGACGGCTCGTTTCAGGTGGCTGTAGGTGGTTTCAGGTGGTTTCACCTTGTTTCAGGTCGTTTCAGGTCGTCTCACTGTTTATAAATTACGCAAAAAAATGGTCATTTCATGTCAATTTTTCCTGGAAGGCCTAGTCAGCAAAAGTGATTTTGGACTGTAGAATACAAGATGAAGAAACAGTTGCCAAATAAACTGTTGTTTTGGAACCTTAAAGTTGTTTCTCTATTTCTTTCAGCAGCAATATTCGCAAGCGATGTGCTATATTCTAGATTATCTTTTGGCAATCTCATACTTTTTAATTTTAATTTTAATTTTGATGTTCATTGTTTGTTTTCTCAAAATTTTGGCTTTCCCCTTATAAGCTCATTAGTGAGAGTCACTGATAAGGCTAGGTCTGATAAACAATAAACACATTCATTTCTTAACCCTTTCCTTGCCCAATTCTTGTAGGCTATCTCAAAGTGTGGTATTTACAGGCTTTTTATTAATTTCCAACAAAAATTCTAAATTTATTGTTCCAGTTCAATTTACAAGTTTCGTTTCAATTTGATTCACAAGTTAAGACAATTCCTGACGTTTTTTATTATATATCAGATATGAAAAGAGCAGCAGAAGAAGAAACATGGGTTATGAAGAAAACTTCATGCGATTTCTCCAAGGAATCATGGCAGATGTTGATAGACGTATACGTAGAGGACATGAAAGACTTGCCCTCAATGCCAAGAAAGAAAAGGTTAGCGTGGCATGTTGCATTATTCTAAATAGGTCTTTCTTTACCTTTGGCTCATGTTTGATAGCTATTGTATTTAAAATCTTTTTAACCCTTTCACATCCGTTAACACGTTTTCGTGTTTTGATCTGAATGTCCTTGACATCCGCCAACACATTTTCGTGTTTTCCGGGTGCCTCCCATAAAAGGGCAGTAATCTAAATAAGGAATAACAGAATGGCTCTTTATTGTATAGGAAACAATAGGGCACGATTCGCTCTATCCGATTGGTTCATTTCTTCTATATGTTTCTATATGAAAAATTGGAGCAATACCTGTTCAAAGTTCGAAAGTTGTTTGTCTGTTATTTTCAGCGCGGAAGTAATGGCGGTTTGGCCACATCGTTCCTTCGAGTTTTAGAGCTTTGCTTTCAGCAACTTGGCAGGATTTACAAATAATTTTTTGATAAATTGAGGAAGAAATGCAACTAGAGTTGGTTGAAATGTATTTATTTGATTTTCGGATGAGAAAGAAGGATTTGAAACTTTCAATTTGAATGTTGCTGGCATGGCGCCTCAATGCGGGAAAAGGAAAGAACAAATTTTCAGGACCTCTTGTGAGAAATTCGATAGAAGTGGACAAAAAAGAACTTTAGATCATAAAAAATATTTCATTTGTAAACTTTAAACCTTTCTGTATATTTTCTGTTTGGATTATTTTCAAATCAGAGTGCATTTTACTGTTGAAAACTGGATCTGAAATTAGTCAGTTTCATCCTTGTGGAATGCTCAGGGAATGCGGATTGCAGGAGTTGATGGCCTTAGGAGTGCGGATGTGAAAGGGTTAACTGAAGTTTTGCAGCTGTCATTAAACTTTTGTTTCTGTACATTTTCAATTAGGAGCTTAAGACAGTGAAGGGTGAAGATGAGAAGATATCAATGATATCTGACCACATTAACCAATTACTTTCTGAGGTGAGTTGTGATTAATCATGTTCAGTATTTCTAAAAAATTATCCATGTAATTATGCCCCCTTCCTAGATTCAAATTCTGTCTTTGCATGTAAAACATAAAATTAGCCAATCTGCAAACAAATTTAACATCACTCGTCCACTATATTCACATCTGACAATAATGTTTAACCTTTCAATGGTTCTTCTCAGTTGTGTTGCAGTGTTATTTTAGCTGAAACGAATTGCATTTGTCTCACGTTATCTCACTGTTCTTCTCTGTAACATGACTGTTTGTCATAGCATGTGTGAATAATATGAACCTTGCAACTATTTGGAACTTGGCTGATTTCTTCATTAAATAACTATAAAAATATTTCGGTTTGCCATTAGTTCTCTTACATTGATAATGAGACGTTTAATCGTGCCATTATAATTTTGTAAGAAAATTTTGTAGGTCCACGAAATCCATATCTTGCATTTTAGTAAGCATGAAACAAGGTATGTGTTAAGCCATCATAATGACATTTTATTCTAAAATTTCGAAAAAAGGCAAAGGTTGTCAAGTTTTAATATCTTTCTTGATAAGTTCGGTATACATCGTTGTCATCTTTTTCAGACCAGCAGGATCCTAAGAAGTTCCTTGGTTATTTTTTTAGAAATACAATCTTACGTCTTCTCCAATTATTGTTTCCTGTGTTGCTATACCTTTGTCATATTCTTTTCCTCAATCAAGTATGTTAAAATTACCTTTGCAAGAGCCTTTCTTTTCTTCGGAATTACACAAACTGATGGTGCCATATTTTAGACAAATAGAAAACCTCACAAACGAAACTGGCGCAAAGTTATCATTGATCTTTGCTGCCAAGCAACTGACAACCACGCCCTCAATGGTGTGTGAAATGTCCAGTAGAATATTCAATGCTTTTTCTGAACCTTTAGGGAGAAACAATGACCAATGTTAGCACTTGTTCATTGAACATGTTCAGCACATTTTTCCAAGGCTTTCTAATTCAAATAAATACTATTTTATCCTGTTTTATAATTACCAGTTCCTTGTCAATTGCTTCCAAATCCATAGAATTTTGTTCTTCTAGTCCATTGTTTCTCTAGTCTGCACTTTTCGCCACACACCATTTCATCAGCTTTCTTTGTTTTTTTGTCATCTGTTTTTTTCCTTCCATGTTCCATTTGAATCATCTTCGTTATTTCCAGAACAAGTCTTGCTTACGCTGCAGCTTTTGCATTTCTGACAGTAAAGCGTGCGTTGGAAGTCTTAGTGTATTCCCTATCCTGGGATTATTTTTAGTTGCTTTTGGATTTTGTGGAGTTAATTACACCAGTGCAAACCCACAATCTCCTCCTGGCACTGCCTAGAGGGTCGGCATTGATCAAAGCAGCATTTTATGATTTTGTCGAAGTTATTTTGTCGTAAGAAACCCGGTAGTTCACTGGTAGTTTCTAGTAGTGCCTTCATCGTCAGGTCAGATATCAGTGTTGATGTCTTTTTCTTGACTAGTTTATTGGTTTGTACCCTAAGCAAATAAGGATTTCGTTTTAGATGGAGTCACTAGGAAGCGAAGGGAAAGTAGAGGAAGCCCAGGGTGTAATGAAGCTGGTTGATCAACTGAAAGAAGAAAAGGAGACCCTTGTTCAGATGGTAAGCAGTATAAAACGCAAAACTATGCTAGCAACTAATTTGCTCAAAAGGATGAAATATTGATAATTTTAATAAATAATTTTTTTAAAAATAAGAATAGTGATTTTGTCGTCTAGTTCATTTTATCAAAGCATAACACAAGCTGAATAACACTGCCTTATAAAGGCATGCGTTGGCAATTAAGATCTCAGATATTAAGGCTACTTCTTGCGAAAGTAAAGCTTGCAAATTTATTCTATATCATACAAGGGCTTACGTAAGGAGAGGGGTTCTGTTGATAAAGTGCATCACAACATCAGCCACTCTTGATGGAAAATTTACACCCTCGAACGTTGAGCCTAGAAATTTTTTGGTATTCTTCCATGATTACCATCATCAAAACAATAAAAATGAAACGAATTGTTACCTACGTCCATCGATGCATTAATGGAAATACAATAAAAAGCTTACTTTTCAAACTACTTTGAAATTCTGGAATCGAAAAAAAAACACACTAAACAAAAAGAAGATGACACAAATTCCAAAATTAATGTTCGTCCATCCTTTTATTTTCAAGAAGCACAAGCTTTAACAATTTGCTAAGAGCACTTCGAATTGAAAATAGCCCCTTAAAATTTACAATTTTACAAAATAAACTTTCGTTGAAGAAATCTTACAAGCCAGCTATCAGCTCGATGCAGCTCATATGATCTCTTCAATTTATATGTATTTAGATTTGTTCTGAAAACACTAAATTTAACTCTTTTTAACTTTACTTATGATTTATCGTTTTGTTTACAGAAACTCTTTCGAAAACAGTGTAAACATTTTTATGTATTATACAACTGACTAAATATTTGAGAATAATAATAATAATAATAATAATAATAATAACAATAATAACAATAATAGTAACTGAACAAGTATTGAAGATGTAATGTTTGTTATTGTCTTGTAGAGTAAATTGAATCCTTTATCATCTCAAGAGAAACAGATGGAAGTTTGTGAGGTTTGTGGTGCTTTCTTGATTGTTGGTGATGCACAGTCTCGTGTTGATGATCATTTGCAAGGCAAGCAACACGTTGGATATGCTCGCATTAAGAGCTCATTGGAAGAGATGCAGGTTTGTTGGCATTTTCTCTTAAATCGTTTAAAAGTCAGCAATGTAAGCTTTTTAATGTTTGACAACAATTTTCTGGCTCATGATGTCATGGAAATGCTCAAACACTTTCTGGATCACCATATCTCACTACCTATCTAACTCAAATATCCCACGTCTTTCTAAACTTATACTCACTAAAGATGGTTAACTTCTAGTCTCAAGTAGATATGTGGAGAATTACAGCAATACGGAAAGACCGTTTAACTGACTTCTTGTGTAGAAGAGCTTCTTGTGGCGAAGAGTTGAACTCTGTTCTCACAAGTACTAATATTTCTCCTTTTCAAGCAACGCTTCTTCAGGGTATGATCGGAATCTCAGTCCTAGGTACAGTTCTGCTGTTATGTGGTCTTACATTGCAGTTCATATGTAAGAAGCATTATGCTGTCCCCATCTGCCGTTTCAAACAGCACCCTGAGAAAATTAACACGTGCAAATTAAAGGCAGAAAAGCATTTCCAACAACTACAACATGCTCTAATTTTCGAGTCTTGTTTCTTCTATCGTATTCAGTCGATATTATGTAAGCCTAAAACGAATTCATACAATCTACGAATACTACCAAGTAAATAGTAATCGAACATTCAAAGTTTCCCATTAGAAATAAAATTGATACCATTGTATGGAAAGGAGACTTTTAGAGAAGAGGAAACGTGAGAGCATCTCATGACAACTGCAAGAGAAGTTATCTACCCGTGTCTGTTCTTAAGATGAGTTTTGCACAAAGGAAATTTAGTATTATCTTTTTGTGAATTTCGATGCTTTATTAGATAAAATGTAATGCTTTTATTTTATTCACTCCTCGACCAATAACAGGACATCTAGATCTATCACGGATTCCTCGAAAGGGATCGGATACCTTCCCATTAAGATTACCGGCTTCTCGACTTGCATAGCGGACTCTTAGAAAGAGCAAGGGGATCGAATGGATCAAGGCGAGGATCAAGGTGCCCTATCAACGACCTTGTAATCCAGAAGCTCTATCGAGACATCCTGGTTAGCATCAAGGATTGTGCACTCTTGCCTTGATCTACAATCTCAAAACGCTATAGTAGGCCACATAATAGCAGTACTGTATGCATATCTCCAGACTATAAGACCTGTTTTAACCTTGATTCAGCTATCAAATGATCTCCAAGAACTGATAATTGAGATTTTAACCAAATCTGCTGGATCTGTTTTATGTTGTACACCAATCGTCTCATGCCCTATAGAAATTTTGCCAATTTGAATGACATCTATTAAAATCCAGTCCATCAGTTCTAGCCTAATAACTTGCCTGCTTCTCCTATCAACAGGACAACTGAATAAAACCTTATCAAACATTTATTCTGTAGCATCTTCATCCAGCTCGTCTTGCATAATTTTGAGTGCTTGCTGCTCTCTCTCTGTAATCTTTTGTTCATTGCTGATACCTTCTTACAAACGAATAGTTGTTTTTGAGAGAATCTTTGCAGTGTGAAGAACAAGAAACATTTAGATTCTAATCACAGTCTTTTTCTTCTTCATTAAATGCTATCATCGATACTTTGTTACTTGTATTACTATTAAAAACCAGTTACTTTTTCCTATATTTGTTACTTGACTGAGAGTTGAGCCCCAAAACTTTAATAATTCAATGTTCTGGTATCATTTTCTTTCACTATCCTGTTTCATATTCTTGACCACAATACCACACATCGCAGTATCTATGAATATTTATTGGACGTTATTATTGTAAACACTACGTAATGCTTTTGATTTAGGCTGAAGATCTTTGCCTAATACCAAAAATGGATTTGCATTTGGGCATATGTAGTTTTTGGAGATAATATAATTATAGAGCAGAAGCACC
Organism: Chrysaora quinquecirrha; assembly: GCA_014526335.1. NCBI lineage: Eukaryota > Metazoa > Cnidaria > Scyphozoa > Semaeostomeae > Pelagiidae > Chrysaora > Chrysaora quinquecirrha. The sequence continues at coordinate 1,803,214 of JACTAT010000004.1, forward strand.
AGCTACCTCATAAAATGATGCTGTAGACAGGTATACCAAGGTATTAGACTAAATCACAGCAGTCACTTGCTCCAAAAGAACAGTTTTATGTTGTCTTTAATTCTGAAATTGGAAAGTTTCATTCCTTCAAAATCATGGCTTGATTACAAAAAGAGAATGTTGTTGTTCAAAAACTGCTAAAAAGATCTCGCAAATTAAGTAACCAAGTTTGCAAAACAAGAAAACGAATATTGGGCTTTTTCATTTCAGTTTTGTCTCTCTTGTTACTTATTTTTATTAGCAGGCTTCTATCGTTCTTGCGTTCAGTGTTCTACCTTCCTAGGATTTTTAACGAATAAGAAAAAGTATATACGTAGTCAACAGAAAATACTTCAGCCGAGAATTTATATTTGTATCCTTTCTGGGAAAGAACATTTGTAGGTCTCTCTATTTTCGTAACCTTTTCTAAGTAGGTTATCACATCACATGTTTCATGGATTGCTTTTAGACGACAAAAAATGTTATCAGAGACCGAAATCAAGAAATACTTTTGACCTGGCTATTTTTAACTGTTCATACCACGGACATTAACACGGCAAAATTTAATCCTTTTTAATTCGCACGATCTGTTTAAGTAGCGCTAGCAAAGAATTTAGAATTCTTAATTCCCGCAATGCCCCTGGAGCCCCTAGTTGGGTGTGCTTTGAGCACTGACCTACTAAGGTGCTTCTCATCGGAACCCTCCAAATTCAAGCAAATGCAATGGTAATGGTTTATTGTTCTTTTGATTTTGGTTACTTCCTGGTATGTTCTGGATGCAAAGCTGTAGCAAAGAAGTAACAATATATCCTTCTGGGTTAGTATTCTCTGTTGACTATGTCATGCTAGAAAAGACGTATTTTAGGAGGTTGCTCAAATAAACGAAAACTGTTCGTTGTCTCGTGTGGAAAGCGACCGAACTCGACTTCGGTAGGGATTTTCGCAACCAAACGGTAACGCTATTTACCATATCATAATTCTCCTAAATATTTCTGCAGCACATTGACACGTAGCTACAATTGAACACAGAATTGATTCATGTTGATTGATGTTTACATGATCAAGAGTGGAATAAGCACTGGCCTCGAGGTATTTTCAATAATCGTTTTTGGGGTCGGGTGACCGGATGTGCAGGAATTTTCTTAAACCCGTCGGTACATTTTATATGGTTAATGGTCGTGAATGATCGCTGCAAAAACCTGATTACGATAATTTTTATTTCTGCAGCATTAAACAGTTGCAACAACCTCAATTTTTGCTCCTGAAACCTTCGTTTAAAGCAGTTTGAATTTGCATAAAAAATCTTGCTGCAAAACAGCGCTGGATATAGCTCTTCAGTATTTGGCATTTTTAAAAAATTGGTTTATTGTTTTAGGCTGGAAAATGGAAAACTAATGTCAACGAGAGCAACGAAGATACCGAACAAAGTAAGTCAAGTAAATTGGAGGAAAAAACACAGAAGGAAGGTAACGACAACAACAGCCGAGAGTCCAGTAAGGAGAAATCACGAAGAAGAGATCGCGATCAAAGTCGTGAGAGATATCGTGACCGTGAAAGGAGAGAAAGAGATAGGAGCCGTGACAGGAGAAGAGATCGAAATAGGAGAAGGAGTAGAAGTAGAGAAAGAAGAAGCAGGAGCAGAGATCGATACAGGAGAGCGGGTTCACGAGAAAGAGAGAGAAGACGAAGTTACAGCAGGGAAAGAAGTAGACGGAGAAGTAGAAGTCGTGATCGATTTAGAAGAAGAAGAAGCCGTAGTAGAGATAAAGATCGAAGAAGTGACGGCAGAGATCGTAGGAGAAGCAGAAGCCATGAAAGGAAAAGAGATAGAAGTAGAAGCCGTGATCGTCGCCGAAGTAGGAGCAGGTCTCGTAGAAGTGAAGAATCTGATAAGGCCAGCAAAGATGAAAACGTTCATAAAAGAGAGGAAGGCAGTGAAGACACTGCACTAGCCGAAATGAAAGAGAATGCTGAACTCAGTGAGAGGGATACAAGCAGTGACTCCAAATCAAAAGAAGCAATATAAACCGCACCTTTTCACGAGAGGCAAAAGAACTCTGTAATTTATGCCTTTGACATATTTTTTGTTGTCTTTTAAAGAAATGACATCAAGATTTTGTAAGATCATTAGTTTATCTCATGCTTTTCTATCGCTGGTTTTGAGAAGGTAAGTTCGAGTTTCATTTTTATTTTTTTTCTCAACAACCTTGAACGATATCGTGTAAGATGTAAGATTTTCATTAGCATAATAGCTATGTTTTGAAGTGTCTTTTCTCTGGATTCTTCTCAAGCATTTTGTAATATGCGGTTATTGAACGATTGCGAGGTCAATGCTGGAAAATATTCGGACCAAAGCATGACGTACATAGTGAGGTCCGTCAAGAAGCTGAGTCTTTGAAACAATATACAGGGTGGCCCAAAAAAAAGGGACCCCCTAACTAAATAATTTATTAATAATTTATTCTTAAGTTTGAATTTCATGAAATTAATACTACATGATATTCAACTCAAGTGAGATATATCATGTAAATATCATGATGATATGGGTTAGTATCTCTGAATAAATTTACTTTAAAACTTTACAATCCAAAAACGTACTGTAACAAAATATGCAACTTTGTACCCTTACGTAATCCTTAAGCAACAAAACAGAAAAATCCAAAACTCATTTTATCAGTCAAATGATACTCAAAATGTCCTCAATCCTGCTCAAAACACTTTACTAATATGACTGACCATACATTATTGGTTGTGACAATTTTACTCTGGGATAATGATTCTCCTTCACGCACGATTGCAGTACAGTACGCTGATGGAATATAAACAGCTGGTTTTTGGACATCATGAATTTAATGTCCCATTGCGCCGAGATGGAAGCTCTTATCACCAACATATTTCTACACGATAGCACACTTGACTTGAATATTACCTGGTATAAATTTGATAAAATTCCTCCTTGAGAAAATTTATACAAAGATTATTTACCTAAGGGGGTCCCTTTTTTTTGGGCCACCCTGTAGAATATTTTTGAACCGTGTTCGAGAACGTTTACCCAAGAAACATCAATTTTCAGTATTTCATCTTCCCATCTCAATCTCTCTGACTTCGTCAATAAGAAATTGCGTGGCTATATCACGTGGTTATATCAACGCCGGTCAGTACGGCTTCTACAGACCGTTGAAGAACAAATCAGATTGCGCCGTTGCCGGTCTGAAAACCTGTATTTTCGAACACCATATAATAATGCTATATGTTTCATCTACTTATGTATCATTTTCAAAATTATTGTTTTGTCAGGAAGAACATGCTTTTTATGTTCGAATTCGAACATATTGGTGTGGGGTGGATGTCACTCACTCACTCACTCACTCACTAACTCACTTACTAACTAACCAACGCTTGAACAATGGAAAATATGTAACATTAGGACCATTGTCAAGAATGCCATTAGGGCCATTGTCTCAGCCATTTATGCACAATTTGCGGTTACACGTTTTTTTTTATAAGAAACCGGTTTATAAGAAACCTAGAACTAGACACCCAAAAAGTTAAGAAACTTTTAGAACTAGGAGGAAGAAATGAAGAAGCTGTAAAAATCTTTGCTTCCGTTTTCCAACATACTGATTCACATTTGTGGAGGTAGTAATTAGTTCTCAAGCATTTCCATGATATTTCTCGCACCAGAGTGGCTAATTTTGTGCGATTTCTCGCGTCTGTAAGCAATTCTGTATCGCACAGAAGGTTTTTTGTCGTTTTTACTGCAATTTATTTCAATTAATTAAGAAACTGTTAAGAAACTTTTAGAACTAAAATTGGGCCAAAAATTAAGAAACTTTTAGATCTAGGCCCCGAGCTAGGTTTCTTATAAAAAACATAGCCGCGCTATTGCAATGTCCGAAGGACAATAATCACCATAACAATCGTCATCATCATCATCATCGAAATGGTTATCATCATCTAAATTTCAATCGTTATCGTCGTAATCATCATCATAATCATCATCGACCCAACAATCATCATTATGTGATTCTCATCATTATCACCGATATCATCATCATCATCATCATCATCATCATCATCATCATCATCATCATCATGACCAACGAAACAATCATCATTATGTCATTCTTATCATTATCATCGACTTCATCATAATCATCATCGTTATCATGATTATGATCATCGTCATCATAATCATCGTGCATAACCGTTACAGTATTAGCAACCTATCTGTTCTAAGGAGCATATTTTGTAGCTAGTTCGAGAATCTTCTGGACAATAACTGAGTCACGTCTTAGTAAAATGTCTCAGAAAACATTTCCATGATGCAGTTGATAACTCTCATCGACATCGGCAACAACATGCGCAACGCAAAAGGCTAATAAAAGTATCCTATTATGCAATATGCAAATACAAAAGTTTTGAATCAGCAAATTGAGCTTTGAAAATCTTCTGCTAAAACTTCAGCCACAATGACTCATCTGGATGTTTACAAATTTCGTTATTGCTTCTAATTGTCAAATAATTGGCATTCATAACATCCAATTACGGCGACTTCAAAGTTTACTTCCTAGCATTAGTGGTTTATCTTTTGTTACGCTTTTTGGCAGGAAAAAGCGTCTATACATGTATCCATACATCCTTACATGCGTTCCACAAACACCCCCTCATTATGTCCTTCGGACATAAAAACGTGTAGTTCTTCACAATCAAGGCCAGCAAGCCCCTTTGTCAATTTAAGGTCATGTGACAATTTTTCTTCTCGCACAAGATTGATCGCATATGACTCATGTTGTTTACCATATGAAACTGGCAAATTGCCACCTTGGTTTGCTAAATGACATTTCACGCATTCTCAACATTGATCAAAGAGTCTTGGCAAAGAGGGGCAATTTCAAAACAGCTTTCAAAACAAATCGTCATTATTATTATCATCCTCACCATGAAAATCGTCATAATAATAATCACCCCCTTATCACCACCACCACAACCACCCCTACAACCATCACCACCGCCACCTTTATCACCACCATCACCCCCCTATCACCACCACCACAACCACCCCTACAATCATCACCATGATCATCCCTATCACAATCACCACAAGCACCCCTACCTTCAGCACCACAACGACCTAAACCACAACCACCACACCTACCCTACCACCACAATCACCCCTACCATCAGCATCACAATCATCGTGGTCATCAACATCATCATCATAACCACCACCATTTTCATCATAATCATTATCGTCATCGTTGTGAATACCGATAAACATCTTTCATCATTTGACCGAAATAGCTATATTCAACCAGAGTCGTTCTTCGAACATGCCCATACGGCCCCTATGTTTTACAGTGATGGAGTGAGGCGAGGGGAACGCAGAATAGATAGACATACCAAACAACATACCAATATAGGAACGCTCAAAACGCGTAACAATAGGCAAACCACCAATCGAAGTCTTTGAAAGTTTGCGAAGTTGGCATTGAAATTTCGGTTAGACGGTTTGTTTATACCGTAGTTAATACCACCGCAGTGTCTTCGTCGCTGGGTAGGAGCTGTATGCACATTCCTCCGCTCCATGATTTCGGTTATCACGCTGCGCGTGGGGTGTGAATGCAGGCTGTCCTAACGTTGCAAGACCCTTGAGCAAAATTTTCGGTACTTGATCACACGCTCGTTCGCTCACTAAAAATCGATTTTGGAGATTCAGTTGGTCAACAAAATCAAGTCAACTCAAGCTGCTTGTCACGTTGATGTTTGGTGAGCTCGTTCTTTTTATATACCTAGACTAGATAGTCCGTTAAGTAATATTCTGGTTCACAAATTTTGCTATTTTGGCCTTTCAAAAATATAGAAGTCAATAAGTCATGGCCTCGTCAGAAATAATATGACGACCTCGGAGGTTGGAGATCAGCAAGAAACATCACAGCGCCTTTCAAAAATGGAGGAAACTTTTTCGAGAATCGTTAGCCTGTTAGGCAGCAATCAAGGTAATACGAATGCTTTATCTTTTTAAATCAATGATGGGGTTTTTGTTGGCTCAGGGCCTAACCCAGGCAGCTCCACTCAAGGTACTCAGGCTCAGGAAAGTCCAGTGGACCCTTCAACTGCACCAAGTTTTATAAAATTGCTTCGAAAACCCAGGAGGCGACCACCACACCTAGTCTTTTATTATCAGCCCCCATAACCAAAACGGGTCAAGAACAGAGTGAAAAGACACATTCTTCTGTTTCAACTAAAGCAACAGCAAGTACCGAAACAACACCAATCCAAGGCATTTCAGTTTCGTCAGCTTTGCCCCCAGTGCCCGGTTATCTGGTGCAAAAGATACATTAGAACAAATTTGTGGATTTTGCCTTACTGCGCCCAAGCAACATTAAGAGGCTCCCTTCTACCGAGCCAACAACACCGCAGCTCAACAAGCTTCTTCGCTCAGACATAAGTCCAATTCGAACTTTTATTGATTGGGCTGAAGCCTGTGAAGTTTTTATGGGTGTAGCAGCTATCAGTGCCCCTAGCAAGATGGCAGGCTTCATCAGCTATTTTTTGTTGCTGTCTTCTGCCTTCCGTGATATCCCTGGTGGGGGTTGGTTGGATTATGACGTTTCCTTCCGCAAACATCTTGCCGAAAATCCCTCAACCAAGTGGGGAGAGATAATGCCCACCTTGTGGATGACGACTGTGATGGCTAAAGCGTCGGCAAAACCCAAGCCCAGCAATTCAGCACGCTTCAGTTTTCCTTGCTTTAAATGGAATAGTGGGAGCTGTGAGCTGGAAAACTGTAAATGCCAGCATCACTGCAAGTCATGAAAAGGCCCACATCCAGAGATCCGTTGCCCAAACAAGTCTTCCTCTGAAAGCCGTAAGCAGCCAGCTGACTCCTCGCCTCCAGTGCCAAGAAAAAAGCATTCAAAGTGACTGGCCGGTTCTGATTTATTTTATGTCATGTGTAACCCTGTTGTTCTATATCCATTAAATTTTTATGTTTGGTCCCAGTTGCTTGTAGATTTAAAAATTCTAGACACTGATTTTGTTTTGAATGGGCTTCGCTTTGGCTTTAGGTTAGGTATTTTGCCAGGGAATATTCGCCTTGCAATGCGCAATTGCCAGTCTCCTTATAGTCAACCTCAAGTGATTGACAGTTGCTTAGCGGAGGAAATTAAGTTTGGCGCAATCGTAGGCCCCTTTGATGAGCCGCCAAGATCTCAATTACATATAAACCGTTTTGGGGTGATTCCGAAGTCTACGCCGGGCAAGTTTCGTTTAATCACTGTTCTTTCCTTCCCCACGCGGCAAGTGTCAACGATTTAATTTCTGATGCAGAAGCCGCAGTTTCTTATACCGGTATACCTGAGGCTATTTCTTGCACTATGCGTTTAGGTAAAGGAGCCTTAATCGCTAAGTTTGACATACGGCGAGCTTATAGACTTTTGCCAGTTTGCTTACAGCATCGTCGTTTCCTAGGAATGCGCTGGAAAGGGAAATTTTACATGGATTTAGCTTTGCCGTTTGGCTTACGCTCTGCTCCTCAGATTTTTACTAGGTTTGCGGATTGCTTGCAATCTATCTTTACTTAAGCTGGGGGAGTACACAGTTTACAGCACTACTTAAATGATTTCTTCTTAGCTGTACCTCCTTCCTCACCTATTTGTGAGAGGGATCTGCAAACATGTCTGTCCCTTTGCAAAATGTTGGGCGCCCCTATTGCAGGGGACAAAACAGAGGGTCCATCCACTTCTATAACGTATCTTGGGTTCGTCTTAGATACAGACAAGCTTGAGTTACGGTTGCCTACGGACAAACTTACAAAGATAAAAAACCAACTGGGTCTCTGGGAGCAACGAAAATCAGGGACTAAGCGTGAACTGCTATCATTAATCGGTAGTTTACAGCACTGTCGTCAAGCTATTGTTCTTGGGAGACCATTTCTTCGTCGGTTAATTGAGAGGGCACATTCAGTAGAAGAACTCACTCATTTTGTCCGCTTGTCTGTTTGGGAAAGAGATGATATCAGCTGGTGGTTTCAATTGTTGCAGTCTTGGAATGGTAAGAGCTTGTTTGTTTTTCCTCAATGGGAACAAGCACCTGGCGTCGCTATTACCTCGGATGCTGCTGGTAGCTCAGGTTATGCGGCAGTGAACAATTTGCCATGGTTTGCTGGTATGTGGCCTCTCAACTGCGAAACTATGAACATCGCTGTCAAGGAGTTGATACCCATAGTTTTATCGGCCCATGTGTGGGGCTCTTCCTGGGAAAGAAAGCGGGTGATCTTTAGATGTGATAACATGGCCGTGGTATTGGTCCTGCGTCAGGGCAGCTGCAATGATCGTCATTTGGCTTTCTTGTTGCGGGAATTATCTATTCTTGCAATTCTTAAATCGTTCACATTTACAGCGGTCCATATTCCTGGATCTCGCAATGTGCAAGCTGATACTTTGTCTCGCTCTGATTTTCAGGCATTGTTCGCTGCTGCCCCAACTGCGGATTCAACTTCTCTTCCAGTTCCTCAGGACATTCTGATGCACCTTCTTTTCCCGCCTTGGATGCCTCGTGGCAAATGTTGTTGAAAAATGCCCTCTCAACTAACACGCAGAGAACGTACGCATCTGCTCAAAAACAGTTTATCTCATTCTGTGAAACAAATCAATTTCTTCATACTAATGGATCTACTTGTCCAGCTTCTGAATTCTGAATAAAATGGATCTACTTGTCCAGCTTCTGAATTCTGGATCTACTTGTCCAGCTTCTGAATAAAACGCTTTTGCGTTTTATTGGCAAAATGAGTGAAACTTGTCAAGCTTCAACGTTGAAAGTATATTTGGCAGCTATACGCTCTCTTCATATTTCTCAAGGTTATGAAGACCCCTTTTTGAACTGTCCTCGTATCCCTTTGGCTATTAAAGGGCTTCGTAGATCTGAATGCTTCTCTGAAAGGTCTCCTAAGCTATCTATTACGGCTCTTGTCTTACACACTATTAAAATGCAGCTGAAATTCGACAAATTTGATGACATCATGTTCTGGGCTGCCTGCTCCACAGCATTTTTTGGCTTTTTGAGAGCTGGAGAATTCACGTGCCAGTCAAAGGATTTCTCACCAAAGATTCACCTTACTCCGGATAGTGTATCAATTGATAGCTAAGAGGCCCGTTCCTGATAAGGTCTTTATTTACCTGCCGTGCTCAAAACCGATCAGTTTGGGAAAGGCTACACTATCGTGCTGGCTCGCTCAGCTTCTTCCATTTGTCCAGTCTCTGCCTTAATGACTTGTATGCGTAGCAGAGGTTATCAACAGGGCCCTCTGTTTATCTCGGAAGATGGGTCTGCACTTTCCAAGCAGAAGTTGAACCGGCGTTTGCAAGAAGTTCTTGCTGCTGCCGGCTGGAGTGGTCGTTACACCCTCCACAGTTTTCGTGTTGGTGCTGCTACAACCGCTGCATCTCTGGGTTTCCCAGAACACCTTATCAAAGCTCTTGGCCGTTGGTCAAGTCAGGCTTATCTTGTATACATTAAATTACCCCAGCATCGTTTGGTGTCTGCGTCACGCTGTCTTGCTTTAGCCAGTTCGCTTTCTCCTAATAGCCGTTAATTACTTTAAGTGGTTATAAAAAAAAGGGAAATTATATGTATTCTGTTTTGTTAGCTTATCTTAAGCAGGTGTTTTTTAGTAACGAACGTTCGCTGTACGAACTCTTTTATTACGCTTCATATCTTTTGTTTGTTTGTTTGTCAACTTATTTTATATCGATTCTCTAATTTCTAGCTTTCTACATACAAAATATACATAGGAAACTAATCTAAATCGATAATTAATAAATAAAATATATGTAATTATGTTAATCCATACTGACAAGCGTTGCAATTACAGTTTGGGCCATCCCACTTTTTAATCATTTGTTTAAAACTGTTCAAATTTTCGGCGGATTTTACTTCATTCGGCAGGCCATTCCATATTTGCGGACCCAAAGATCGAAGGCTATTAGAGCCAAAGGTGACCTGATTTGGTCTGTAATGCTGTAAGTCATTGGGGTTTCGCGATGAGTAGATAGATGATTTTATTTTAAAAATATCATGCATGAAAGATGGGTTTATATTTTTCAATGTCTTAAAAACCTCGATACAAAGAACCCTTAGACGAGAAACGTGCATAGTACACCGTTCTGACTTCATCAGTAATTCACTGTAAGAGGTTTGGTTGTCAGTATATAGAAATCTCAGGGCACGTTCTTGAATCTTTTCAATTTTTTGCAAAGCTTTAGATGACGAGAAATACCAAACAAGAGGGCAATAATCAAAATTTGAATAAACGAAAGTGGAATTATCTTCTGGTGATGATAATTCCACTTAGCCTGGTAGCAGGCTCGTCATCACGCTGATGCCTTTAGCCTTGCGGCCAATTTTTTTACCGCTTTTGTATGAATGCACCAAGTTTTGTTTACGCTTACTTCTAGTAGGGATTAACCAATGCCCTTTCGGTTCCTATACTTTCTTTACTCCTACTTCACTTTCTTGCCATTTCTTTACCTTTCCTTCGTCAATTCTCTCCAATAAAGGGTTAGGGCTTTCAGGGTTTAGTTCTGCCCCGGTGATTGGTGGGTACACTACGTGTCCTCTGGCCGGAAAATGGTTTTCCAGAGCAATCACCGTCCTTAAGGTTAGCGTTCTACTCAGGCAGTTTAAGGGCTAACGCACTAACGCCCACTTCCTGAGCCAGGTGAGTATTAAATTTCGGTTAGACGGTTAATTTATACCGTAGTTAATACCACCGTTGGCGCAGTGTCTTCGTCGCTGGGTAGGAGCTGTATGCACATTCCTCCGCTCCATGATTTCGGTTTTCACGCTGGGCGTGGGGTGTGAATGCAGGCTGTCCTAACGTGGCAAGACCCTTGAGCAAAATTTTCGGTACTTGATCACACGCTCGTTCGCTCACTAAAAATCGATTCCCAGCCCTCCCTTCCCCTATGTCTGCTCGCCTCTCTTCCTCCTGCTTCAGCTCTTCTCTCTCCCGCAGTTCTTTCCCTGTGGTGACAGGTGCGTTGGCCGGAAAATGGTTTTCCAGGGCAATCACCCTCCTTAAGGTTAGCGTTTTACTCAGGCAGTTTAAGGGCTAACGCACTAACGCCCAGTTCCTGAGCCAGGTGAGTATTAAATGGCAATTATTATCAGATGGTAAGCAGCATAAGGTTCAGTAGTGGGGTGCAAAACTGCTCATTTTTAGGAAAATCGTGCACTTGGTGATACCAACATGAAACTTGGCAGAGTGGTAGATGATGACCTAAAGTTGAAAAATCCGATGAGACCCCAGCCAAAATCTGCCCCAGGTCCCCAAAATTGATGACGTCATCAAAAGTGACAATTGAAATTTTTTTTCAGAAATATAGATTGTTATATATCAATCGATAGCTTTTTTAACGCTGAACAAACTTTTCAAAAGAACCATATGCTAAAAATGATTTTGTCAAAAGATAGGAGGGTATTCCGGGGGTTCAGTTTTGTTTCAAGGCACAGTTTCGCAGATTTTAGAACGATATAAATGATGGTTGGAAATCGTGCACTTTGTGATAAAACTTTGCATAGTGCTAGCTGATAACTTAAATCAGATCCAGAAAATGTTGCAGAATTAAAGATTGCGAATAAAAACAATAAACATATGAAATTCCCCCCAAAAAGGTTCTGAAAATTTCTATGCAAAAAGAGTTTTTTTTGCAATTCTGTATTTGAATAGTTATCTTCATCTTTATTGTTATCTTTATCTGGGTTGCCTCGAATAATCTAATATTTTTCTGGAAATTTGAAAATAGTCTGGTTAATTTGAAAGAAACTTGCTCTGTCTCAAAAATATAAAAATGCTCTTCTTTGGGACTTCTTTCAACTAATTGAGAAGACAATTGAATCGAATACAAATACAATTTCATGACAGATAATTATAAAAACAATTAAAAAGAAAAACGTGAATTTTTGAAATTTGATACAAGCAAACTGGTTTTTGACATGTGAAAAGTATACTATAACTGATGTGATGTGTTTGTTGAAGATAATGTGTAAAAATGGCGAGAAAGTCGTTTCGATTAGTGAAAGAGTTGGATGCTAATCTTAGTTGCAGCATTCAACAAAATATTGATGTAAAATGGTCGGAATGTCTCATATGCCAAGAGCATCGTCCAAAGAAAAGCTAATCAATCCTGTTAGTAATAACTACAGCCTTGATTTGGAAAAGCAATACTTCAAATTTATTCAAGACATCAGACGTTTTGACAGTACTGAGTTGACATCACCGTTAAAAAGTATACTTTCAGTTGAAAACATTGAAGCAAAATGTTGCGAACAGAAAGCAGTTTACCACAAAAGATGCAAGAATCGCTTTGATGATTATCATTACGAAAGATCTGCAAAAAGACAAAAAATAGACACACAAGAATCTTGCCAGGGTCCATCTATTAAAACTAGATCCGATTTTGTAGCAAAGAACTTTCAAAAGATGTGTTTTCTGTGCAACAAATCATCGACGGAATCACTGTGTAATGCAAGCACATTTCAACTTCATGAGCGAGTACGTTACTCAGCTGAAAGATTGCTCGATGAAAACTTACTTGCGAAATTGAGTGAAGGAGACCTTGTAGCAACGGAAGCTAAGTATCACAAAAGTTGTTTAGCTAAGCTTTACAATAAGGTTAGAGCACTCGATGCATCAAAATCAACACAAGAACAGAGAGATGCTTTATTGGAAGGAATTGCGTTAGCCGAAATTGAGCAATACATTCGTAATTGTATTGAAGTTGAGAAAGACGTTGTTCCTGTATTCTACCTAAATAATCTGAAAGAATTGTACAACCGACGGATTGCATTTCACGGATGTGATCCAGCATTGCAACACAGCACACGTTTTAAGGAGAAGATACTCAATCGCATCCCTGAGTTAAAAGAGCACAAAGTCGGACGAGATCTCATACTTACTCTACAAGAAGGGAGTGGAGAAGCAATATTCCAGGCCTGCGATTTACATAACGATGGGAGATGCCTTGCAAGAGCTGCAACCATCATTCGAAATGAAATAATCCGCCATTGCGGACAGAAAGGCTCAGACGAACAGAAAAACATTACAAGTGAAACGTTCAGCAGGAGCTCAGAAGAATCTTCCGTTTCAAAACCAGTGTTGGCGTTTATAGACATGGTTCTACACGGCTCAGATATGGCTAATAGCTCAAATAAGGGGAGTGACGCTGCCTTTACATTAGCACAATTGCTGTATTTCAATACAAAAAAGCAACAGCGAAGAAGAACATCTCTAAACGAAACACCTTTTCCACTCTACATAGGTTTAATGATTCATTCGAAAACAAGAAAGAAAGGTCTTATCGAAGAACTTCACCAACACGGACTTAGTGTTTCTTACAAGCGCATCCTTGAAATACAAACGGCGACAACTCAACAGTTATGCAAATTGTATGACATTAGAAGATCAGTATGCCCACCAAAACTTCAAGAAGGTTTGTTTACTGTTGCAGCAATTGACAACTTGGACCACAACCCAAGTTCAAGTACTGCTAAAAGTGCATTCCATGGTATAGGAATAAGTATCTTTCAGTATCCTAGCAATGAGAATTATCCAGCTAAGTCAGAAAGACCAACAGATTATCGTGATGTTGAAATTGGTTTGCCGTCGTATTATACCATTGTAAAACCAACCAAATCAAATCCATCAAATCCGAGGGTTTGCACGGTTAATTCTATGAATGCACGTAATAAGGATCTGCTTGAAGAATTAGAGGGGTGGTTTCATCATGTACAACAGCGTATCAAGGAAGAAAATACAGCAGAACGAATCAACTGGTCATCGTTTTCTCAAACCAGGTGGAGAATCCTGTAACTAAAGCTTACTCTGTTATGTTACCATTGATTCACGAAGAAATTGCGACACATGCCATGGTCCGTCATACTGTGGATGTTATCAGGGAAGCCCGCAGAAATCTGAAGCTAGAACAGCCACTCGTTATAACAGCTGACCAACCTGTGTATGCTTTAGGTAAACAAGTTCAGTGGTTATATCCTGAAGAGTATGGAGAAGACAAACTCTTGATGCTTATGGGTCCCCTCCACATCGAGATAGATGGCATTGATTAGCTTGATAGGGGACTGGCTAGAAGGTAGTGGTTGGGTTGATACGTTGGTAAAAGCAGGTATCACTACATCTGGAAAAGCAGAGTCGTTTTTGAAAGGAAGTCATCCAAAACGATCAAGGTATGCTCATCAAATCACCTTCGCAGCCCTTTCTCTGCTGATGAACGACGCATTTGAAAACTCAAACAAGCAACAAAGTGTTCTGAATGATTGGATTACTGAACAAAAGGAAAAATCCATTCAATTCTTTTACTGGAATAGTGTCCTTGAATTGGAAACGATGTTGCTTTCCTTCGTGAAAAGCCTTCGTCTTGGAGACTTCGAACTGTTTCTAGCATGTCTAGAGAAAATTGCTCCTTGGATGTTTGCACTTGATCACGTACATTACGCACGTTGGCTACCCTTCTTTATATCTGATTTGAAGGTATTGCGAATCAAGCATCCAAAAGTATACCAAGAGTTCGTTAAGGGGAACTTCACTATCAACAAAACTGGTAAGCCATTTTCCAATATAGGAATAGACCAGGCTCACGAACAGAACAACAAACTCGTGAAAATTGACGGTGGAGCTGTTGACATGCTGTTAAATGACAGTGCAAGTCTCATGAAATGGATGGTGAGTGGACCAGAAATCGTTGAGATGGTTCAAAACTTCAGATTTCAGGAAAGTGAGTCGAAGAATAAAAAACACCACGAAGACACAGAAGCTTTCGAAAAACAGTTTCCAAAAGACGTGGAAGCGATGCAAAGAGCCATTAAAGATCTTGGGAATCCATTTTCTGACGCAGACAACAAGGTGGTCAGTTTAGTCGGCAAAGTTATTATGGACGAAGAAGCGGTGAGTTCGGTGAAGAAGGCTGATTCTATTGGTAAGACAAAATATCATGAACTCGTGAACAAGAGTATAATCAAATGTGAGGTTTCTGTCAACGAAATTATCCCCAGGAACAAGCTTACTTTGTTTCGTGAAAAAGTCAAGGTATGCTCGTCGAAGGCCAAAATGAAGACAGCGCCAATTAAAGAAGAGAAAAATTTGTATGCATCATTGTTTATTGCGTGTCAGTCAAGGGATTCAGATTTGGCGGAATTTTTCAAACATGAAAACCACAACCACCCACCTTCGATCTCGGAATACGGAAAATTACGTAAGATCAACAAGTCTGATATCTTAAAATGCCTAGAAAATATTCCTCGCCATCACTGACTGCCCCGCATATCACCGCCCAAGTCATCGATGGTGCAGCAGCAGTTTAAACTTGTAGGCGAAAAGCATCGAAAACCTTCGGAGAATATGCAAACAGTGAGTTCGAAACTTCAATCAACTCTTTGAAGAACCCGTTTATCACACGCATTGACGTAGTTTTCGACCGGTATTTTCCTGTAAGTCTAAAGGGTGAAACACGAGATCGAAGAGGAAGTGGAATCCGAGTATCAGTCAAAGAGAACACGCCGATGGTTCAAAATTGGGGAAAATTTTTAAAAGAGCCATCTAACAAGGATGAGTTATTTCATCTACTCGCAGAAAAGTTGACAACCAATAGGAACGATGGGAAAGTAGTCATTGCCACTTCAGGAGAAAACGTTATTTTATCCGCTTCCATCGACGCTTCTGACCTTTCCCCTTGTAACCACGAAGAAGCGGATACAAGAATGTTCCTCCATATTAAAAATGCTTCTGATGCAGGCCACCGAAAATCTGGTATCGTTCACTTTGCAAAACTTTGGAGAATGACCCAAACGATTGGGGTTGGAATGCAACAGAGGAAAAAATTAAACCAATATGGATGACCATCCCCGAGGCTTTAAAGTCATGTCGCGAACTCATCAAGTGTGGTTGTAAGAATGAATTTACACGGTGTAAATGTAAAAGGCATGATTTAAAATGTACAGAACTTTGTAGTTGTTCTGGAAATTGTTACAATATCGAGTAGTATATCCCATTCTGTTTCAGTAGGACTTTTTTGTTGAAATTTCATTACAGAGTTCGAGATTATATCATATATGTTGAACAATCGATATTTTTTTAAAAAATTGTCAATACCTCGGACAGATAAGGGTTGGGGTTTCATCCGATTTTTGAACTTTGAGTTATCAGCTACCACTATGCAAAGTTTTATCACAAAGTGCACGATTTCCAACCATTATGTATATCGTTCTAAAATCTGCGAAACTGTGCCTTGAAACAAAACTGAACCTCCGGAATACCCTCCTATCTTTTGACAAAATCATTTGTAGCATATGGTTCTTTTGAAAAGTTTGTTCAGCGTTAAAAAAGCTATCGATTGATATATAACAATCTATATTTTTGAAAAAAAAATTTCAATTGTCACTTTTGATGACGTCATCAATTTTGGGGACCTGGGACAGATTTGGGTTCGGGTCTCACCGGATTTTTCAACTTTGGGTCATCATCTACCACTCTGCCAAGTTTCATGCTGGTATCACAAAGTGCACAATTGTTCCAGTTATACCCCCCACTACAGTGACTGAGTGACTATTTGTATTGCCTTTTCTCGATAAAGGGGGTTGCATCTATTGTTTGGCTCAGCAACTAAAGAGAGACTCCTCAGTCATGCGTATGCAGCACATAGAGATGGTAATACAGACAAAGCATGCACATAAAGATATCTATATGAGCATGCATCAATGTTGCAGCAAAGCATGCATCAATGTGAAGCTTTTGCATTCCATTCGAGGCTCGTTACTAGGACTTTCTCGCCGAACTCATCATCGTCATCATCATTATCAACATCATCATTATCATCATCATAATCGTCATACATCATCATCATCACCATCATCATCATCACCATCATCGTCATCATCATCATCATCATTATCATCATCATCATCATCATCATCCTCATCGTCCACATCTTCATAATCATCATCATCATCATCATCATCATCATCATAATCATCATCAATCTCACCATCATCATCATCATAAACATTCGACAAAAAAAAATGACAGTGTAAGCATTTCGTAACAATGCTTATGCTTATAAAATCGAGCTGAATGCTACGATTTCTTTTTGTGATGCTTGCCATGACACTGTGTACACGACATATGAACATAAATTCCACTGATATAATGCTGGTAAAGATAGAACAATGCATATTTAGTAGAAACCATTCTGGCCTATTTGTTCCATTTTTCACAAAACGGAATAAAGGAATACCACGAGGATCAGGGGAACGCATTATTTGTTCATTTGTTCGTTGAACTTTGGAACTTGTCATCATTGATAAGTGTTCTCCTCTTTGGGAATAAAGGACCATGGAATTCCTTTGAGGAACGTTCCTTAATTCTTTTATTCCGAAATTCCGTAGTGCCCATGTTCTTTAGTTCCTATGTTCCATAATTCCCAGATTAAGTAAATGATATGATAGATGCTTTACTATGACGGCAACAGCTATTGTTACATAGCTTCCCTTACACCAACAGTATTTTTTTAAATAAAAAGATAGCAATGTAGATAATACAGATAACAACAGTAGCTATTGTTGCATCATTGTCTTTACATCAACAGTATTTTTTTTACTAAAAAGTAACAATGTCGATAACAGATGTAAAACAACAGCTATTGTTACATCATATCAGAAAATGTTTTATGTTTTTCATCTTTTTCAAAATTCATAGTAGTTCGGAACCCTAGCTGCATCGCAATCGAAATTACGAGAATTCTTCGTAATTCAAGGTTTGAAATGACAAAAACTAGCGCAAGTGACCGAGAGCATGATGCTTGTATTCTAAAAGTAACGCTGAACACATCAAAAGAAAGATTTATGCACGAAACGGTTAAGACTCGAAATATCAGTTTTGCGTTTTGATGATGTCACACAAATTTCGAATCGTAATAACTTCTGAGTATTAAGCCAAATCAAATTGGTGTTTTAAAATTTTTGGCTCCATTTGAGATGTTCATGATCATCATCACCAGCACAATCATCACCATCATCAACATTGTCGTTGTCAGTATCATCATCGTTATCATCATCATTATCTTCATCATCGTTATCATCATCATCATTACATATCCTCATGATCATCACCATCAGCATCATCATCATCATCACCATCATAATCATCATCATCATAATCATCTTCATCATCATCATTATCATCATCATAATTATCCCAATTGTCATCATCATCATCTGCGCAACAATCATAATTATGCTATTCTCCTCATTATCATCACATCATGAACATGATCATGATGAACTTCCTCCCATCTTTACACGAATAATGGCACGCATCAGAATATCGAGAATCTTCCCACATCAACAAAACCCCAATTGAAATAAATATGACATCGACATCCACTGATCTGTGAACGACATCGGACATCGGCAACAACATGCACAACGCAAACAACTAACAAAAGTATTTTATTATGCAATATGCAGCTACAGAGCTTGGAGAATTAATTGAGCGTCGAGAATCTTCTGCCAAAACTTCAACCATAATGACTCATCTGGATGTTTACAAATTCGTTATTGGTGCTAATTGTCAAATAATTGGCATGCATAACATCCAATTAAGGCGACTTTAAAAAGTTACCTCATATTTGTGGTTTATCTTTTGTTACATTTTGGCAAGAAAAAGCGTCTATACATACATACATACATATATCCACACATGCGTTCCACAAACACCCTTTTATTATGTCCTTCGGACATAAAAACACAAAATTCATAAGTCAGATTTTCACTGACCGTAACTTTTCTACGTCATCGATGATGTCACAACCATTGATTTGCCAGAATGTTCCCAAGTCTTAAAATGACCACCCACCACCAAAGAGTCCAAACCTACTTTAAAAATTCCGGTTCCCCAGTTTGCTAGAATGTTGCCAAAAATTCCCTCTCAATATTTTTGTCGATGTCGTCCCCCTGGTTTTCTGACCCCCGCATTTCACAAACGCAGCAAAAACAGCCGTTTACCAAATTTTTTTTGAAAGTCCATGTGAAATGCTATCGAAAAATCACTATGACATTAATGACCTCCTCGAGTGGCACTTGACCCCACCTGAAGCCGGTCTACTGATGATCGTGTTGATTACTACCTTTGATCTATCGAACATATAAGCAATTTTATACAGCACTTAGACCAGGAGAAGTCAATTGGCTATGCTGGTAACGTAAGCTATATCAGTGCAATGATGGAATTAATTGAGTACAGAAAATTCAAAGGGGTGTCTATTGGTGTTTTGAACAACTTCAGCGTGGCCGAAATATTCTTGAAAAGAGCAAAGAAATTCATAGCACGTTAAATGCGTGTACAGTGGAGTGAACAATTTGACGTGGACACATTAGAACGTAAAGGACATTGGGCATCTATGCAGGATTTGCAGAAAGTCATACCATTTCACATGGAACTTTACAAGAAGATACTGGATGTATACAAGAGTGATGGTGATTCAACTGTTACGCCGGCAGACTTGACTTTTGCAACACGATTTATTACAACTTTGCTCTTCCTTCGTGTTAACAATGGAAATGCTGCAACACGCAAAGAAGAACGGTGGATTCATAGATCAAAGAAAATTCAAAAATACAGAAAAGTATAGTTTCGATTCACTTTTTATAGACGATGCATGCATGCAGTTTATTGATTCTTATTCAATACATGCAAGGCAATTGTTGAATCCAAAATGTAGCTTTCTCTTGGTAAATCGGAATTTGATTACAATGCACAAGAATTCACAATGCAATGGGCATGATGGTTTACGAAGCTATTGGCAAGTACAATCACCCCACGAGATATAGACAGATAATAGAGACAGAAAGTGCAGATAAACTGACTACTGAAGAAAGGGACATGATTTCACATGATCAAAAGCATACGTCTAATGTTGCAAGAATACATTATTAAAAGAAAAGATCAAGGACAGTGGCTGAGAAAGGAAATGAATGTATTCAAAAGCTCAGAGGAGATGATGGCATACAAATGGACGATACTTTGCACGATTTCTTAACAAATGCAGCACCTGAATCATCCGACAATGTTACTTGCAATGAAACAGCAAAGATTCAACCTATATCACCTGGTAGCACAATTGTAAACGACAAGCGTCTCTTGGTATTTAGTGCTTCAGAAGATGCGCAGTTGGTTGAAGGAATAAAGAAACATGGATATGGTAAATGGTCAGCATTGTTGAAAGATAAACAATTGAAATTCGTTTCCGGCAGAACAACAAATGCATTGTTAAGAAGAGCAAGAACAAGCAAGTTACAACAACTATACAAAAGAACATGTGCACATGCATTGTTTTAACGTAGCAAATAATAATTCGAAATATAATTTTATCTTAGGACATCTTATTCTGTGTCAACTCAATATTTGTCTTTGTATCCATCTATTCTACTGCATACCATTTTTGCTACTTCATGCATACACTGCATGTGCCTTAAAACTTTGGGCTTCTGTTGGGCTTCAGTCTCATTTGGATGCACGTATAAAAGGTATTTCTGGGCTTCAAGCCTCGGTTTCATGCTCTAGCTTTTCTATAGAAATATATAGAAATGTGGGCTTTGGGCTTCATTTCAGAAACGTTTTTTGTTATCCTATTGTAATAACAACGAGACATGAAGCCCAAATGTTTATTTCAGAACGAGGATAGAAGCCCAAATGAAAACTTTTCCGAAATGAAGCCCAAAGCCCAAAATTCTATACACTTCTATAGAAAATCTAGAGCATGAAACCGAGGCATGAAGCCCAGCTACACCTTTTATGCATGCATCCAAATGAGACTGAAGCCCAAACGAAGCCCAAATGAAGCCCACGCAGTTAAGATAGACATTTTCAATTGCATGTTATGTTGTGTATCATCTAACATTTAAACAACATCTTTTCTTTCTATTAAAAACACAAAAATATAATCTATTGTTTATAATTCATCAACGTCGGCAGCTCTCCAGTCTTCAACTTTATAATATAGTAGGTAGAGGGGGGCGCCATAGCGCAGTGACGTCATCAGTGACGTCATCAGGTCGCGCTATAGTGCGACGGTTTTATGGATCTAGTATGTTGATTTTTCATACCACGTCATCAGTGACGTCATCAGTGACGTCATCATCAATGACGTCATAAATGACGAAATCAGGTCGCGCTGTAGTGCGACGGTTAAATCTAGCGCGATGGTTTCTCCAACCTCGTTTTCAAGAGTTCTTACAATGCAGCACACTTGTCTGAAACCGCTAGCCTCGTTTCCGATTTAACAACCTTAACAATCGGTTTGGCTCTAGAAGTTTCCAGAAGAAGGGAAAGTCTCTATAAAAGAGCTGATAAGAAACGTTAAGTTAATAGATTTAAAATGGGTGCTGGTTCAAGTACAGCGGCTGCTTATTCGATGTTTGGCATAGACCATGGAGCTGAAAAGAAAAAAACGTTTATTAAATGCTATGCGCATAAAAGGAAAGAAAGCAAGTGTATTTCGAAATATAAGTGGTTTTTGTAAATGGAAAGTAATGTATAAAAATAGAGAAAGACCTAGGAAAAAAGTAACTAATAAGAGAAAAAGATTTAGTAAAAGAAAACATTAAGCTTATTTGGTTTGACTCTAGAAGTTTTCCAGAGTGTTCCAGAAAAAGGGAACGTCCCTAAGAATCCTGCAATCTGATTGGCTAGAACTTTGTAGAAGTTTCCAGAATGTTCCAGAAGATTCTAGAAACCAGAAATCCTACAATCTGATTGGTTTATACCCAAAACCGGTTTAAACCGGTTTGTTATGGACTATGTCATGATGGTGTAATAATAGACCATTTCAACTAAGGGCCTCGTTTTCAAAAAAGTTGAAAACTAGGTCATAGAGAAATTTCGACTTCAGATTCGAATTCAGCACCTTCTTTTTAGTGTTCAGGCAAAGTTTTATGCTTCTAGTCTTTAAGATATTGATTTTATAGGTGTTAAAAGTTTGAAAATCTATAAAGGGTTTGACCGTGAAAAATCGATGGGGGTGAAATTTTACACCCTCAGTCATTTTAAACGGTCAAAACCCTTATAAATTTTCAAACTTTTAATCGCTATAGAATCAACATCGTAAGAACTAGGAGCGTAAAAATTTGCCTCAATACTGAAACGAAGGTGATTAATTCGAATCTGAAGTCGAAATTTCTCTATGACCTAATTTTCAATATTTTTGAAAACGAGGCCTTTAGTTGAAATGGTCTATTCGAACATCACTTTTTAATCGTCTATATTAACCGATACGCAAAGCTAAATCAATTCAGTTGAAAGTTGCAGTAGATATGGCAAGATCATATCCAAATGAAGTTTCTCCTAAAGGTGAAAAGTACTACTCATCAAGACTGAGAAGAAATGGGTATCCAGCAAAAACAATCTCTATACACGAAGATGGGAATTCATTTCTTAAAATAGTTAATAATCACAATAATCTTGAAGAATGGATTTTATCTGTAAAAAGATTACAACTCATTCATTCTTGGATTTTCTTAATATTGTAAACAAATATATTGCATTAAAAGAAGATGGAGAAATTGAATACACTGGACCAATATATGAACCATATAATGAGGCCAGTGAACATCATGTGGCGAGACGAGAGGGAAATGAATATTATCACTTGGAAACGCTTTTCAAATCGGTAATAAGCAGAGAATCCGAATTTTCTGATGTGCTGACAATCTATCTTTATGATAGGGCCAGGCCAGCAGTCACCATGGCTCTCTACCACAGATTCTTTATCTCACTATAATGGGATGTAAAAGACCTCATGCATCTAAACCATCAAGCATTGGTGTTAAGTTAGACGAGACTATGTTAAAAGCCTTGCTAAGCTGTGATGCCCAGATTCGAAATTATGTAGGGTGTTTAATTGTTAAAGATGAGGAAAAATTTTCACGAAGCCTCCAAACAAATTCGCAATCTAATCCTGAAGGAATGATGTAATAAACTTCTAAAATGTTAAAAAAACCTTCTAGTACAATTTATTTGAATATTGTCTTTAAAATAACTATAAATGTTTTTTAAAAATATATTATTGTTATATTCTTATTAAATGTGTGTTATTTTACTCTCATTAAACTGTTGTTCTAATTTACTAGCCTACTACTGGATTCTATGGTTTGTCTACCTACCCCGAAAAATCTTTTATTCCTTATTGTTTTTATTTCTTATTGTTTTTATTATAAATTCGTCAGGGGAGCAAATAAAAAAAATTGAACAGTAAAAAGGAAATTTTAAAAGATGAAGAAAAGGTCTAAAGATTTACAAGAGTTTCAATACCAAAGACTCCTCCCTAGCGCTAGATTCGCAGCGCAGACTTCGGTGGCGACACGTCACGAGAAGAGGATTCCCGGAGATTCCGCTACGCGAGATAATAAATTACTAAAGATTTACAAGAGTTTAATCACTAAAGACTCCTCCCTTGTTAATATGTTAATATTATTGTTTTATTGTTTATACATTTATTGTGAGAAAAACAGTTATTTCTCTGCATTTATGAAACTTCAACCAACATTCAATTAACACAGTTTCTTCTAAAAATTTATAATGTTTTTTCAACTCATCTAATGGGTTGTGCGATGTTGCATCGAAGTTGTTCTATATTAACTGATGGCATACTAATACATCTGCAAATGTTCGATATCTCGGCCACAGCATTCCAACATCATTCCAGTCAAGACTATCTTTAAAAAATGAACATGAAGTCATGGCATGGTGATGCAGCAACTGTTGAATGATAACTCACGCAATGTATCTTTAGTCAGCAATATGTGTGTTTCCACTTATCTGCTAACAGTTTATATTCAGCACATGAGTTCATGTTGAAAACAAGTTTCCCGTTGTCCAACAAAATAGCGAGTCTTTGTAGACATATTCAGGAGATATTTGAAAATACTCAATATCCATCATCGTCCAAGATTTCCTATGCATGGCCATAATCAACTCTTTGAAGACAAGATGTTTTTATAAGGGAAGTTCCCACAATTTCATTGTTTAGAATCTTGTGCTGAGGGAAAGTCCGGGAAAGTTTCTAATGATTCGGCAATCTTATTGGTTAGACAAAACGGGGGAAATTTCCGAGAAAAACGAGGCAACAAAGTTGTCTCTCGCTGGAGAGTTAATTATGAAAATCAACGATAAAGTCCTTAAAGATTGGGGTGAAAAACTGTTAATTGACTCTGATTGTTTTATGTTATATTGATAAGTTGTCTTAAAGGATGACTACATTCAATTATATAGAAATAATGCTAAATTCAATTAATGAAACGGAAAATGAAGTTGATGATTTACATGATGTCTATATCTATTTAAAACTATAAGAGAATATACCAACAGATTAACAATTAGTATAATAAAAGAAGCGCATCCCTTTATCATATACGGAAACTATGGCGAATTTGCGCAAAAACAGCGAATAACATGTTTCAATGAAGAATTATTTGAATATTGTAAACATGAAGATATTAAGAAAGAACTTGCTAAACTCTTGGATGATAGAAATATTCAACGTCATGAATTTCTGCGAAAGTTTTTACAAATACATCCTTTTCCAGATGGTAATGGTAGACTGGCGAACTCTTGTATTGTTTCCCGTCTAATAAATGTGTAATATGAGAAGATCAAGAAAAGTATATAAAGGCTCTAAGAAAATCTGACAAAAGTTTACAAGAATATCTAAGTCATCTCAAATCTCTTAAAAATACAATGCATGCACCTAGTAATTAAAGATGGGTAAGCGTATGAGACAGGGTAGAAAGAAACAGCGTACAAAGAGAATTAGAGGTAAAGGTCTTTTTAAAAACCTTCAAAATTTTATCGTCAAAACAGCGATTGGCATTACACCATTACCAGGCTTGCAACGCGAATTGAAACCGAGAATTTGGAAAGAGGGGTGGAAAAAGGATAAACCTTTACAATGTATCCCTAGAGAAGTCTGGAGAGCTGCTGGGGTACCAAATTAAACATTGGATAAATTCTTATATGGTCAAAAATCCGATTTCAAATAATGGCATCCCTTGCAGGAACAACTATTGCTTCAATGATTATTGATGATATGTTAAAAAATGATGGCGAACAGGAAGCAACCGAGTTGATGAGAGATGGTTATAAAAGGAAGTCAGCATTAGAAAATTTTAGAAAGATAGGGTCTGCATTAGCGCAAGCAGCAGTTAGACAAGCAATTAAGCAAGGAGGAAGAGCAGTGACAAGAAATATTAGTAAACAAACCATAAAGAAATTCGCATTAAAGGGAGCAAAAGCAGCTGCAAAAGGCAGTGCCATAGCTGCAACTGGTTTAGGTGTTGAGACTGGTTTAAGGAAATTAGCTGGTGGTGTGAGAAGAAGAAAGCATAGAAAGCGACTAAATGGTGGTAGGAAAACAACCAGAAAACACAGGCGAAAGAAGAGAAAAACTGTCTGAACTAACCATAGTATAATATTTACTATCTAATGTTCCAAAAGTTTCCAGAATGTTCCACAAGATTCCAGAAAGTTCCACAAGATTCCAGAAAGTTCCACAAAATTCCAGAAAGTTCCACAAGATTCCAGAATGTTCCACAAGATTCTAGAAACGAGAAATTCTGCAATCTGATTGGTTGGAACTTTCCAGAAGTTTCCAGAATGTTCCACAAGATTCTAGAAATGAGAAATCCTCTTATCTGATTGGTTAATAATAATTCGAACGTCACGTTCGATCAATCTATAGAATCGATACCCAAAACCAAATCACTTCAGTCGTAACAAGTCGTCGTAGAGTGCGGAGCTTAAAAAATCATGGCTACAATTTATGAAGTTAGAGATGAAGAGGGCCTAATCAAGTCATCATTTGCTGTCCAGTCTGGTTCTAACAAATGGTTGTTAGTGGTGAAAGATACAATTAAAGATGGATTAGCTGTTAAATCAATGGGTATTTCTCATGCAGCACTGTCTCATCTCCTGGAAATAGTCGATGAAAACATAAACGATCAATTCCAGTTCCGCTGAGAAGATGCTGAAAGTCTGTTTGAGAAGAACAAAGGACACATTCAATCAAAGTAGTATGGTGGCAGGATTACGCAGTTTCTAACACTATACACTGAAGTGTTGAGTAAAGAAGAAGTGTATGAGGATAAGCTGGAAATCTATCTGCAGAAAAATGGTGATTTCCCTCTACGACTCTGTCTTGGAATCCGAAGATGGAAAATTGAGAATATGAACCTGTTCAAGCCATCAAAGACGGGAATAAATCTAAAAGAAGAAATGCTGAAAGCATTAAATGGAAAGGTTGCTGAGCTGAAAATGCTTCCACAAACATCCCGGAGAAGACCAGCGAGTGATGATGATGAGCAGATTCGAAAGAGGAAAAAGAAACAAGAAGAAGATCCAACAAAGATTGATGTTCAAGTGCAAGAAGCATATGCCGAAATTCTCCTGAAATACATTTTCAACAAAGCAAAAGAGTATTGTTAAAATGTGCAACTACAGAGATGTGGACAAAACAAATTGATGCTGCTGATCATAAGCAAGATTGTATGGTACATAATGCTTTCAGATTTCTATCATTTCACATTAGTTATGTCAACTCCGACATGCTGGCTGAAGTGAAAGAATCGTTTAAGAAATCAATGTTTGATGAGCTGAAGAAGAATGGTCGACTTAACCATAGAACCAAGATTCGAGTTGAAAATCTGCATGATGAATTATCTCATCCAAGTCTCTTCTCATCGATGTATCTGCTGCAAATATTGAGCAGATTGATAACAATTTAATCATGGCATTTGCCTAGACTGAACGTTGAGTCTCTTCTCATCGATGTATCTGCTCAATGTTATAGCTATATTGAGCAGATTGATAACAATTTAATCATGGCATTTGCCTAGACTGAACGTTGTTATACAGTTATTATTCATGAGATGCTTGAAATTAGGTGAACATTAGTTCAATGTTATCTCCAAAAACATTCCTTGACATTTACAATGATGCAACGGCAAGAATGTACGGCTACTTACTTTGTGATTTCACTCAATCGATTGGAGAAGATATGAGATTTCGCATTAATATTTTCCCTAATGAAGCTCCTTTAATGGTATACAAGTCTAGAAAAGGTTATAAATAGAGATCACCAATTCTATAAGACATTAAGAATGGATTCTTACTGTCTTATAGAAGCCTAGAAAAGATCATATAAAAAGGAAGAAAGTGCAAGAAAAGAAAGCGACGAAGAAAAAAGTGTACAAATGTTAAGTTGTTAGAATTGTTAATTGATTTATTATGAGTTTAGAAAAGTTATATTCTGATCCTTCTGTTCCGGGTTCTCTCAGGGGTTTGGATAAAGCGTATAGAGAATTCAAAAAGTAATTCCTAATTTGAAAAGGAAAGATGTTGAAGAATGGAGTAAAACTAGTCTTGCCTATTCACTGCACAAACCAAGTAGAAAGAACTTTAAACTGGAGCGGATACTAACCAATAACATTGATTATTTGAGGGAATGTGATCTTGTTGATATGACGCATTTAAAAAAAGAAAACGGCAACATTACATTCCTCTTGTGCTGTATTGATACTTTTAGCAAGTATGCGTGGGTAAAGCCTCTAAAAAGAAAAACTGCAAAAGAAATTGTCAATGCGTTTAAAGAAATTTTATCTGAATGAAAACCTAAAAAGAAACCAGAAAAAATAAAAAGCTTTTCAAAACTGGAGATTATGTAAGATTGAGATTGAAAAAGAGAATGTTTAAGAAAGGTTACTTGCAAAATTATACTGAAGAAATATTCAAGATCAGTAAAGTCTTTAAAGAAAGATATCCAGTAATGTATGAAATTGAAGATCTACAAGGTGAAAAGATAGTTGATCGTTTTTACAAAGAAGAGTTACAGAGTGTGTATCTTCCAAAAACATTTGTTGTCCAGCAAGTGTTGAGAACTAAGAAGAAGAGGGGTAAAAACTTCTATTTAATCAGATGGAGAGGTTATCCTCCACAATTTGATGAGTGGGTAGCTGAAAGTCAATTAGAGACAATATGATTGATGAAGAATTTTACTTGGTTCTTCCTTCGGGATTTGCTACTGAGAGAATGAAATTAGTAGATTTCACAGTTGATTTACCTCACGTATTTCAATTAAACAATAAGAGAAAATGGGAAATGGCATTGTTGCAAATGATGTTGCCGGATAGAGGAGAAAATCACTGCAAGAACAATATTGGTTTTCAATAGCAAATGAGTATGTAACAGTCACGGATGAAGAGGGGATATTGATTAATTGGGGTATAAATGATTTTTTAATGATTAAATCTATCCTGATAAAGAAATTATTTAAACACTCATGTATTATGAATTCAAAAGTCTTTTCAATGACAGGGTATTGAATTTCCCTGAGTTTGGTTATGAGATGAAAAACATGTTATCAGTAGCATTGATTAGTGGAAAGATACAGTTTGAAATGAAAGATGATTTGAAATCATTGGGATATTCAACATATGAAGGTAAATGATGAAATTTACCAGTGCACTTGTCATGAAATTTTCAAGACCTTTGGCACATTTCCTCGGTTTGGAAGATCAAATGAATCACACTTTGCCAAATGGTTCAATATTGAAATACTTTGAATACAAGAATTCTGATAGCATACAGCCTCACCAGGCTATGTATCTGATTGTATATAAGAAGAAGGCAGATGGTGATCCGTTAACTGGAGGAAAGATAAACTGTTTGAGTAGAATAAAGGACGGTGTTCATTTAAATGAACATACATCTATAAACATAAAATGTGATCTATTGGAAAGCAACTATCTTGGCGGTATTGAGAAAAGAAGAGTTTTGAGAAAACTAACATTTTACGATACAGATCTTGATATATATGTTAGATATTATGCTCCAAAGAATATAATTTTCACACCATTGGAGAGGTTACAGTTTCAACAAATTCCAATAAGATTGGTAGATGATGATGGGAATCTTATAAAATTAACATCTCTCTATTCCGTAAAGCAATATATTGGAGAAAGATCACTAACAGTTAGAATTAGACCTCTAATATGAATGTAACTTTAAATAATAGGCATGTAAATTTTGTTAATCAACTTCCAGTGGATACCAGTTGGAAATGCAGTATGATTGCTTGTACGCTATATCGAAAAGAAAAAGATGAGAATGAAAAAGTGTTTGCTGTTTGTTGTGATATCATTATAAGTAAGGATGCTGTTCCTCTATTGAGTCTAGTTATTGACGATTCGAAATCGATTCATAGATCAACTATAAATCCTGCATCGTATAAAGTAACAAGATCTGATACAAAATCATTTGATATTAAAATCATCAACTGGGAAACGTTGGAAGATATATCGGATAAATTTGAAGGCAATTGTCAGATTGACTTGTTTTTCAGCAAAGATGATTAATGACTTTTATCTTACGTGTTCCAACGATTCAGATACAGCAATAAAACTTAAAGAACAATTACATTTACATGGAAAATGGGAAGTGGCATTGGTGGAAATGGTCTATGAACTGAGCGATAGATTTGTATTTAATCCTGCAGAATTTAAATATGGGAAATATGAACCCTGGCGAATGATGGGATTTTTCCAAATTGGTACCGACAAGGTTGGTTTTGAAGATTTGAATGTGAGATTGGTAATATCTGATGAATATACAAAGAAATGGAATCAAGCTGCTGATAAGCGCGAGTATTATGTACGTCTTAGTCACCTTATTGGTGAAATCACAGAGGGAGATACCGTTCACAAATTAACAATAAGAGAAATTGTTTCAATTATGAATGAAGACATTCGCGCGCAAGAGGGAAGAGTAAAATAATATGTAAAAGAACTAGGTTTGCCTTACGAGGGTCTGCCACAGTTTTCAATTGTAGATTCAAAAATCAAGATAACCTTTCCAAAGTATGTTAAAAGAGTTGGATTGGGAAAAGATTTGTGTAAATTGTTTGGCTTCGTTGAAGCTACAGAAGAATATAATAAAAATATGAATAATGTTTATTACAGAGATGTGAGATGCACACCATGTCCATTTACTGGAACTTATCTAGACAGATTATTAACAGATTATGTATTCAACGCAATTGAAAGAACGACTGATGTGGTGGGTGATGAACATTTCCAAGTCAACGCAGAAGGGAAGAATATGTTTATATATTGCTCGCTGTTAGACTACTGGGTAGTTGGAAAAATTAGCACACTGCTGCTACACTTCATTCAGTTGAAAATTAGCACATTGTAAATTTTGTTGAATTTGAAAATTCGTTCTATTATCCATTGTTATACATCAATATCAACGAACTTACTTTAAAAGTCTACAACGATTTGGGAAAAGAGATACAATTCTACAAAAAAAAGACAACATTCTTGCTACACTTTAGAAGAAAACATGTATGATTTCCCAATTTACAAATCAACTCCGTATTTTACACCTACCAGCGTGGAAGAGGAGAAGGTAGTATTTTCAGGAAAGCTGGATCTATTTTTAAAAGAGCTGTTAAAGCTGCAATGCCAACAAGGTGTAAAAGCTGCGGAGAAAATTTTGAAACCTGTTTTAGAAGAAGAAGGAGAGAAGGCAGTCGATCGGATATTAGCTGGTGAGAATGTTGGAGAAGTTGCAAAAGATATTGCCAAATCTTCTATGAGAGGAATTAAAAGGAAGGCTACTGAAGAAATTGCCGATGTTGTGAAGAAATCTGTCAAGAAATTGCCTGCTCGTAAGAAATCGTCTGCTGGTAAGAAATCAAGAGTTCGTCCTAAAAGATCTATAAAAGAAAGCACCATGAGAGGGATATTCATACCTAAGCTGTCGGTGAAGAAAGGACGAGCTAAGAAAGCTAAGCAACCTGATTTGAGAAAAACTTTGTTGAAGAAACTGTTGAAGAAGAATTTGCAACAATGAGTATAAAGCCAGAATATACTGAGTGTCCTAGTGAAAGTTTGGATTTATTCTGCTCACCAGTAATTCAAAATGATGTCAAGTATTTTAAAGATGTTGAATATTTTCTGCAAACTGCTGCTCTCAATGTCTCAAAACAAACTGCTGTGTTTGATATTCCTGCTCAGCCTGATCATATGATTGACTTAATCATTCTTATTTCGTTTCGACTCTGGCTATTAAAAGAATCGATGAAAGTGATATTGGAAAAACCACCACAGAATTTGCCAGAGTAATAAATAATATTGGTCAATCCATGTGGAAGCAGATAGAGTTGGTTTTGAATGACACTCCCATCACAGAAGCAAATGGAATGTATGCCTACCAATCTTACTTGGAAACAATTCTAACGTTTGATGAAACCAGAGCTAAAAACTATTTGAAAATGACAAACTGGGTCAGTGATACGAATGGCAAAGAAAATGTTGGTTTTCCAATAACCACATCAGCATCAAAAATTCTCGGTTTAAATGCAAGATCTGCAGCATTTGATAATAGTGAAAAGGTTAAAGTGTTGACAAAACCTCATGTTAACCAGTCGCTTGGTGACTAGCTTGAATAATTCACCTAGCCTAATTGATTATGATAGATTCAAACAAGGATCGGCAATCTATGGGTTTGATTTGACACCTAAAGGAAACTGTGCAGATAAGCAATATTTGCTTAAAAGAGAGGGTAATCTGAGAATAAGTATAAATTTTGCAAACGCTGTTGACAGTTTGATGAACATTGTAATTTTGTGTGAATTTGATTGGGTCATTCAAATTGATAGTCACCGACACCGACCTGACAAGGAAAGCATTGCACGTTTCATAATCTCGAAACATGGCCTAACCATGGAAGCCATTCTCAACACCGTAGACAGAATGCTCGAAAATGGTTCTATCACAAACAAAAAAACATCGAATGATGAAGATTCCTTTTATGTAGCAAATGAAATCGTCAAAGGAAGCAACAAAGAGAAAACCGGCCAAATCTGCAATCCAGAGTCCCGAAAAAAAGCGGTCTGCAATTCCAAGACTCCGAGTGTCAACAGCAAGCAGAAAAGAAGCTTCTATCGACACGACCACACCCAAAACACCCAAAAAAACCAATGAATCAATTTCGATAGGGGAGAGCAGCACAGATTTGAGTAATTGGGCCAATGCCGTCACCTCGATGATGGGAAACATAAGTTTGTTAAATAATCTTCTACAAGAAGAACGAAGAAAATCATCAAATTTACTTGAAGAAAACTACTATCTCAAAATGAAAATTCAAGCTATGGAAACCAAACTCGATACCATTGTGCTAGAGAAAAATGAAAACAATATGAGACAAGAGAATGAGTGCTCGATAACAAAAGAAATTAGACGCCAATTGATAAATGAAGCAGAACGACACACAGAAGCAACAAAAGATGATTCTTCTCGCACAAAGGCATCAAGCAAATCAAGTAAATCCCAAACAAGCAACAGAAACAAAAAGCAAATGAGTGAAAAAACAACACAGGGCAGAAAGCAATCAAACCAAAATACGGAGACAACACAGCGAGCTCAGGGCCAGGGGGAAAAATCGAAATGCCAAGAAAACGAAGAGAAAAAACTCAAAGTTTTAATTGCTGGAGATTCGCAACTCCGAAGAATAAATGCCTCAGTGCTATCCAACAGCTATCGAGATGTTGACATCAAATTTAAACCTGGCATGAAAATCGAACAAACCACCAAAGCAGTTGGCAAAACCGAACATGATATCATCATTATTCACGCGGCCACCAACAACATCGCCTCAAAGACACATGAGCAACTAAACAAAGAGGTTGTAAACCAATTAAAACATGTGCAAGACAACAACCCCAAGGCACGGATCGTATTCTCCTCCGTCATAAGAAGAAAGGACGACTCATCACTGAACTCAAAGGTAACAAAGTTGAATAAATTACTTGAGGATGAAACTGCTCTGAATGGATTCCATATGATAGACAACAGCAACATTGTTTTTAGTAATCTATGGACAGACGGGCTGCATATAAACGATGGGGGGGTTCGTAAGTTATCTGGTAATTACAGTAAATTTATTAAATATTGTTAACAGCGAGTAGGCTGCGATAATAATAAAACAAGTAAGAATCTGCGCTCGGGTAAGAAAAATGGTCTAAAAATAGCGTTTTTAAATATAGTTTCACTAAGAAAACACAGACATGAGCTGGGTATAATTCTTAGAGATAACGATATTGATATAATTGGCTTAAGTGAGACACGCCTAGATGGAGCAGTGAAAGACCCGCATGTCAGCCTAAGCGGGTATAAAATTTACCGAAACGACCGGGATACTAACGGTGGGGGTGTGGCATTCTATGTAAAAGAGGGCTTGCCTGAACCTATTGTAAGGATAAAAAGTAATGAATTAGAACTTTTGGCACTTGAGTTTTCACCGGAATTTGGATTTGGAAAACCTTTCTTTGTCGTGTGCTGTGTCGGGAAACCCGCGTACCTTTGCGCTGTCCCGCGGTCGCATGTTAATTGTTTATGCTTTGTTTTTAGCTTCTTATTGTTCATATAAAATCACCGTAGTAACCATAATCTAACCATGTGTGTTTATTTTTATTTATAGCAACGATTATAATTATTTTACACCTTTTCGATTTTACTCTAATATGATTGGCTAATCTGTAATGTTGTCATAGGGATTTTCTGTTTGTAATTTGTAAGATTTGTTAGATTTTTGTGAGTTCTTGGTGATCGATGTAGAGATGAGATGCGTTAATTGAGATTAAAAAATATTTACAGAGAAAATTAGTGTATTCTTCGTGTTGCACACTTCTAATTAAGAAAAAAATCAGTGCGATAAATGAAGATTTATCAAATGCTGGTACCGGCCCCCTACTTCGGGAGCAGATCAAGTCTCATTTGAAAACCTAAGAGAGACTCTGAAAGAACTGGACAAGGAAGAAAAGGAGACAATTCTAATTGGTGATACCAACTGCGATTTCAAAAACAATCAAAACACAAACACCAAAAAGCTCAAACAAATCTATGCCGAGTTTCAATTCTCCCAATTAATCAATAAATTTACTAGGGTTGCTATCACACGTAATGAACAAAACGAGCGACGAATGACGAAAACGCTGATAGATCATTTTTCTACAACGAGCCCCAGGCGCATTTTAAGAGCTGATATTCTGCGAATTGGGATGGTCGATCACTATTTGAAGTATGGGGTACGAAAAGTCAATGCTTGGAGACTCAATAGAAATAAAAAACCGAAAGTTGTTGAGACTCGAAGCCTTGCTAACTATGATAAAACATCATTCATAAACGACCTACTCCAAATAGATTGGTCGAGCATCCTATCTCCCCTCGCAGAAAATCCCAATTCAATGGCTACCACTTTTCAGGAGATTTTTGAGTCACTCATTGATATACATGCCCCATTGAAAAAAAGAAGGGTTCGCAATGAAACCGCTCCCTGGCTAAATCCATCAATACGAAAACTGATGAGGGAGAGGGACTCAGCCAAGAAAATGGCCTATAAATTTCCTGACAAGTGGCCAATATATAAGCAACTTAGAAATAAGGTAACAAAAGAGATAAAAGTTGCTATAGAGACACATTATTGTGGGTTGATTGACGAAAATAAGGGTAACCCCAAAATGATGTGGAAGACCATTAACAATGTGTTGGATAAATCTCAGAAGTCAACAACCCTCACGAGCTTAGACTTTGAGGGTAATAGACTTGTCAAAGAAGGTGATATAGCAGAGGCACTAAATCATCATTTTGTCACAGTTGGTCCCAAACTAGCAGATGAAATCGAGCAACGGATTAATGATGATCCTCTAATTCACGTAGCTAAGGAATCTAACGTTATGAAATTAAACCCCGTAAGTGATGCCTTCATAGCAAATTCCATCAGGCAGCAAACAAATGGGAAAGCACCCGGGCCTGACAAGATTCCAACAAAGCTAATAAAGGACGCTGGTGAGGTCATAAGTAAACCTTTAGCGATGATTTTTAATTCATCCTTTCGTCATGGAATCTTCCCTAACATCTGGAAGCTGGCGAGGGTCACTCCCATCTTCAAATCTGGAATGAGAAGTGATGCTAATAACTATAGACCCATCTCAGTGATTTCTGTTTTCTCTAGGATTTTGGAAAAAGTCGTACATGACCAGGTATATGCTTATTTTAAGTCACATCGCATCTTGACTGTTAGCCAATCAGCTTTCCAAAAACTCTGCTCGACCATAACATCTCTAATTGACAGTACTGACTTTTGGTACGATAATATCGACAATAAGCAGGTTAATTTGACAATTTTCTTAGATCTCAAAAAAGCCTTTGACACCGTTGATCACAAGATCCTGCTCAGGAAACTAGAAGCATATGGAATCCAAGAACTAGCCGGAGACTGGTTCAAATCCTACCTTGAAAACAGACAACAATACTGCAAGCTCAACAGCTACGAATCACGGGCAAAGACAATCACTTGTGGTATCCCCCAAGGTTCCTGTCTAGGCCCCCTTCTATTCATAGTCTACCTTAATGATTTTGAAAAATGTTTAAACGCATCAAAGGCTGGCATGTATGCCGATGATACTCATGTAACATTAGCATCCAAAAGTGTTGATGAGTTGGTTTTGAAAGCGCACGAAGAACTGTACAATATTTCGGAATGGATGAGACTAAATAAATTGAGTGCTAATCCTAAAAAAACAGAGTATATGTTTATAGGTCATCCAAATCGAACCAACAGGATTGCCGAGCAAGAGCCGCTCAAATTAAACAATTCAGAAATAAAAGAGTGAAAAAACAAAATCGTTGGGAGTAATTATCGATCAAGGGCTCAATTGTGATGACCAATTTAAGGCAGTCAAGGCAAAATAGTCGGAGGCCTTGCCTCTTTAAAAGGCTAAAAACATCATTCCACAATCCCAACTAACCAACGTTTATCATGCCCTTATTGAAAGTCATATGAGATATGCAGATGTCATCTGGGAGGTCTGTCTAACTCCAAAATGGAGTCACTACAGCGCCTACAAGACAGGGCAATTACAATAATCGACACTGCCAGAATAAAGGATCACTGGTCGAAAAAACTTTTAACGACTCAACAACTAGTAACGTTTGATCGATCAGTTATGACATATAAAATCACAAATAGACTATGTCCAGAAAACCTTTGGAACAAATTCCAACGAAGATCGCATTACTCTAGTTACAATACCAGATTTTGCAATAATCTTCAAATTCCAAAGCATAATCTGGAGTACTCCAAAAAGAGATTCT
The DNA here is from genome assembly GCA_014526335.1 of Chrysaora quinquecirrha. NCBI lineage: Eukaryota > Metazoa > Cnidaria > Scyphozoa > Semaeostomeae > Pelagiidae > Chrysaora > Chrysaora quinquecirrha. Next base: position 1,839,505 of record JACTAT010000004.1, read on the forward strand.
CTTACACAGCTCTAAAGGCTTGGAATGAAATCCCTATGAACATTAGGGAGCTTCCTACCTTACACCAATTCAAAAAACATTTAAAGGATTATTTGACGAGCTGAAACGTAACACAAACACGACCCCTTGGAAGATCAGCTTAAACTTTTATCAATATAGGCCTGTATGTAAATTGTAAATTAGGAATCCTCATGAATATTTTTTTTTTGTTTTGCTATTATTGTATTATATATATTTCAGCTGAAAGGTTTTTCGTGTCAAAATAATTAAATATGAAAATATGAAATATGAATAGTCATAAAAACGTCATTCGAGATTGGTAATTATGGATGATATAGCGATTGATATCTTACTTGCAAAACGTGAAAAGCTACCTCATTTCCATGGTGTATACGGGAAAGATGAAATCAAAAACATCGACATTCCTTCTCTACCTTGTTCATTTATTTTCAATGAAGATAATTTTACTGGTAAAGGAACCCACTGGGTAGCTGTCTATATTGCTGATGATGGTCGATTGGATTTCTATGATTCGTTTGGTGAACCTCCTATGTTGAAAGAATTTCTAGACTTTATTAGTCCGTTCAAGCTCGCTTATAACAAGGTTAAAGTTCAATCCTATGAGACTGATACATGTGGACAACATTGTATATTCTTTCTAATTAATAGAACAAAAAACGTTTCAATGAACTCATTGATTAATTAATATTTCAACATTCAGAACAAGTTAGATAACGATTTATTTGTTTACAACTATGTTAAACGAAGATATAATTTAAGTTTGTTAAAACAGTTTGTTACAATAGTTTAGTTTAGAATAATGTTACAACAGTTTAGTTTAGAATAATGTTAAAATAGTTCATTAAAACAGTTAAATGAATGTTTTCTTCTTCACAGCGTCTTTCTAGCGAATAATGCCCATATGGCAGCGTGTTAAATCCATCGTCAAGAATGTATCTTTTATCGTCAAAGGGATTCAGCGATGTCTTTTTTCTTTCCGTAGTGTAGATGGTGTGACAGTGTGATTCAATGTTGCGTTGAATGTGTGCATCCGCTCTCATCTCCATCAAACATTTCACATAATCTTCATGCTTCATTTGCTTTTTCACAACATACTTTTTGATTCCTTTTGCTCTTTTCGTTGTATTTCCATCATCGATTTGACAGCTATACATCTTTGATCTCAATCCAACAAATTCTTTCATTCCCACACCACCAAGCTCATCTTTCATTTTCCCGATAACTTTCTTGTTTCTTATAGAGTAATTTGGATAGTCAGGGACGATACGTCATGAAATTAGGGTCATACTTCAGTAAGTGATAAAATCATGAAACTTGGTGTAGGTTACCTTGATGGCAAGTAGACGAAAATGTTTGACAGAGACACGCCCTATGATCACGTGACTGCTTACGTCAGCAAATTTTTTTGGTGCAAACTAAGTTGTTAAGAAGAGATTGTTTTTATATACCATTCGAAAGGAAATTTTATGCTGATCAAAGTTGTTAATGAATAAGAGATTCTGCAAGAGATCCTTTGTTTTCATAACAAGCACATCTACGCAACAGTTGGGCAGGTAATGCATTCAGCGTTTCAAATTCTTTCAAATATCCAGCAGTGGTGTGATACGTGTTTTTGTTGGGATTGAAGCCTACAACGAATATACGTGGTATAGAGAGGCAGAGAAATAAAATAATGAAAATGTTTTGCATAAAATAATGAAAACGTTTTAGCTAAAAAAACAGTTGTAACATAACAGCTAATTTTGCTTATCTAGACTACCTGTTTTATCCTTTGGGTTTTGAACATCTTCCTTACTGTTTTGTTGACAAATGAAGCAAAGATTCCAATCCACATTATCTACAGCACTCTTCAACTGCTCTAACGTGATTAAATTATTATTAGACATCAAGGCACATATGTACACGTTAGTTTCAATTTAAGACACATTTAGGCAAGAGAGATGATTTAGGCCTAAAAAAAGTTTGATTGTTGTCATGGAAATTAGGCATGACCTTTGGACTCTGGAAATTTAACATGCCCAGGACATTGGAAATGAACTTTGACGACCGAAAATGCGATGAAGACAATGGAAATTGACTTTTATATAAATTTTAAAATCTATAAATTGGTCTGTTTGCTTAAGTTCATGTGTAAATTTCTACCTTTATCTCATTACCAGTGACGTCATCAATTACCTTTGACCGCCTGTACCTGCAAAATGATTCATTATTTTACCACAGTTCTATTGAAAACTTTGATCAGCATGGAATTTCCTTTCGAATGGTATATAAAAACAATCACTTCTTAACAATGATTTCGAACATTTTCCATCATCTTTCCAAACACAGAATTGTTCATCAACTTGAACAGATCTTTTTCAAAGTCGTTTCTTGCATGTGTTCTCTTCTTGGTATTAAAATCAATGTATTCTTTCAACCATAGACTTTGCTTGAATTCAATGATTTCATGAACTTTTGTCAGCTTCAAACCCAATTCCAAACACTGCTTCAAATTTCTTTTGTGCATGAGGTATTCTTCTTTGTTGAATAGATTTTGTATTAGCTTCGGTGTTGACTTAAACTTTTTTCCATTGAAAAGTTCTTCGTGAGCGTTCTTTTGATGCTCTGATAGCATGTCTTCTTGAACTTGCAATCTTTGCAGCGCCAATGGTAGATCTGCATGATGATCCTGTAACTCGGCTGGATATTCCAAATCGACTTTGAGAATATAACCAACATCTTCATTCGATCTTTTCAGCAAAGCGTGGATGTCTGTATTTCTGATTTCTTCTTGTGTAAACTGCTTGAAACCACCATACGGCATTGGTTGTGACATTGCCCATCCATAGAGGTTGTTTGCATCTAGATACATCAGCGTGTTGTTTTCTGTTGATTTAGCATGCCGTTTCACTGCTATCGAGACACCACCACGAATGCCATCTTCCATCATAAGTAGAATGTCCTTCTTTTCTTCAGATAACAATTCCAGCTTCACACCGGTCATCTTCAGCATTGCATCCCAGGCCAGCGAAGGAGTGGTTAGATAATATGCAGGATCGAGTCCGTAGAATTCCAGACTTTGTGCTCTGAACGATTCGAATATATCAGTCAACAGCAACACATTGGTTTTCAAGTATAGTTCATGATAATCTTGAAAAGTCTGACAGTTGAAGAATTGCCAAACCTGCTGAACGTGTTCATAATCTTCATCACTGATGTCAGAATCATTGAGTTTGTTGTAAAATGCTTCTTTTGGGGGTAGAGATGTTTCTTCCATTTTTCTGCACTATCCACCCAATCGTAGGGATAAACACCTTTTCTTGTCAGCAACTCAAATGCTCTCTCAACTTCTTCAGCTTCAGCATCTGTCAAATCTCTCTTTGATGGTATTTTCCAATTTCTATAATCTAGAACATCTTCATCTTTTAGCGGGTTTAAGCATGTTACACCAGGTTCAAATATTCCTTGATGTTCTCTTTTCAATTCTGCGACTCTTTCCTGTTCATTCCTCGGTACATCAGGATACTGCTGTTGAGTAATCTCATCATGTAGGTAGCCTTTGACACAGACGAATTGTTCTTTCGGTAGGTTGCCGGCAAGTCTTGCTAAACTTGTACTTAGAAATACAAAGGAGTCAATGTATTTGATTCCACGAATATTTCTTTCCTTACCATCTTCATTCACGTCAGTATGAGAACCAATCTGTGCAGTCATGATCTTTTCTTTCGAATTGGCAATGATCTTTGTATTTCTACCTTTCAAATTCTTCAGAACATGATGCATGTCATACCCTTTCAGATTTCGGAAGACGATGGGAATCGTGTGAGTGTTTGCTATTATATTCAGATGATTAAAGTTGCAATACTTGCAAGCCGGTCCTCTGTATTTCCCAGTAATGTGACAATGATCTTTGACTTTCTTTCTATCCATGTCATCAAATAACTGCTTGCAGCAATAGCAATGTGTAGCCATATCATGTCTTGCATTTTCTTCAGGTGTTAATCTAATCATTGGCATGGTTTTCCTAAACACTGCTCCGATTTCATCATTCAATCCATCCAGCCGATTCATCAACACCTCCATGCAGTCTTCACCAGTATAGCATTCAAACGGTTGTTGCCATCTATCATCGATTGATTTGACATAAATGCAATAACTGATCGGCTTGTGTTCTTGATAAACAGCTCTTTTGTTTGAGTTTTCTAGAACGGATTCAGTATCTGCATAGATGATAGATGGTAGCCAGCTCTGATGTTTGAAATGTTCAAACTTTAATTCTGTATCTCGGGGATATTCAACAGCTTGAAGGATCTGACATAGCTTTTCATGCTTTTCCAACCTTTCTTGAGTTGTACATCCTGAACAGCATAGAGGACAGATAAAACGTTTTCTGTGATGTTTGTGACCATCACAACCTGCCAAAAGACGGCTAAAGTCCCTTATCCAGCAATAGTGACTCTCATCATTCCCATTGGTTATCAATAACAAAAAGATATGCTTCTCACGTTTAACTTTAGTTACTCTTACTGGTTCAATTTTATCACCTTCATCCATATAGATGTTGATTGAAATTTTGTTGTTTATTTCAAATGTATCAATCACCTTTTTATCGGTTGCTTTTACTGGATATGTCAATCCTTCACAATTAAGTTCATCCAATTATGGGTAATACTTTGCAACTCTTTGTGGGTTTGTTGCTTGTGGATGTAGGGCGGATAAAATTGCCCAGATGAAGCATTTATCGTCTTCGTTCTGTACATTGGTGACAGCTTTCCTGTTTTGGATGTATGCAGGTAGTTGCAAATACTTTCCACCATGGATTGCTTCATAATCAAACATCTTCACTTGCAGTTTGGTAAACCTTGTAAATATCCAACCACTTCCATTCTCCAAGAATTCATCAATCTTATCTCGTAGTGTGTTGATAGCTTCAACTACCTGATCTTCAACATAGTCATACTCTGTCCTTAACAACGCCTGCACGGTGGTTCTGAATGTGGGTGGTGGTTCTGTAACCATAGACTTATCACCATACTTTTTAAATTCTACATCAATAGTGATATAATACTTTATCCCCTGCTTGTGGCCTGGCAATTCTTCTTTAATTTCTCGAATAGTATGCTGTGTGATTCTTGCCCAGTCTTTAATATCTTCTTCTTCTGTATATATCCTGAATGCTTTCTTATCCATCTTGTTCATGTTCTTACCTTCACCGACTAATTGATCTTGTTCTGCTGCTGACGGATGTATATTATGCGCTGTTCACTTATGTGATGTGAGATTTAACATTCTGTCAAACAATTTCCGCATACATCGCAAGCGATTTTTCTTCGCTTACTATTATTAGCAGCTGAGCTCTCTTCTTCGTGTGACCTCTTCATGATTAATTTCTAACTGAACTGATTTCGCTTTACGCTTCATTTATATATAGATTGATTCGAACGTGACGTTCGAATTATTACACCATCATGATGAAATCCATAACAAACCGGTTTCTCAAACCGGTTTTGGGTATAAACCAATCAGATTGCAGGATTTCTCTTTTCTAGAATCTTCTGGAACATTCTGGAAACTTCTGGAAAGTTCCAACCAATCAGATTACAGGATTCTTAGGGACGTTCCCTTTTTCTGGAACATTCTGGAAACTTCTAGATTGTAAAGGTTGTTAAATCGGAAACGAGGCTAGTGGTTTCAGACAAGTGTGCTGTATTGAAAGAACTCTTGAGGTTGGAGAAACCATATTTAAACCCGTCACACTATAGCTGGACCTGATGACGTCACTGATGACGTCACTGCGCTATGGCGCCCCCTCTACCTACTTAATAGTTTTCTTCGTCGGTATCATCGTCGCTGCTGCTCAGGATAACAAGTTGGTACCGATCTTTTGGAAACTTTTTGGGCAATGGCCTTCTGTTCATGAAACAGACGACAATAGGAATGGTGAAGGTTTTTGTCTTACTTGAATATTATTGCTAAAAATGACTCCGTTCTTTATGGCCTTTATAGTTGAATTGTTGATTCGCTCTGCCAATTCTCAAGAGAAATCAAAAACGATGTAACTTTCGCCTTTACACGCGTACGCAATGTCTTTCATCGCTGTTGATGTAAGATATAATGCGTTCTTCTTAGCCATTATGTATTTTCCTAAATACGTTTTGCCTGAATTTCCAGCTTCGTCGACAACGAACGTAACTCTTCTCGGCCCTTGGCATCATAACATGTTCCAAAGGACACCTTGCCATTTTCGTAATACAAGTTTTTCAAATTTTTCGTGCAGTTTTATTTCCTCCAATTCTTCGCGGTCCCGCTTAATACTTGCGTCAATCTTTCGATAATCCGAAAGCCACACCTCGCCATACTCTTCCTGCTTCCTCTATCGCTTCTTCCTGCCTGCGTTCTCTCATTTTAATTATGACGGATGCATGATTAGTAGGTAGCAAAGTAAGCGTACTAAAACACGGGCGTCCTAGGACAGTGACGTCATCAATTACGTCATCAGGTCGCGCTTAACTGCAACGGTTTTATGGATCTAGCGTGCTGGTTTCTCCAACCTCGTTTTCACGAGTCCAGGGAAAGGTCCTAAAATGACGTAATAATCCTGCAATCTGATTGGTTAATTACATCATGATGGCGTAATAATTCGAATGTGACGTTCGAATCGTCTGTGTAAATCCAAGCGTAAAGCGAAATCAGTTCTGTCAAGAAATTAATCATGAAAAGATCACACGAGGAAGGAAGCTCAGCTGCTAATAATTACAAACGAAGAAAAATCGCTTGCGGTGTGTGTGGGAAATTGTTTGACAGAATTTCAGGGGTGGCGCTAGCCTTTGCCCAAAAAGGGGGCTAGTCTCCCCGATGAGGGGGCTTATAACGTAAAATGTATTGTTATCTATGCTTGACCAGATTCCTTATCTTCATATCGTATTGGTCTTTATTGGTTCACGACGGTGCACAGCTTTGAATCTATCGACAACCATTTGCAGATTAATTCTGCTTCCTTTGTCAGGGGTGGATCAACTGTAAAATCTTGGACATAAATTACTGGACTTTTAATGGCAGTTTCTAGCCCCCCCCTTCCCCCAAGATCAATGTTGTTATTGGCTTTGAATTTAAGGCTTGATGGGAGCAGGCGCATTCTTGCTGAAATCTTACAATAGAACAACATTGATTGGTGGGGGAGGGGGGGCAATGGAATATTAACATCGATCACAAACAGTCCAGATATATTTTGTCCAAGATTGTAAATGAAATTAAGTTTCTTAGTAAAGGCAGCTTTGGTTCTGTTGAATCAGCACTATACAAGCCCAAAGGGCAGGAAGAGCACCTAATTGTGGTTAAAAGCTACAGAATGCTTCTGCAGCATGCGACAGAGAATTTCGCAAAGAAGCCATGCTTCTATTTGATGTCAAAGGACACAAAAATATAGTGGAGTTTATCGCAATATCAGAACCTCCCTGCTATGCATTAATGCAGGAATATCTTGGCTTTTCTTTTACGTTTTATGGTGGAGATAAGACCGTAAACTTCTTGCAACAGTTTCTCCAACACGTTGATGAAATATATGATTTTGAGGGCTTTGAAAACCTCAATGACATTATTGCAAAAGACATTGTAAATGGCGTCACATAATTGCATCAAAGAGATATTGTCCATAGAGACTTAAAACCTTCTAATATTCTCATAAGCAATAAGCATTACTGGGGAGTTAAGATAGAGGCATTTCTTAATATGTGGGAGAATGAGCCATTAGTTTGTAAATTAACAGACTTTGGTGAAAGTCGAACGCTTCTCATCCAAACGCAAACAGTCCTTTCCTCTAAGGTTAGCAGGCTGAATAGAGGTAGCCCTGCATTCATGTCTCCTACGATTCTCTTACCAGAGTTAAGACCACGAGAATGTCGTCTAAATGACTTAAAAGCAACTGATATCTGGGCGTTAGGCATGGTAATATTTGTTATGACAAATCCATCTCTTTCTTATCCATATGAGCAAGAAATCAGGAAGGAGCTCTCCTTAAATCCATGCAGTCAGGAAGTTCTAGAAACCTTTTTGCGCCAGAAAAAGGAACCAAGTCCTTCTGAAAAGTATTCAGTACAGCAAGCCACAAAGTAGGATCATTTGACAGTGATACAGTGTCTCTGTAATGACTTTGATGATAAAAAGAATTCTGTCCATAGACATGGTATTGCAGGCTCTAAATTCAAGAACACAAAAAGTTGAAGTTGCAATAACAAACCTGCCAGTTAGTCAATCAACAGCAATGGAAAAAGCTAATGAAATTGCAAAAGAAAAGATTATTGCAAATGCCTTTCAGCAGACACAGACTGTCAGTATAGAAAATGATGGCATAAATTCCTGTACCTTTTTGGTACTGAAAATATGCGATGAGATAATGAAGAACTCCTTTGAAGAATACAAATGTGATATGGGAGGCAAATTGCTGGAAATAGCATCACACATAATAACAAATTACCCAAGAGAGCTAAATCAGATTCGTGACCTTGAGTCAATGTATTCAGTAATGGATGCCTATCTACTTATGAAAGATAACAATCACTTAAGTCATCAATATGATTTATTTGAAGAATTTCCATACAATGATGGCGTTTTCTCAACGCTAGCCAGAAATGGTATACATGAGAAATTACAGGGCTTATGCACAAGCAATGAAAATTTTCTCAGTATTTACACGTGTGAGCCCTATTCTCTGATCATTGGTAAGCTCAATCATCAACTTATCATATTGGGCACGCATAAGATTAAAGAGAGTCTTGGTGGCAATGGAAACGGTCAAATGCGCATGTATAATTTGTCAAATCCACAAGCAACTAGTCAGATGTGCGTCTGGCTATGGAGAAGATTGGCAGATTCTGGCGTGACAACATCCACAGCGCAATCCCTTGTATTGTTAAAACATAGCCCCATACAGGTAACATATTCGTTTTAAATAAAAAACATACATATTGCAACTACACGTTTTTTAAAGGAACCTGGCTTATGGTCATGTTTAAGTTTTATTTTCGGCTCTCTTTCGAGCAATTGTAGTACCAAATGTTTCTAAGTACTTCCTTACTTCTATATGCACAGTTGGAGCCCTGAAAAAAGTACATACACAAGAAAAACATTGAAATGTTAACTTGTACTTTGCCAGTGGATAACAACAAGTAGCAATGTGACTTTGACTGCAAATGCATGAATGAAACCAGCTTCTAGTCTTCTAGTAATTGATTGTTTGCAGTAATAGAAATATTCTAAATCTAGTATCTTTAAATATGTTTTGCGTTCTATGCTGAGGTTCCTTATAAAAGGTTTCTTTCAAACAAGAAAAGAGCCAAAAGAAGAATATTGTAGGGGTACCAGTCATTCTGTGAGGGGTGAAAGACCAGATACGTTAAGCAACTACGAGGGCTGGGCAAAAAGAAAAGTTGCTTATTAAAAAAGTTTATTGATGTTGTTAATCGGTATATAATATATTTATAATATATATGCTCAAGTGATCAAAGGAAAAGAAAACGGTCAGTGACGAAGCTACGACAACCTCCAACACAAGTTGTATGGAGGAAAACACAGGGTTAACATGTAGCAACACAAGACATGTATATCTAAGTAAATTAGAATGTTCTGAGCAACACAAGAGACTGACTTCGGGAAATGTAGATGGCGTGTTTATTAGTTCTGAAAGTGCTACGAAATATAGAGGATTACCTGAAATTGAAGAATATCTTTCAACCAAACCTCCTAGAGATTTTAGGGGGGATTGATTATTTCTACATCTTCTCCTATGGACGAGAAGGAGAAAGTTACAAAACAATCACGATATATTTCCCTGACGAGTCAGCATATCTGTCCTTTCAGTAATGAATGAGACTGATCCCTTTGCCTCTTCTTCTTTCTCTATCTTTATTGTTTTTGTGACTTTTTCTCTGTCGCAATGTTAGTTCAACGTTTAATATGTCATCAACCTTCAACCTCCCCAATCCGCAACTATCCCAATGCGAATGAGTATCTGTCCTTGCCTAAGCCCAACCTACCATCAAAATGCATAAACTCAGACAGTCGAACCTAACTCTTCAGAATACCATAGATAGTGAGATCTATAGGAAGTATATCTTATGTTATTGAAATTACTTTAACAACTGAATATCAATTTTCATCGCAGATCATAATGGTAAAGATATCCAAAACGTGCTGATTCAGTACATTTTTGAAAAAGATGAACACGAAGTCGTCAGTAAGAAACCTCACGGAAATTCGAAAGCAGAAACTCCTTTCCAGAGAATTATGCCCAGTGTACGTGAAAAGATTAAAGAGTCCTTCAGTGGCCACAAGATCCCGGTGAAATCTTGCTTGGAAAATTTATATACGGATGTTGGTGATGTAACGCAAGCAAGAAGCGCCAGTAACCTTCCGAGAGGTGAGGAAATACCAATAGCATGAAATTCTTAGTGATGCAAGGGTGTTTTTCATTAGAGTTTTCTATGTCACTCCAATAGTAATTCCTTCTAATCTCTTAGGTCCGAAAGATGTATACAACGCACGATTTGGTGAAAAGCAAAAGACTTTTAGCGGCACAAAATTTTCTCAAGACCATTCAGAACATTGTGATACTTTATGGATGCTTCTTGAAAGAGCTAAAAGGGAACAGTCAAATGGAATAGACTCTGTTTTTATCAGAGAATGCAGTATTCATCCTGACCTATTCGTTGTTCTTGCAAGTGAACGCCAGCTCAATGAGCTAGACATCTTCTGCACCAATCCTCTAAAGTTTACTGTTTTTGGCGCTGATCCTACGCTGATCCAGTGAAAACATCAGTTTGACTGTTACAACGTACAGAAACCTCAAGCTTGAAAATCCAACCACCGGGAAACCACCCGTATTCATAGGTATATCTCATCTCATAGAGTTATTCTATTTCATAGCTTAACTGTGTTAGGGAATAATTTTTTATACTACCGGGTGTCCAGAAATGTCCACCGTTTACTGTGCGATTACTCGAAAATAGAAACAGACGCCCAAAACTGCAAATCTTTCTTGAACGGCAAATGCAAATTTGGGATAACCCTCAACTTAGTTGGCAGTTGGAAAGGGCAGATCTAAATCTGAATTCATGATAGCAAAACTTTCGAGAAACCAACTGGAAGACCGGAGGGTATCCCAAAATCTAAGTTTGCCAAGTATACGAGAGATGAGGCTCTGATATTTTCCTTTTATAATAATTGCGATTATAAAAGGAAAATATCAGAGGCTCTGGAAATAAAGAAATTCAAACCATCATTGAACAAGCAAGATAAATCAATACCACTAAAACTTTTCAATTAATACCGTTATTTACGTCATTTTGATTCAGGTTTCCCCTTTGTTAGTAATCCAGTAAAGTCTCTATGACAACAATTGTGTAATTTCAAATTTCGAATTCTATGTTTAACCGTTGCAGTAAGTAAATTGTTACTCTGATGATGACTGTTGGAAAGTACAGTCGAATATACAGTCAATAAACAAACAATCTCTCGTTTGTTTTGTAATAATAATGTTTAAGCTTCTGGTTATACTATTCATAATTAAGTTGTATGCCCGATTGGATATAAGTCTATATATGCTTTCTCTTAGGCAAGCATTATTAAGATAGCCATGCTGAAACCAGTTCGAATTGAAGCCGGACTTGGTGATCCTCCTAAAGAGTACACCACAAATGATAATGAAGCTGTGAATTTCATGGTCAAGTATAGCCTGAACTTTGATGTGAAGAAACCTTGTGAATTCATTGAAGATGTGAAGAAAATAATCGAAATCCAGTTTAGAAACAAAGATCGGGCCGTATTCAACAAGGGCCCATATCGGATAAGCCATCGGTTCAAGCATATGAAGATTGATAGCATGAAATGGTGCAGAATGACTAATGACCAAAGAATTCGTCACGTTGAGAAGTACTCTAAAATGGGAATGGAGTGTGCAGTCAGTGAGTTTGATGATGTTTTATTAGATGAAAAAGCACTTAAAGATAATGTAATGAAATTAACAATAACCGCAGCAGGCTCAGGAATCACGAATGTACCACTGTCTATTCTTGAGACAATGATCGAGAAGGCAAGTGAACTTCTTCAAAATGATGGCTACGTAATTCCTCAGCCAGCAGCCAACAACGGTGCTTACATTGTAGCCGGCAGTGGAAACAAGGTCTACTACGTCACTCGAGGAAAGGGTGGATCTCTCGTATGTGACAAGCAATGTATTCATCGTTCCACAAAGATTTGCGAACACGTCCTCGCGGTTGCAGAAAAACGTGGCTCCATGAACAATTTTCTCACGTGGTATAAACGTTCCAAGACGGGTAAAAGCTTTGCAAACATGGCATTGTCTGGTGCTCCAGCAAGTGAGTTAAGAAACCAAGCTCAAGAAAACGCACCAACAACAAAAAGGACAGGGTGGATCAGGTAATTGACATCTTCGATGATCAAGTATCGATGCAACAACAACAGCAACAAAAACCACAGCAAAGGCATCAGCAACAACAAAAGCAACTGCAACAAATGATGATGCAACAACAACAACATCAACAAGTAATGTCGCAGCCACAGCAGCACCATCAGCCACAACAACAACAAGTAATGACGCAACAACAACAACAACAACGACACCAGGAGCAGCAGCAGCTACAGAATCAACAAGTAATGTCGCAGCAACCACAGCAGCAACAGTCGCAACAACAACAAGTGATGGAAGTGATGATCCAACAACAGCAACAACAACAACAACAACGAAAACTGCATCAACCACAAGGAATAATGCAACAACAACAGCAACTGATTTTCTCACTGAAATGGCTACCCGGAACAACTATATCCAAATGTTATGGGTGTGGAAAGAAAATCCAGAATCCCCCAGTCGGCCCTCCAGATGATGTCGTCATTGTAACTCGTGCGTTCAGAGAGTTTAGGGATCGTGTGACAGGGCAGCTAACCTCCAGCAATCAACCCCAGAATGTGCATTTTCACCTTCGATTTGATTGTCTGGTGGCAAAGTATCCGCTCTTTAGCCCAACAATGCTGTTGGTGCAACGCGAATTCATCCCATTTTTACAACAAGAACATCTCACAAAGCTGGCCTCAGAATTCGGCTTGACGATCCACAAATAAGCCAATGACGTTTTTCATCTTTTTTCAGACATTTTATATATTTTTGATCTTTTCTCACTTCCAGTAACAAAAAGCGCAAACAAGAACATCAATTTTTTATTTATGCTTGTGCTGGTTCTTAGAGAATAGCATTTTAGCTAACATCTGAAGGGACAAGTAGTATAAAGTTGCAAAGAACTTGCTTCTCTGATTTTGGTCTGCTTTCACGAACATTTTAAATTAGAGTCATGAATTAAATTTTTCCACGAAGAAACACTTAGATTTCAGGCAGGAGGTTTTTAAGTGGACTGTCCTTATATGCCGGTTTCTACTGTAGTACTTTGTTTTGTTCATGTTATGTTGTTTTTACTCAAAAATCTTAAAGTTCCATGAGAAACACTGTTTTGCTTTTGTAATTCTACAATCTTGAAAAAACCTATTGAAATATTGAAATATCACACTATGTTTGCCAGGTGTAGATTAGTAGTGCAAGCACGCATGGTCCTTGTTTTTGGCTCAGCATTATAGTTCTACACAAGAGTTATCGAATAATATATTTAACGTCGATGGAATTATTTAACAAGCTAAAGTTTAGCGCCTTGCTTGAGACTTATCCAAAATGAGATATCAAAGGAGATTTCAAAAGCAATCTCCATTCTCAAGCTCATTTTTTGAGAAACCAAGACAAGATACACACATTGCCCGATGTATCCATTCCCGTTCCGTCCCCCTTTTAAGTGATTGGAATAGTGATAGATTTATTTCCATTCCATTCCCGTTCCATTCCATTTAATTCCTATTCCATTCCCATTCCATGTTCCATTCTAATTTCATTCCATTCTCGTTCCATTCCATTCTTATTCCATTCCAATTATATTCCATTCCAATTTCATTCCATTCCAATTTCATTCCATTCCAATTTCATTCCATTCCAATTTCATTCCATTCCATTTTCATTCCATTCCAATTTCATTCCATTCCAATTTCATTCCATTCCCGTTCCATTCCCATTCCAATTTCATTCCATTCCCGTTCCATTCCCATTCCATTCCAATTCCATTCCAATTCCACTCCAATTCCATTCCCCTTTTTAGTAATAGCCTTTTCAAGATTTTGAAGTAGAAATGAAAAACTGCATGGCGAAACCACAAAATCCTGCTAGATTACCCTCACAAGTAATTTTGCGATGTCCAACAAGTTGACTTGTCATCTACAAGCTCCTGCACTTGTTTTACTGTAAACCATTTTTTGCACTGCCCGCCAATTGTGCAGTCTGACCCCTTGTTTCTGTCCCGTAGCGACCTCACTACAGGTTATGCGTTGGAATAAAAAGGAAAGAAGATAGTTGCGTGTAAACGCCATCTCCACTTGTTGTACTCTGATGTGAAAGGTCAACTGCCAAAGATTATTTGCTCAAGAAAAGGGTGTAAATGTTGCTATTAGCATGTGTTAGTGCTGCTTTAGCATGTCATTAGATTTAGTATGTCATCATATGCTAGAAATATTTCAGGACGTCATGTGTGTTTTGGTTGAAGTTGAATTTTATTTTCATCTTTGAGAAGAAAGAGGGAAAACGAACATTAGAAGTTAAGTTTTACAATGAAATGAAGAAATTTGAGAAGCTTAAGATTCTTTAGTATTTTTTCGGATCAGCGTAATAAGATTCAAAGTTGATAAGTTAAGAAAATCCTATATAAAAACAACGAAAGAAAATGTTTGCAACTACGCCTGCGAACCCAGTGTCTAATAAGAACTTGCGTACTGTGCGTAAACTTAAGATTACGTCTTTGAAGAACACACGCACTTTTCCTTCAATCGTTGTTGTCTAGCTGCGGGCGCATTAAGACTTGCGCAGATGCGCGATAGCCAGACATGAGATTTTAAAGAGATTTATAGGAGTTATAAGATTCATAAGATTTATGAGGTTTATGAAGAGTTATCCTCAAAATGCAAAAGAATTGTTAAGTCATACACCCCTCAATAAAAGAAGTACGTTCACCATAGCTTTTGTAATTGCAATCCAAACATTAACGTTGAAAATACATTTGTTGAGCAATGATAAATCCCAATGACCAGAAGGACTTCCTGGAAGAGCAGTATCGCTTTATTCCGAATTTTTAGATTTCATATTTTGTTAAACTCATTAAATATGTATGTTCTGCTTTATCTATTATTGTCGTAAGCTGAAGGGATATCGATAGAATGAATTTAATTAAAAGAAACTTCACTGAAAATTTCAAGTCCGGTCATGAGCGCAAAGCGCATGCGCTTCCTTATGACCGAAGGTCTTTGGTCTGAAAAGTTACTCGTTTTTTGCATTGATTTTCCCCAAATATGGAGGCATCGACTCACTCTGCATCAATGAAACAGTACATTGGATTTAATTATCAATTCGTTGAACATGATTCAAATTTTAGGATCTCTTAAACCACGGACACCCAAGCCGACATGTTCATGTCCTAGACATGTCCGTGACAAAATTAATTCCAAATAACCACGGGCGGTCACGGACGTCACCACGGACGTTTCATGGACATGTCCGTGGTATCGGAACCCTAGTCTCTCGAAACGCAAGAGAGAAATGGTTGCCTACAAAATTTTGGAACTTGTTGTTGACAATAATTTTATAATTCCAACTGTTTTCCTGTCCTTGTTGTTTATCTGTTTTTCGATTGACGTGTTAATCGTTGCTGTTGCATTTGTCGTGAGACAAAGTCCAGAGCAGAACATGCAGATTGCATGTGTACATTTTAACTAGTAAAACTTTCAGGAAATGAACACGTGAAACATTTAACTAGTAAATTTATTATATTTTGAACTCTATTTCTAATTGGATTATCAAGCAACACGAAGAACATCAGGATTGGACGATAGATTTAAAGAATTTGATTGGTCATGTTTAATTATACCTTTTTAGGAAAATAGGGGCGTTGGCTTTGAATAAAGAAGTAGATTGCCTGAGGTTTGGTGTGAGAAGGGTAGTAATTGAATCGTCGAGTATTTTGTCGTGTTAGTGTTATCGTTATTGTTATTGTGTTGCTGGATTTGGATTGATACGATAAGTTATGTTTAGTAATCAAATGCTGCTCTGGAGAAAATGTTGTGTTCATGTTTGATATCTGCTACTTACTCGTAAGTTTTTCCCTGGTTTTACAATCTTATTATCATTTCTTCGGCAAGAACTCACGCAAAACAGTTAGTGTCAAATCAGTGATCTAACATTGTCAAGTTAGCTTATCCAACATTTGAGTCGACAATTCACGAAACAATAGCCAGAGGCTATTTTGTAAAATGTTTGCATGTTGACATGCAAGTAGCCCTAAAATCCTTGGAGAAATTCACGACAAAAACGCTCAACGAGATAGCCCGTGAAGTCAGGCTATTACTAAAAGCAGGAACGGGGAATATCAGCGGGAACGAGCAGGAATTACCGGGAACGAGCAGGAATTACCGGGAACGCGCGGTAATCAGCTGGAACGGGCGGGAACGAGCGGGAATCAGCGGGAACGGGAGGGAACGAGCGGGAGTGACCGGGAATCAGCGGGAACGGACGGGAATGACCGGGAACGAGCGGGAACGGGTGGAAACGAGCGGGAACGGCCGGGAACGGGGGGTTCTAAGAGTCACAAAAGATCGAAAAATAAATATAAAATGACAAAGATTTATAAGCTTAATGCCTGCCAAATCGCATTGTCATTTTCAAAAACTAATTAGGAAAAAAGAAGAAATTTAAAATATCAATAAATTTACTTTAAAAATTTTAAAATCGAAAACACAAAAAATGCAACAATTTTAGGATTGGAAAACAACGATATTTTGATAACAAACGTTTACATGTGCGTGAACACGAGATCTTGAAGTGGAGTGAATGAAATTGCGTAACCGAAACAACACGATTGCCTACCGAAAGCAACGGGAAGCCGAGTAACTTGAACTCCTGTAAACTTGTGACACAACACAAAGGATTGAATTTTTCATTATGACACTTATATCATTTGATACATGGTCAAAACAGTAAGATACAAGTTAAAATTAAAAATTAAATGTAATAACAAACTAAGAATTTTTTGGGTGGACAAATTAATTAAAATATTGAAGTTTTTTTTAGATAAATAGAAATATAAAGATGAAGGTTTATTTTATTCAAGTTCAGCCTCGCGATCCCACAGCACAGTTGAAAACGAGGGGCAAATCACTCCAAAAAACCTCGTCCACTTTTTCAAAAATCCTATTGTTATTTATTTTGAAAATCGTTTAATAATTTCCAGGAAATTCTACTGTTCTTTTGTGAAAATCCCAAAAATGTCGTCCAGTTATCAGGAAAGTGATTTGCCCCTCGGTTCGGTGGAAAAATAAGGAAATTCGTTGGACCGAGGACTGTCCAGTATGTTGCGTAGCAAAAAAGAGGCCCTCCATAGGATGTGCCTGGGTTTTTAGGTAGATTTTAGGGGTGTAACCTGTTGGTTTGTCGTTGGCTAGGGGTAGATCACGCCCTTCATTGTTTAGCATAGCTAGGTAAGTTCGGCACATATGATTGGTTAAATACCTTATGATACCACTCACTGAGAACCATGACAAAGTTAGCTATCCAGGCTACAACTACTGCGGCATCTGTGGCATTTTGGATGGCGTAAGGTTGAAGGCAGCATGAAAAAGGGGCAGATTAACTACAGTTCAGCCTACGTCAGAACTTTGAATTAATCAGCCCCCTTTTCCTCCCTCTAAGAGGTGCGACAGAGAAAAACACAATGTGCAGATTGGCAACAGATAATCAAATAACATCATTCAACATGTACAGATTCATACTGCGTCTACATTACTATACATTAAATAAGGTACTACATTCATTTTAAATACGGTACTACATTCATTCTAAATACAAATTTAACACTGAAGCATACACTCTCGATGCCATGAACCTTAGGCTCTCTCTAAATGATTTTGATTCACTTGATATTGACTCTAAATACGCGCATTTCCAAAACGAAATTACCTCACTATTAAATAAGCATGCACCTTTAAAGAAAAGATAAGGAAGAATGATAAAACAACAACGCAAACCTTGGATAACGAGCGGAATTCTAAAATCAATTAAAACTAAAAATTTTTTTTTCAAAAAATACATGAACTCTAAAGACTCTTTTTGGTTTGAACGTTACAAAATTTATAGAAATAAACTAAATCATGTCATCCGACAGAGTAAACGAAATCACTATACACACTTTTTTCAAACTTTTAAAAACGACTCTAAGAGAGCATGGAAAGGCATAAACGAAATTTTAAATAGAAATAAAACAAAAGTAGATCAAAAGGTAAGTTTGGACTTGGGTGGTAATATGATTTCTGACGATAAAGTAGCAGCAAATGCCTTCAACAAATTTTTCACTAATATTGCTCCAAATCTGGTCACAAAACTGGCCCCCCTAAAGAAAATCATAGAGCGTTTTTAAAGGAACCTTTAGCAAATAGTTTCTTCATCACACCAGTCAGTATTGAAGAAGTTAAAAATAAAATCATGAATCTTGATGATTCAAAATCACCAGGATCTTATGATATACCAATTAAGATGATTAAATGTATAAGTGATGTAATTTCGGGACCTTTAGCTGATCTTATCAATGAATCTTTTAATACAGGTAAATTTCCAGCACTGTTAAAATATGCAAAAGTTTTACCTATTTTCAAGGCTAAGTCTCGATTAGAAGTTACAAATTATCGTCCAATATCAATCTTACCAACCTTTAATAAAATATTTGAAAAAATTATGCATGATAGGCTTTCAAAGTTTTTAGAAAAGCATAATATAATTTTTCCTCATCAATTTGGATTTCAAAAAAACAAATGCACCTCTTTAGCAATACTTGATTTATACAACCAGCTTACCAATGCTGTCGAAAATAAACACTTTTCTTGTTGCATTTTTTTAGATCTTGCAAAAAGCTTTTGACACTGTTGATCACTCAATCTCGTTAAGTAAATTAGAGCATTATGGCATTCGAGGTACTGCATTAAATTGGTTTCAATCCTATCTTTCGAATAGATGGCAAAAAGTAATACCACATTACTTAAAAAAGATAATATTAAATATCTCGGAGTCTTGTTTGATAACAAACTAAACTGGAAACAACATATACAGCATGTAAACATGAAAATATCAAAAGGCATTGGTATTCTTGATAAATTGCGACATTTTCTTCCTTCAAGTACACTACGCAATCTTTATCATGCTTTTATTGCCCCACACATTACTTATGCACTTACCACATGGGGAAGTGCATTGAAATCACATCTTGATAAACTTTACCGTAATTTGAAAAAGGCAGTTAGAGTCATATGTTTCGAAAAATCCACAGCCAGTTCAAAACCTTTATTCTCACAGCTTGGTATCTTAAACTTTGAAGATTCATATACATTAGAATGTGCGAAATTCATGTACGATATTGAAAACAACAATCAACCACAACTCTTTTGCAACCTATTCCAAAAAACCACCTCCAGACACAATCACTCGTCAAACTACTCAAAATCTTTTCTCTTTTTCTTCAGTCAGAACTAATGTAAGGAAAAATGCTATAACTTTCAAAGGCATTAAAATCTGGAATAATATACCTCACAGTATTAGAACTAAATCCTCTAAAAAGTTTTTTGGCAAGAATTTTCGTAAATACCTGCTACACAATAATGCTAATGCCAGCTGAGCTTTCCATAATTCTTCAACACATGAAACCTACACATCGTACACATCGTAGCCTACCCTTATCGTACGATTGACTCCATATATCAAACTATCATTACCGTGTCCAACCTCTTTTCCTTGTTTCTTTGCTTTATTATTTTTGCTTATACTATTATTTTATTTTCTTTCTTTATTTTTATTTTTCACTATTCTTTTTTTATAGTAAAATATTATCATTATTAATTGTTCATTGTTATTGTTACTGTTATTACAATAAATCAATTCAGATATGTAGTAGTTAAATGTGAAAAGGGCACTGGGCTTGAAAACCATTTTTGGTTCTACCCAGTGTCCTAGGCAACGTCTTGCATGTAAAATCATTACTGTTTAAAAAGTAGTGTTATTGCTCTCATTGTTATTATTGGTAAACACAAAATTGTAATCTTGTTGCTGAATATAAAATGAATTGAATTTAATTGAAATATGCAATTGGAGTACGAGTAGCGCAGGAATGACCTGTGTAATACAAAGGGGATTGCTGCAAAAGGTGATTTCGTGATCATAGGAATGCAAAGTTGTGCAAAGTTTAGCGGAAGAAAGTATGAGAAGTTGAAAATGAAAGAATGCATAGCCTGAACCGAACCAAAAGAAAGGGCCTATAATTACGATGTCTTCTTGTACTAAAATAGATACCAAACACATTCATAGATTTCCTATATTATTCTATATCACTAATCTGCTTATATGAAAATTAGGCTCTAGTATTGTACTTTTACCATTGTACTTTTGCCCCCAAAAGGCTTTTTTCCTGGGGCACCTAGAAATGCGCTTCTTTTTTGTTTGAACCCCTTACCCCCAAGGCAGTGCACCGTCTACTTTTCTAAATCTCTTTCGAACTTTAAGTTGGTTAAAAATTCGATTTCTCTCGATCTGGACTATGATCTGGAAAAGTTTTTCTGCTGGCAAACTGTCAGATCTCATATTACTAATATGCTTACATGCAAATTAGGTTGACCACAGTTTGGCTTCCCGTACTGAGCCTTATAAATGATTCAACCGGAAGGCTTTCCCCCTGGGCCACTGAGAAGCGTGCTAAATTTTTCTAATCGATCCAGTTTCTTTTCTTTTCATGTGTGAAAGTTCTGAATTTTTTTGGCTTTGAAAATGAAATAATATTTCTAAGAATAGGTAGGTATATTTTTTGTTGACTTAAATTTTCATTTTTTTCTTTCATAAGAGTCTCACGCTAGCGAATCTATAATCACTACTGTGGTGGATAATCACTACTGTGGTGGTACTATTTGCATACTGTGGTGGCAGTTTTGGCGTACTGTGGTGGATAATCACTACTTGTGGTGGTTTACTATGCTTGCGGTGGTGGCAGTTTTGGCGTACTGTGGTGGATAATCATTACTTGTGGTGGTTTACTATGCTTGCGGTGGTGGCAGTTTTGGCGTACTGTGGTGGATAATCACTACTTGTGGTGGTTTACTATGCTTGCGGTGGTGGCAGTTTTGGGGTACTGTGGTGGATAATCACTACTGTGGTGGTACTATTTGCGTACTGTGGTGGTAGTTTTTGCGTACTGTGGTGGATAATCACTACTTGTGGTGGGTTATAATGCTATATGTGGTGAATACGAAATCATAGCAAAACTCTATAGATCAAGCAAGAAAAAACCACAAAATCCACCACAGTACGCCAAAACTGCCACCACCGCAAGCATAGTAAACCACCGCAAGTAGTGATTATCCACCACAGTACGCCAAAACTGCCACCACCGCAAGCATAGTAAACCACCACAAGTAATGATTATCCACCACAGTACGCCAAAACTGCCACCACCGCAAGCATAGTAAACCACCACAAGTAGTGATTATCCACCACAGTACGCCAAAACTGCCACCACAGTATGCAAATAGTACCACCACAGTAGTGATTATCCACCACAGTAGTGATTATAGATTCGCTAGCGTGAGACTACAAAGTTTAAAACAAAGGGAGAATCGCTTCCTTGCTGTTGCCTTCACCTTCTAAAATGTTTTTCAGCCTAAATTGTCTGTATTCTAAATGTAGGAAATCTTGAAAGTTTCTCAGTCTTTAGCTAAAATATTGATTAGGTAAATAACCTAACGACAACTTTTCTTTACATGACATTAAAATATCTGTTGTACATTTTCCGGAACTGAGGTTCATGATGATAATGACAATGGATGATGCTAATGGTGAAGATGACAACAGCTATATGCTATGGAATGAATGTTTAGGTTCCCTGGAGAGAAATCGATTTATCCCAGGGTCTGCTCCTATAAATTCGTTATAATTATGTCGCTCATGATGTTCTTATTTTTTCAAAAATCTAATTCCTTTAATGGGTTCACTTACTGTACATGTTAACCATTACAAGTAGACTAGCTTTTTAACTTGACGCCCGTGATGCGGGTGAACATTAGTACAAGTTTAGCCTTGGAAAGACAAGATATCACTCAGCTGCCTTTTAACTTGCTGCCTTTTAACTTACAGCCTTCTGAACTTTTGCTAGAGTCAGGGGAGGTTAGCGTGGCATCCCACAACCTTTCCGGACTCTAGCGAAAGTTCAGAAGGCTGTAAGTTAAAAGGCAGCAAGTTAAAAGGCAGCTGAGTGATATCTTGTCTTTCCAAAGCTAAACTGGTATCAAATTCTAAATTCTACAACATTTTTCGATTTTACGTTTCTGTGTACTGTACAGTAATTCTTTCTTCAGGAACTCTAGTGTTCGAAAGCCCCCAAACCATATTCATAAAATTTTTTTTTTAAATTCACAAAATTTGCGGATTTTTATTTAACATAAGAAACGCTACCAAATGTTTAAAGAGCAAAATTTCTTATAGAAAAAAAGAAATAAGTGTATTTTTTGCACAACAAACTCTAAGAATGTAAAGTTAAACTAAGTAATAAATTCCAAATATTAAAATAATTTCCAATCCTAAAATTGTTGCATTTTTTCTGTTTTCGATTTCAGAATTTTTAAAGTAAATTCAATGATATTTTCCATTTCTTCTTTTTTCTAAATAAATTTTGAAAATGACGATTCGATTTGGTAGGCATTAAGCTTATAAATCTTTGCAATTTTATATCTATTTTTGATCTTTTGTGACTCTTAGAACCTTCCGTTCCCCACCATTCCCCTCGTTCCCACTGATTCCCACCCGTTCCTGCTCGTTCCCGCCCGTTCCAGCTGATTCCCGGGCATCCCCACTCGTTCGACAGTGCCTGCCCAATGCGATTTTGCCGAAGCCTGTGGTAAACGAGGCCACAATGCTTGGCATTCCAGCTGTGCAAATTAGCAATGACTATATGGACCTAAAGAAACTCCAGACAATAAACGAAGAATCAGTTTCTGTGAATATGACAGTAAAGTTTCTACAGTTATTTTGAAAGCCGAATTAAATGGTCAGTTGACCAAAGTTCTTCTAGATTCGGGTGCTGGAGTGTCTATAATAGATGAAAAATCCCTAAGCCGACTGACTGGGTCTACAGCTGTAGTTAATGTGGGGGTCGAGATGGGGGGGGGTCAACAAAACCGTTGACTTAAAAAAATTTCATTAAATAACTTTTAACACTTAAACATTAAGCTGAAAACGGCTAACAGTTAAATTATTTGTGCAGCAGGTTGTAATGCCAAGGCACAGTAAACCCACCATTTTTGAAAGTGACTTAGTTTCACAAAATCCTGCCACATGATGATGATGATGATGATGATAATGATGATACTGACAATCATGATCATGGTTTCGATTATAGTGATTATGACAATGACAATGGTAGCTTGATTGATTGACGATTATGATGATGATGACGAAATGATGAAGAGAGCAAAGATTAGAAGCAAATCTTTACCCTGGATTGGTACTAAGATGAGGAAAGAAATGAACAAGAGGTATAAATCTTTGAAAGCAGCCCAGGCATTCCCTAGAGACCATGAAAAGTGGGCTCTGTATAAAGAACAAAGAAAGAAAGTTAACAACATGGTTAGGAAAGCTGAAGCAGAATATTGGAAGCAGTCATTTAAAGAGGCCAATGGCCCTAAAGAGTTTTGGAAAGTGGTAAAACAAGCTCAGAGGAAAACCAAGAAAAGTAAAATAGGCCCAATCAAGGATGGAAATGATAATTTATTGCTAGATGACACACAAAAAGCTAACTGTTTTAATGACTACTTTTCCAGCATAGGGGAGGATCTAGCAGAAAAATATGACGAAGTCAGAGAGGAAAGTTTACAGAAGTACATAGTTAGAGTAACACCGACAACAGAAGAAATTCAAATTAGCCAAGAAATAGTAAGAGAGAAGCTAGATAAGAAGTTGAATCCAAAAACAGCAATGGGGCCTGACCTAATTGCTCCAAAGGATTTAGTCATGCTAGGTGACAGTGTAGAGAAAGGTTTATTTCATGTTTTCAAGAAAAGCATTGACACTGCAAAATACCCATCAGCCTGGAAGGTATCGAACCTTAACCCAGTTTTCAAAAAGGGTGGGGTTACAGAAAGAGCTAACTTTAGACCAAAATCTCTACTCAGCGTCCCAGGTAAGCTCTTGGAAGATGTTATTTGTAAACCTGTAGACAATCAACTAAAAGTACAAGAAATATCACGTTAACGACAGTGGGGATTTAAGCAAGGATGGTCAACTGAGGGATTACTACTTCATTTAACTGAACAGTGGAAAGATGCTCTAGACAATGGATTAAAAGTTGGGGTGATTTTTCTCGATGTTCCTAAAGCATTCGACACTATCAACCATAAAATATTGAATCAAAAGTTAAAAGTAGTCGGTATGAATGGAAGGCTCTTACATTGGCTACAAACAGAAGTCATTTTACAAAAGTCAATGGAAAACTCTCTGAGACAAGAGACATAAAACATGGTGTTCCTCAGGGCTCTCTTCTTGGCCCAGCGTTATACACCATATATGTCAATGATTTCCCAGAATCTGTTACCAAAGGAGATTTGTACATGTTTGCAGACGACGCAACCATTTTCACCATTGGAAAAAGCGTTTATGAGGTATCTATTGCTCTCCAAGAAGTAATGGGTGAAGTCATGACATGGTGCAACCTTAATCAGCTGACCATGCAGGAGAGAAAGACAGATGTCCTCATCTTGGATTCAAAGAACTTTATAGGTCCTTTGTTACCAATCAAACTGGGCCAAACTGTGATCCAATACAAATCATACAATGATTGCTTAGGAGTCAGAATTGACAGCAAACTGTCATGGAATGATCACATAAAAAGGACTTGTAAATCCTTTAATTTAGTAAATATTTTCTGTTTTAGATAGCAGGTCCACATTAGCATTGCTGCCCAACTTTAAACCTGCTTAAACAAATAAACAATGTATATATGTATGTATGTATGTATGTATGTAGGCATCCCTTGCTCATCTTAATCATAAAGACCTGTGATCCCAAACAAATTCAGCTGTCTATGGGCCCGTTTATTCAATCCACAATTTTTGTCACGTGGCTTCACAACGCAAAGGATTAGAAACATTTTGAACGGTATGATGTTGGATTTGCAAGCTCAACCTCGTCTTGAACTGAAATACAACCGTTTGATTGGCATTTTGAAATAACGCCACGAGGCAGAGAATTGGGCTTTTGAAAAACTTGGAATGTGGGCATTGGAGAATCTGGTAGATGAACTTTGAATTCTTGTATAAACAGTATTTTATTCTTTTTGAAATTGAATCTCTTGTAAGTAATTTGGAATACGAGTCTACATTGCAAAATCTAAACTTGGTGTCTTCATTGATAAACCACTTGGTCTTCAGGAACCATATCGTAAATATCATGAAAATTGTGTTATTTTCATAAATGCTGTATCTGAGCAATCTCATATAGGGTTGCTTGTGTAAATCCTGATATTGGTTTTCATCTTTAAGGTGGCTGGGATTTCCCAAGAAATTGATGCTCGTTTGGCAAAGAAATTGACGAGCTTGTGCGTGAAGGTATCTCAAATGTGAATGAAATGAGAAGGCATTTAAAGATCTTTGTTAAGACAACATTATTCGACGGCCAAGTATTACCTGGCGCAGCGAACAGAAGATTTTTTCCCCATCCAAAGGTGATAAGAAACCATATGGTAGACAGCAAAAGAATACTTAGATATTCTATGATAGATCAAGAGTACCTCACAGATTAATTTAATGAGTGGAAAAAGGACCATGAAGTGAAAATATTCTTTTGGTCTAAATCTAAAGGCAACCAAGGCTCTGAAATTAAGCCAGAAGATATTGATAATAATGATGGCTATGATTCTGATTATTCCCTACAATGCAATATCAAAGAGTACAGCAAAAACCAGCTGTTAATTTGTGTACCAAAGTGGTTGGCAAAGGAGACTCTTGACACAATATGGAATGAGCTAGCACTATTGGATGCGACATACAGAACAACGTCATACGGACCAATGTTGATTATCAAGTAGTGGCTACATTTGTTTGTCAAAACGAGAGCACTGAGAGCATAGAAGAAGCTTTGGAGATTATACAGAAAAGGAATCCTGAATTTAGACCAAAGTTTTTCATGACCAAGTATTGTAATGAGGAAATTGCAGCTACAGAAAACATTTTGAAGGTACAACATAAACCACCTGCTATTAAATTATATACATCTGCTATTTCGTTATTACACAACTGGATTTGTATTCGCAGAGAATAAGATCCATGTCAATCAAAAATGCCCAACCAAATGAACATTTGAGGGAAAAAGCAGACTTAAAGCAGCAGAATAAATTTGAGAGTGAGGAAACATACGATATTATTGACGTGAATTTATATTAGACAATATAACGTGATAAACGTCAATATAAATCAAAAATGGATACTGCAAATTGTAAAATATTTATCCTCTATTTCTGCATTCTCAAATTTTTTAAGTCTGCGTTTCCTTTAAATGTAAAGATGCCTAAATGTTTTTGGGGTGGGCAATGTTTCCCTGCAATTTGAAAGTCGGGTAAATACGAGCATCACAAGAGTTGGTCAATCAGATGGGTCTTCTATTCCACAGTCTGTTAAGAGCGTAGGAGCATTGTTGAATCCTCAACTCTTCGTTTTCATGCCTCTTGGTCAAAAATGGTATTAACCAATTTCACTTTTTATATTAAAGGCTGCTTTACACTGTTGCGTGATTTACACCCTGAGCAAGCTTGGAACCGTTGGCTTCACAAAACAACAAATGGTTGTGCAAAAGTACGAAAGTACGTCATGAAGTCCTGCAAATGCTATGGCAAATAGCAAAATTACAGATGGAAGAAGCTTGCGACCAAGCAGAGAAAGATCTAAAAACATCTTCCAGATAGGAAAACCCAGATAACACAAAATTAAAACGTTGCATTGAAACGTATTGGCTGCCCATAAAAAAGGTAAATAAACTTTTAGAACTTCAAATTTGCAAAGGGTTTTATTAGTTTACCTTACAATTTCAAAATTGCATAAGTTAAATTCATAGTAATATCTAAAGCTTCGAGAGCCAAATTTTGACATAAGTTCTATCATTATTTGACTTGTAGTTAAGAGGATTTTGATGTGATTGCAAACAAGAAATGTATCTTGAATGTAAGGTTTTATTTGCATTGAATCTTATTGCAATTTTACAATGGTTGGTAGGAAATATGAACCATGTGTTTCTGCTTTTCCAGAGATGGGTTCAAGCATTCTGACAAGAGAGAATTCTGGTTCCCTGCAAAACTAATAATGGTACAGAAAGACAGAATGACTCTCTAAAATATCAATACTTTCAAAGGCATTCAAAATATCATTAACTGGGATGCTAACAATACTAATTGAGCAATTTTTTGTTGATAAATATGAACGGAAGGTTGCGGCTCATATGATGTCCCATATTTCTTCGAATAATACTTTTTCTTGTTACAGACAGTTTAAAATTTTATATTGGCTGAATTGTTCTATAATATAGAAAAAATGCTCCTACAATTGTTTAACAAAGTTTGCTTATTTTTGAGGATAAAATAATTCGTTTTGGACACTTCTTGTTGACTAATTTGACCAAAAAAAATTCTTAGCTATTATATAATGTTTCGGCAAAACGGTCCCAATTGTTTAAAAGAAAACAGTGTATGATGGTGGGTTAGGTTCCAAAATTAAAGCTAAATATTGCAGTTAAAATTGTTCTTTCTTACCAAAGGTATTGTGATGCAAACATCAAGCAAAGCTTATCTTATTGTTTATATGCAAAAGGTATACCAGATTTTGTTGAAAATTGTCCAAACGGATTCATCAAAAATTGGTTGGAAAAAAGTAAATTGGCTGAAAGAATACCATTGTCACATGTAGCAATGAATGGATATGGCAGATTCACAGTCCAAAGCATGGCACGAAACACACTGTGCCAGGACTACAATGTTATCTTTGGTGATTAAAAGACTTTACCAAGTTGCTCATGCTTTGACTGGAGAAGATAACCTTTCCTTTCCAAAATTTTTTTGCTGTTTTTCAGAAACTTCCTGTTTGGACATAGAACACACTCTCACTACTATATAAGGACTCTTTGTTTTTCAAACTGGATGAGATATTTCAGCCACAGTATCACGAAGGTACTCCAGATCATCAGTTTTCTGCGGAAATAATAGACAGAAATGAAGATAGTGATAAGTATATCAGCCAGGAAAATATATTATCTTAAGATGAACCTGAACCAGCAGCAGTCAAATAACCCTTTCCAGCAAGAAGTGCTGCCGCCTTATGCCGAGAATAATTAAATAAAATCAAGCAGATTACTTTTTTGCTAGAGGACAAACCAGACGTGCTACTAAGACTGCACAGTGAGCTTCAAGAAATGAAAGTTCAATTGTACCTAGCTTGTCCAAAAGAACAAGGGCTACTATTACTTTCAGACAAAATTGCTACTTCAGAAAAAAACCAAAAGAAAAATTTGAAGCTTAAACTTGCACCACTACGCTCCAGAAAAAAAATGGGAGCAAGCAGGCAGAATAGGTGAGAAAAGAGAAAAAGCAGAAGCAGCAAAAACAATTGTACTAGAAAAAACAAAAGAAGAAAAGGTAACAGAAGAGGAGATTATTGATGACATTGATACTCAAAGATATAATGGCAACATGTTTACAACATATATAAGACCTCAACATATATAAGACCTCTGTGCATCACCTCCACTAAAAGAAGAAGATATGAAAGTTGAAAACAATACAGGGTTTCATTGATCTTACAGATGTTGAGGACTCTTTATCAGATTCAAGTTATACATGGTAAGAAGGAAATTCTGTTAGATCTCAATTAACAAAATGTGATTTGAAAATTTTTGAGAAAAATGAGATGCTCAATGACAATATCATCAACACGTTCCAAAAGATGCTGGCAAATCAGCTTGAACCAGGGAGCGCAAAGCGCGGGAGGCGAAACGACCAATGAAATGCGGTTTTCTGATGTGTGATGCAAAATTCGAATTGCGCTTCGAGGCGAAATCGAGCTGTGTCGTGAAATTTTTGACCCTGTAAAATTGAAGAGTGATATTTTGTTATTACTGTTTCCACTTTAGATCTGGGATAGGTAAGTTTTTTGACTGATTTTATTAGGTTTATTATGCTTTTCTTTTGATTTTTGTGCAAGTTTAACAATTGTAAAACTACATTTATTTGAATTATAGCCCTTTTAGTACGACGGTGAGACGTTGGCCTAAGCTACGACAAAACTCTTAGCTGCAGGCGGCTTTCAATTTTCTCTCAGGAATGTTAAAGAATGTTTGCGCTTTCATCATAAAAATGTTAGCTCATGCATGGTCAGTCCATGTGTTTAAGCTTTTCTTGCCATATTTTGCCGCTTGCGAGATATTGAGAGAGGAAGACATCTGAATCGTTTCTTGTGGACTCTGGCCTTGTTTTCGTATCTTTTTGTTTTTGTATTTATATCAAAGATACTGCGCAAACAGTAATCAAAATACTCACAAAAAAAGAACGTTATAATAAAAAACCGACATACAGTCATCAGAGAGAGACAGTCTATTAATTTCTAAGGTTTTTTGAAATTAATTCAACATGAATTTGAATTTTAAACCTTTATGATTCGGTACGCAAAATGTGGCAGAGCACGAAGAACACAAGACGCCATTCGCAATTTCTATTCTAGTTTTCCCGCCCCGACCCAGTCCTCTGCATCACACATAAGAAAACTGTCCACTGGGCGTTTCGCCTCCCCCGCTTCGCGCTCCCTGGCTTGAACATCCTGCTGGGCTTCAAGACATTGTTCTGGGACAAAAATTAAAATTCAACACACTTGGTGTTCCTTTTGTGCACGTTTTGCAGGATGGAAGTTTACACTGGGTAGCAATAAGCAGTTATGGATGCAAGGATGATGAAGTTAAGACATTATAAAAGTTAAAGTCCTACCAGTTCAACAGCAAGCAAACATGGTTGACTGTAGTGTATATGCTGTAGCATTCATCACTACATACTTCATGGAAATTTGGAATTTGATGCAGTCAATTTTGATCAGGTCAAAATCATGGAAATCCACAAATTTTGGTCCATAGAATGTGAACTGGTGAATTTTAATTGCTTATTTCACGAATTAGAAATTGACTTAGCTGTGGATTAGTGAAATCTTCATGATAACAATTCAGCTCTTGCTGTGTCGACAATTGGACATAGAAGAGCCAAGAAAAATATGGCATTTTTCGTGTACTTAAAAAAATAGCAAGTATTACGGTTCTCCTGATAGAACAACAGAGGTATTGTCTCTTTGGTATGACAGCCGTTTGTTTGATACGTGTCATCTCCTACATCATATCAAGATTGCATTGATTCCAAACTGGGTTTCTAGAATTAATCATTTCTTATTTTGGTTTTACCAAAAAGTCTTGACTTATAAATCATTGCGAAAAAAAACAACAGTTTTAGCCTTGTAAGACAAGCATATCTTAAGAACTATACGGTATACAAGTTTTAAAATTGTTGTTGTGTATTTTTGCAGGCAAATGGCTGAATATTGCTCCTGTAACAAATGGTATCATAGGATGTGTGAAAGGATACCAGCAGAGGTATCTTGTGATAAGAAGATAAATTGGAGATGTTCATTTTGCAACGATATTGAAATGGGTTCAGAATAATAAGACAAACGACATACCCTAGCATACGTACTTTACAATAAAATAGCAAACAGACCTGTATGTTTTTACTTCCAAGGATATCATTAGTTTACGCTTTATTATCTCTTTATTCTCTCTATCTGTCTTTACTGCTTTCCTGCAACACGAAGCACCATCCGCCATTGCAGAATTCCAATCTTGTACAACTTTGACGAAGCCTCCCCAACGACAACCGTTGGTTACTGTATTCAACAATAATAATCAAAGGTCGTTCACTCAACAATTGCACTCGGAAAAATAAATTTTCGGGATATGTCTTTTTGGCCATTAGTATCGATCATCAACCGATAAAATGCAAACTGGTCTGGTGTCTTTTGTAGCAGATATTCAGAGATAAAAACATGCAAACTTAGAATAAGTATCCGTATCTTCTTTTTACAAATTCACCTACAATAATATCGTTATTCAGTTTATCACCAATTGTAAAATTTGAACATATTTGATTAAAACTATAACCATTACAACGTTTGTATAGATAGAAAATGCAATACTGTCCACAAACATCAGAATCGTTCCTCTGAAATTGTTTGTATGATTAGAAATAGAATCGTTGATATCTTTCATTGGTGGCTGCACGTAGGAGTTGAAATATTCTGAAATGCCAGTCTTGTTGAATTAGAGACAAACCCAGTGAGTTCCTTGATGCATGATATCAGATTCATTTACCAACAGCATAATGGTAGTCTGTTAAATGCAATGGTTCTCAGTTCATCTTTGGCGTAGACCCTGTGAAATGTAGCAGCTGTTGATGAATCGGATTTTAAAATTTTTACAATCTCTGCATCATTCATCATGTGTAGTTCTTTTCAACAATTCTTGAAGAATATATCTCAACTGTACCATTCAAATCACCAAATACTATCAGGCTTGGGGGTCCATCTGCTGTTTGCACTTTCAAACGTCATGTTATCGCTTGGTGCACATTTGATTTTGTAAACGACATTTACATCAAGGATTGAGGAAAATCGCGAACATGTTACCAAACAATTCTAGCATTTTCCAACTCACAAAACTCTATTTACATCTAATTTCAACTTATTTTGAAGAATCACTAGGTTTTACTTGAAAAAAATTACAACTAAATTTACTAACCTACTGGCAAGTCCTTTATTACATGGTGCACATTTGAATTTGTAACAATATTTGCATCAAGGATTGAAGAAAATCGAGAAAATGTTACTAAACAATTCTATCATTTTCCAACTCACTAAACTCTATTTAAATCTAATTTCAACTTAATTTGAAGAACCACTGGGTTTTACTTGGAAAAAATTGGAACTGAATTTACTAACCTACTAGCAAGTCCTTTATCGCCTGTTGCACATTTGAATTTGTAACGACATTTGCGTCAAGGATTGAGAAAAATCTGGAATATGTTACGAAACAAATCTAGCATTTTCCAACTCACTTAACTCTATTTAAATCTAATTTCAACTTATTTTGAAGAACCACTGGGTTTTACTTGGAAAAAATTGCAATTGAATTTACTAACCAACTGGCAAGTTCGTACTCACGTGGTGCACATTTGAATTTGTAAACAACATTTACATCAAGGATTGAAGAATATCGAGACGATGTTACCAAAAAATTCTAGCATTTTCCAACTCACTAAACTCTATTTAAATCTAATTTCAACTTATTTTAAAGAACCACTGGGTTTTACTTGGAAAAAATTGCAACTAAATTTACTAACCTACTGGCAAGTTCTTTATCACGTGGTGCACATTTGAATTTGTAATGACATTGGGCTCAAGGATTGAGGAGAATGGAGACGATGTTACCAAACAATTCTAGCATTTTCCAACTTACTAAACTCTATTTAAATCTTATTTTCAACTTATTTTGAAAAACCACTGAGTTTTATTTGGAACAAATTGCAACTGAATTTACTAACCTACTGGCAAGTCCTTTATTACGTGGTGCACATTTGAATTTGTAACAATATTTGCATCAAGGATTGAAGAAAATCGAGACAATGTTATTAAACAATTCTATCATTTTCCAACTCACTAAACTCCATTTAAATCTAATTTCAACTTAATTTGAAGAACCACTGGGTTTTACTTGGAAAAAATTGCAACTGAATTTACTAACCTACTGGCAAGACCTTTATCGCCTGTTTCACATTTGAATTTGTAACGACATTTGCGTCAAGGATTGAGGAAAATCGGGAATATGTTACCAAACAATTCTAGCATTTTCCAACTCACTTAACTCTATTTAAATCTAATTTCAACTTATTTTGAAGAACCACTGGGTTTTACTTGGAAAAAATTGCAACTAAATTTACTAACCAACTGGCAAGTTCGTTATCACATGGTGCACATTTGAATTTGTAAACGACATTTGCTTCAAGGATTGAGGAGATTAGAGACGATGTTACCAAACAATTCTAGCATTTTCCAACTTACTAAACTCTATTTAAATCTAATTTCAACTTATTTTGAAAAACCACTGAGTTTTACTAGGAACAAATCGCAACTAAATTTACTAACCAACTGGCAAGTCCTTTATCACGTGGTGCACATTTGAATTTGTAACAATATTTGCGTAAAGGATTCAAGAAAATCGAGACGATGTTACCAAACAATTATACAATCTTGGACATAAATTACTGGACTTTTGATGGAACTTTCCAATCCCCCCTTCCCCCAAGATCAATGTTGTTATTGGCTTTGAATTTAAGGCTTGATGAGAGCAGGCGCATTCTTGCTAAAATCTTACAATAGAACAACATTGATTGTTGGTGGCGGGGGGGGGAGGGGGAAATGGAATGTAAAAATCGATCACAAACAGTCCAGATATATTTTGTCCAAGATTGTCTGAAAATGAAGAAAAATAATTGAAAAGGCAGAGGTAAATTTCGCAACGTTTTGATCATCCGTCCAGCAAACTGTGCGAAAACATTTATTTTGAAACCCCTGGAGAAGATATTTAAAGTGTTCAGTAATCTATCAAATGACAAGTACGCGTGGATAGGGGCTGATTCTGCAGAATTGATAATTTTGCAAGATTTTCGATGGAGCAAGGAAACCATTTCGTGGAGAGATTTGCTTCTTTAATTAGAAGGGGAAACCGTAAAACTCCCTGCACCTAAGAACCAATATTCTGGAGTTTTGGTCATATGCAAAGACACGCCGATTTTTGCGACAAGCAAAGATAAAGTTAGGTACCGCAGAGCGTACAACACAACTGACGAAAGAGAAACTGAGATGATGTCTGTGAGGTGGAAAGTTGTAGAGTTTCACCGGCAAATTCTGCAGAGTGAGCAAGTAAACATGCCCCCTTGTGAGCGATGTTTCACGGAGCTGATATTTAAAGGAGAATAGGTGATTGCCATAATTCAAACAATTTTGAAATTAACAATGTTCGTCTAGGTACCCTATACTAGAACAATTTCGAGCTTTTAACATTATACTGTAAGTACTGACGCGTTACTATCGCGTTACTGCACGCATTACTGCAGGATGACAATACTTTTGCCATTCATTCAACGCGTTACCATGCGTTACTGTTATATAATAAAATATATACATATATTTTTATATATTTGACAGTAACGCGTCGTTTCTTGTGTGTTTTCACATGGAATTGCTGGAGAACTGTAGTAACGCGTGCAGTAACGCGTGCAGTAACGCGTCAGTAACGCGCCAGTACTAAGTTGAGTTGGTTGTTTTTGCTACTTGCGCATGATATCAATACGGTAAGAGCATGTCACTTAGAAACTTACTTATTAGAAACACCAGGCTGAATTTTTCTCAGTTTACCAAAACGATGCACAAACTATAATCACAAAATGATTCTTACTGTTTTAGAAATTCAGTTTATTATTCTCCGTAATATATCATTAGAGATCCCGGTTACCATGAATTCACAGAAATGTTCACTTATACAACCCTATTTCAAGAACGCAATCTCTAAGTGACAAGTTCTTACTGTAAGCAAGTCTTGTTCTGTTCTGACTGTTATGTTTGTTTTATTGCCAAAGTCGAATAGCCCACTGCAAGAATTTGCAAATTTTTTTTCTAAATTACTATTAGTCTATGTCGGCCTATGTCATTGATTTATGCAGAATGCAAAATTATTTCGTACCCTTTGCAAAACAACTAATATTTTATTCTATGGCCTTTCGCTTTCAAGATCATAGCTATATGTTTGTCCATTGAGTCTATTGTACGGTCTATAACATCAGTGGGGAAATCTAGCAATGTTTTTCTGACTCTATTACAAAACTGTCCAAATGTTTCGTGTGTAATTTGTCCATCCAATGCATCCATTTGCAATTTCCTTTTTGTCAAATGAAAAATGTTTTCAATGGGGTTTCAGTCCGGGCTCCTAGGTGGTATTGCAAACATCTTAGCATTTGTTGTATCCATAGCTTGTTTGGCGACTTTTGAATTTTGGCTCGGGCATCCATCTTAAAGGAACCTCTTTGCACGTGGGTTGGAACTTCTCTCGAAAACATCTTCAAAGTTGTCCTTTACAAACTCAGCAAACAATTTGCCGCACATTTTTCTGTGATTTTGCTCACAACATATGAAGCCTTTGCCATAAGATATAGCAGCAATGAAATGTGCTTGCCTTGACCACTCCTTCTTTCCCTTGGCCGTGCAGCCTGAGGTCAATCCTTCATTTGCTCGACGCCACTCCCATGCCTTTGGAGAAGCTGCCTCGTTGTATGGATTTGTTTTATAGGTGAATCCAGCTGCATCTAAATAGAAGCTTATGCCTGTCTTCCAAAAATGTTCGGGCAAAAGTTTTCGGACCTTCCTTGCAAATGCGACTCGTTTCGAAAGGTCCTTTTTAACGAGAAGTCCCTTTTTTCGATAGCGTTGGTATCCATACCAATGTCCATTGAGACAGCGACGAACAGTACGATTAGAGACTTTGTCAGTAAGACCAGATTCTACTTGCACCCGTGTTGACGTGAAAGTTCAGCATTCTTTTCTCAATATCGGTATTTGTCGCAAAATTGACCTCTTATCTCTCGCATCGAGTTTTGGGCATCTGCCTTTGTTGCCGTGTCGTTTATCAATGTGTGGTTGTCCAATGTTTCTTTTGGCATGGACATAGATTGTGGACTTAGAATAGAATACTGTGGAAACAACCCTACTTTATAATGTGCTACAATGTCTGCTGAATCCTGGGGAGTTACTTTATTTCTTTTCATATCTGTG
This sequence comes from Chrysaora quinquecirrha, assembly GCA_014526335.1. Classification (NCBI taxonomy): domain Eukaryota; kingdom Metazoa; phylum Cnidaria; class Scyphozoa; order Semaeostomeae; family Pelagiidae; genus Chrysaora; species Chrysaora quinquecirrha. The sequence goes on from JACTAT010000004.1 coordinate 1,875,628, forward strand.
TAAAGGAAAAGCATTTCACCTTCCTGCTTCATTTCACCGTCCTAATCTATGTACTGTAAATCCCCGAATTAGCCCCCTCTTTGAATAAGCCCTCCCTTTGAGACAGCCCCCAGCCTTGAGCAAGAAATTCTAAATAAGCACCCCCTCTTCAAATAAGCTCCCAGCCAATGACATGTTGAGCGGACTTAATCAAATTTTAGCTACTTATTTTTGGACTGGAGATTATTTTGCGAGTAAATTTATAAGCCCCCCTCGTTTAAGGCCCCTCTGAATACGCCCCTCTAAAGTAATAACAAATGAATAAACCCCCAAGTGACTCATTCGTGGATCTACGGTATTCAAGGAGTCATCATGTATACGTTCTACTTGTCATTGGTAAGTCGTTCAGTTTATAAACAATATCTCATGTATACAAGCTCTTGTCAATATGCTTTGCAATGTATGTCTTCTGTGCCATAATTTTGTGCCAATGCAGCATTACTTTTTTTCCAAATAGCTTTTTTTTGTTACTTAGGGTGTTGGATACATTGTGCAAAGAAGCCCACGTAGCATAATCGCTTCATGAAACATAACATCAGGAAAATAAATCTAAACAACGATGTCAAAGTATTTACATTTCTAAACATTTAAGTCTAAACATTTTTCAGACAATCTTGGACATAAATTACTGGACTTTTGATGGAACTTTCAAATCCCCCCTTCCCCCAAGATCAATGTTGTTATTGGCTTTGAATTTAAGGCTTGATGAGAGCAGGCGCATTCTTGCTAAAATCTTACAATAGAACAACATTGATTGGTGGGGGAGGGAGGGGGAAATGGAATGTAAACATCGATCACAAACAGTCCAGATATATTTTGTCCAAGATTGTAGCATTTTCCAACTCACTAAACTGTATCGAAATCTAATTTCAACTTATTTTGAAGAACCACTGGGTTTTACTTAGAAAAAATTCCAACTGAATTTACTAATCTACTGGCAAGTCCTTTATCACGTGGTGCACATTTGAATTTGTAACAATATTTGCGTCAAGGATTGAAGAAAATCGAAACGATGTTACTAAACAATTCTAGCATTTTCCAACTCACTAATTTCTATTCAAATCTAATTTCAACTTATTTTTAAGAACCACTGGGTTTTACTTGGAAAAAATTCCAACTGAATTTACTAACCTACTGGCAAGTTCTTTATCACGTGGTGCACATTTGAATTTGTAATGACATTGGGCTCAAGGATTGAGGAAAATAGAGAAGATGTTACCAAACAATTCTAGCATTTTCCAACTTAATAAACTCTATTTAAATCTAATTTCAACTTATTTTGAAGAACCACTGGGTTTTACTTGGAACAAATTGCAACTGAATTTACTAACCTACTGGCAAGTCCTTTATAACGTGGTGCACATTTGAATTTGTAACGATATTTGCGTAAAGGATTGAAGAAAATCGAGACGATGTTACCAAACAATTCTACAATCTTGGACATAAATTACTGCACTTTTGATGGAACTTTCCAATCCCCCCTTCCCCCAAGATCAATGTTGTTATTGGCTTTGAATTTAAGGCTTGATGAGAGCAGGCGCATTCTTGCTAAAATCTTACAATAGAAAAACATTGATTGGTGGGGGGGGGGGGGAAATGGAATGTAAACATCGATCACAAACAGTGCAGATATATTTTGTCCAAGATTGTAGCATTTTCCAACTCACTAAACTGTACTTAAATCTAATTTCAACTTATTTTGAAGAACAACTGGGTTTTACTTAGAAAAAATTCCAACGAAATTTACTAATCTACTGGCAAGTCCTTTATCACGTGGTGCACATTTGAATTTGTAACGATATTTGTGTCAAGGATTGAAGAAAATCGAGACGATGTTACCAAAAAATTCTAGCATTTTGCAACCACTAAACTCTATTTAAATCTAATTTCAACTTATTTTGAAGAACCACTGGGTTTTAGTTGGAAAAAATTCCAACTGAATTTACTAATCTACTGGCAAGTCCTTTATCGCGTGGTGCCCATTTAAATTTGTAACGATATTTGCGTCAAGGATTGACGAAAATCGAAACGATGTTACTAAACAATTCTAGCATTTTCCAACTCACTAATTTCTATTCAAATCTAATTTCAACTTATTTTTAAGAACCACTGGGTTTTACTTGGAAAAAATTCCCACTGAATTTACTAACCTACTGGCAAGTTCTTTATCACGTGGTGCACATTTGAATTTGTAATGACATTGGGCTCAAGGATTGAGGAAAATAGAGAAGATGTTACCAAACAATTCTAGCATTTTCCAACTTAATAAACTCTATTTAAATCTAATTTCAACTTATTTTGAAGAACCACTGGGTTTTACTTGGAACAAATTGCAACTGAATTTACTAACCTACTGGCAAGTCCTTTATAACGTGGTGCACATTTGAATTTGTAACGATATTTGCGTAAAGGATTGAAGATAATCGAGACGATGTTACCAAACAATTCTACAATCTTGGACATAAATTACTGCACTTTTGATGGAACTTTCCAATCCCCCCTTCCCCCAAGATCAATGTTGTTATTGGCTTTGAATTTTAGGCTTGATGAGAGCAGGCGCATTCTTGCTAAAATCTTACAATAGAAAAACATTGATTGGTGGGGGGGGGGGAAATGGAATGTAAACATCGATCACAAACAGTGCAGATATATTTTGTCCAAGATTGTAGCATTTTCCAACTCACTAAACTGTATTTAAATCTAATTTCAACTTATTTTGAAGAACAACTGGGTTTTACTTAGAAAAAATTCCAAAGAAATTTACTAATCTACTGGCAAGTCCTTTATCACGTGGTGCACATTTGAATTTGTAACGATATTTGTGTCAAGGATTGAAGAAAATCGAGACGATTTTACCAAAAAATTCTAGCATTTTGCAACCACTAAACTCTATTTAAATCTAATTTCAACTTATTTTGAAGAACCACTGGGTTTTAGTTGGAAAAAATTCCAACTGAATTTACTAATCTACTGGCAAGTCCTTTATCACGTGGTGCCCATTTAAATTTGTAACGATATTTGCGTCAAGGATTGACGAACATCAAGATGATGTTACCAAACAATTCTAGTATTTTCCAAGTCACTAAACTCTATCTAAATCTAATTTCAACTTTTTTTGAAGAACCACTGGGTTTTACTTGGAAAAAATTGCAACTGAATTTACTAACCTACTGGCAAGTCCTTTATCGCATAGTCGCATTTGAATTTGTAACGACATTTGCATCAAGGATTGAGGAAAATCGAGACAATGTTACCAAACAATTCTCTCTCTCTCTCTCTCTGTAACATTTTACTTCATTTTGACATAATGCAGCGAACTAGATACTGCCATGTCTGTCTGTTTATAGTCATTTCTTCATGTGTTGCTGTTCTAATTCCACCACCTACACTACTATTTACTGCCTTTACCGCTACCTTTTGGATGTCTTTATCTATTAACTTCAGCCATGTTAGTTTCTGGCCTCCCTTTGGTTTCTTGACTTTTCTTCTTGCTTCTCTTAACGCTTGTTTTGCTGGTGTTTCTTCTGGCAATCTCATTAAATGACCATACCACTTTAATCTTCTTTCAATTCTAGCATTTTCAAACTCACTAAACTCTATTTAAATCTAATTTCAACTTATTTTGAAGAACCACGGGGTTTTACTGGGAAAAAATTGCAACTGAATTTACTAACCTACTGGCAAGACCTTTATTACGTGGTGCAGATTTTTGATTTGTAACGATATTTGCGTCAAGGATTGAAGAAAATCGAAACAATGTTACTAAACAATTCTAGCATTTTCCAACTCACTAATCTCTATTCAAATCTAATTTCAACTTATTTTTAAGAACCACTGGGTTTTACTTGGAAAAAATTGCAACTGAATTTACTAACCTACTGGCAAGTCCTTTATCGCGTGGTGCACATTTGAATTTGTAACAATATTTGCGTCAAGGATTGAGAAAAATCGAGACAATGTTACAAACAATTCTAGCATTTTCAAACTCACTAAACTCTATTTAAATCTAATTTCAACTTATTTTGAAGAACCACAGGGTTTTACTGGGAAAAAATTGCAACTGAATTTACTAACCTACTGGCAAGACCTTTATCACCTGGTGCACATTTTAATTTGTAACGATATTTGCATCAAGAATTGAAGAAAATCAAGACGATGTTACCAAATAATTCTAGCATTTTGCAACTCACTAATCTCTATTTAAATCTAATTTCAACTTATTTGGAGGAACCACTGGGTTTTACTTGGAAAAAATTCCAACTGAATTTACTGAACTAGGCCTACCAATTTTTTGGAATTTACAACAACCTTCCCACCATAAACTAAACAATTCCAACTGCCTTTTTGGTCAGAACTTAGGGTCTAACTAGGTAACTTAAACTAAGTAACCAACAGCTCTCTACATCAAATCCATTTGTGTAAGGTTGCTGCCAGGTAGTCCAACATTCCATGTCTGAATTGCAAGCTTGTTTATGTAATTCAACAACTTTGGGAGCAATTCAATCTTGCATAATGCAATAATTGCCCCAAACTTTCCATGACAATGGCTGTCAAAAAAGTACAGCAAATCATTTCTTCGGCAAATTCCAATTGATACTGCAGGCACTGCAGGAATTATAAGAATGAATGCTGGGCATCTTTGTGGCTTTAGTCTGCTTTCTAACTAGGATACCAGATCATTCATTCCCATAACATCATAGTTGTCTCCTTTCACTTTCAGGTTTAGGATCTGTGCAGCTTCATGTGCATTCAAAAATGGCGAGTGCATGTTTTCCTTGTTGATGTTGTATACATCATTACCATCACACATTTCATTACTGAAAAAGGACACAAGATCTTTGGTATTTGTGAATGGAACTATTCCATGCATGAAAGCACTTGTGACTAGCCCTGCTATCAAAGTGCAGGCGTTACTAGCCAATCCAGCAAGCTCAGGGTTTAAGGAGCTTTGGGAAGATGACAAAGCAATCTCAACAATACCATCTGCAGTTATTGCTTGCTTCCATGTTTCTCTTGAGATATGTTGGGTACATGTGCAGCTTGTTTCCTTTCCTTTCACAGAACATTTCCGTCCTGGACAATCAGGGCATGCAGTAAACTTTGTTTCTTTTCGGTGATGTTCATTTTATGGAAAGAGTGCCCACATCCACGTAATGTTTTGCAATTGTCCTTGTTGTGTCTCTTTGGACACCCTGGGAAATTATATGCAAGGTGGGCTTTTGGGCGACGGCTGGTATGATATCGAAGTGGTAACATTAGCAAATCAATGGAATTTTCCGTTTTGAAGAGAGAGGGGGTACCAGGTTCAGAAGATTTTTTGCCAGAAACAAAGGAAAACAATTTTAAGAGAATGTTTCCTGCTGCCAGCTTTAAGCTCTTTAGATCCCTTCTTGAAAAAGTATAATTCTTTGGTGGACAAAATGAACTTTTGAAATTATGCAGGCTTGCCTTGGAGGAAAATATTGCCTTTGCTTTCCTAGAAAGAATATCTGGAGAATCATTCTTATTGCTTTTGCCTCTTATGATGGAATGTGTGTTCTCAACTCTGTATTCATCCATTGCTGCAATGTTTTTTGAATATGTTTTCAACACGGATGGGTTATGCTCTTGCCAGTACAACATCTGTGAAAGCCAAACTAGTGGTGTCTTGTTATAGTTTTTTCGGTGAAAGCAAAAGAACATGAGCTAGATTCTGAAAATCCCATCTTTAAATTGATAAAATTCATTCAACTTGAAAGTGACTGCATATAAGGACAAACAGAGAGGAAGTTATTTCATCAAGCAGTGTGATCAAAAGGCTAAAATGGCAAGACTTGAACAACTGAAAGGTACTCATTATGTCTTCCCTAATCAGAAGCCAACCTCCATAGACCAGCTCAAGTATGAGGCTTGTTCTCCATGGCTTTGGACTGTCAGTTAATTTGCTACCTTTAAAAAGACTTTCATAGATGTAGGAAAATTGGATGGTAAACTTCCATTAGATCTTCTTGGGCATTTAGTTCTATATGAAGAGGTCCCATTAGTGGAATAAAACCTTGGTCTGTCTGCTTTGGTTTTTCATTGATGCAACTGCTGTTTGTTGAATTAATAATTTTCTTTTCTAGATCTTTCCCTTGAACATCAAACTGGAATGAATGTACATGTTGCCGGCAAAAATACTGCAGGATGATCACCAGGGAGAAAGATGCAGTATTTGTCCAGGTAACCTTTCAACTTAGAGTCAGGCATCCATCCCAATGCAGTACTAAATGCACCTTTTTCTTTCAAGGATAGTTCCTTAAACTCAAAGAGATAAATGATCGCAACTGTTGCACCTCTTCAGACTGATAATACTTAGACAGGGTTTTTTTATTGAAAAAACTGGCTCAATGCTTAACCTCAAATTTTATTACATATTTTGACTAAATCAACCATGGAGATTTTAAATCCGAGATGGGCCAAAAAAAATTTTGACTGGAAGTTGACTTTTTCGCTTACGTCATCAACATGTGAAAAATGTACTTTGAACCCCTATAAAACTTTGCAAGTACAAATTATGACAAAACTAACTTGATATATGAGCTCTACACAGTCAGAGCTTTCAAACGATTTACAATTATTTGATTTTACGAAATTTTAAATTTTTATTTATGACATCATCTTTATTTGATGACATCATCATAGTCCTAAAAACAGGCAGAACAACAAGGAAAGATAACTTAGAATTGACGTTTGAACGGATTTATATGTATTTCTGGGTGCTTTATTAAAAAACTTATGTACCGACGCTTGAAAATTTCAGGAAAAGTGAATTACAGGCATGACCGGCATGCAATATACTTTATCTAATGCCCGTATAATACCCGTTTCATTAACTTAACAATTAAGATTTGAGAGAAAAAATACATAAATTGACATCCTCATTCAAAATATAAATGCTACGAAGCCCAAAAATGCCTGCAAAAGTCAGTAACCAGCATGGGTTGATGCCAGTGATGCCGTAATTCTCGAAAATGTGTCAAATCTTTTGCGTTTACCACAGGATGAAGAACGAAAAGGAAACATACATAATTTAACATCCTAATTTGGAATGTAACCGTTGCGAAGCCCAGAAATTCCAGGAAAAAGCAATAACTGGCATGGGTTGATGCCAGTGATGCGGTAATTCTCAAAAATGCATGAAATCTGTTGCGTTTCCTACAGAATGAAGAACTAAGTGGAGAAGTACATAATTTGACATCCTCATTCAAAATATAAATGTTGCGAAGCCAAGGAAATGTCAATAACCGACAAGGGTTGATACCAGTGATGCCGTAATTCTAAAAAATGCGTCAAATCTCTTGCGTTTACTACCGGATGAAGAACTAAGTGGAAACGTACATAATTTAACATCCTCATCCGAAATGTAACTGTTGCGAAGCCCAGAAATGGCATTTCTGGGCTTCACAACAGTTACATTTCAAATGAGGATGTTAAATTATGTACGTTTCCACTTAGTTCTTCATCCTGTAGTGAACGCAACAGATTTGATGCATTTTCGAGAATTACGGCATCACTGGCATCAACCCATGCCGGTTACTGACTTTTGCTGGTATTTTCGGGCTTTGCAGCATTTAAATTTCGAATGAGGATGTCAATTTATGTATGTTTTCTCTCAAATCTTAATCGTTAAGTTAACGAAACGGGTATTATACTTTCTCTGGCATAATGGCATTAGATACAGTATATTGCATGCCGGTCATGCCAGTAATTCACTTTTCCTGAAATTTCCATAAATTTTTTAATTAAGCAACCTGAAATACATATAAATCCATTCAAACGTTAATTCTAAGTTATCTTGTCTTGATGTTCTGCCTGTTTTAAGACTATGATGACGTCATCAAATAAAGATGAGGTCATAACTAAAAATTTAAGATTCCGTAAAATCAAAAAATTATACATCGTTCAAAAGCTCTGACTGTGTAGAGCTCATATATCAAGTTAGTTTTGTCATAATTTGAACTTGCAAAGTTTTATAGGGGTTCAAAGTACATTTTTCACATGTTGATGACGTAAGCAAAAAAGTCAACTGCTGGTCAAAATTTTTTTGGGCCCATCACAGATTTGTAATCTCCATGGTCGATTTAATCAAAATGTGTAATAAAATTTGAGGTTAAGTTTTGAGCCAGTTTTTTCAAGAAAAACCCTGTCTAACTCATGTGTATTGAGTCTCCATCTGGTTGCAAGTTGATCGAAGAATGATTCTGTCAGCCATGTTGGCATGTTTGATGCATATGATTCAGACAGCTTCATCATATTATTTATGCTTCTGATTGCTTCTTCAAGGATGCTCTGCAAAATGCGTGGATTGTGCAAAACTGATGGTCTACTCCAAGCTACTGCTGGGATATCCTTGAAGACACTTACAACAATTGTGCACATGTTTACAGCTGAGGAAGCTTTTGACTCTTGTGGTCTTCGATACACAGAGGTATAGTCATCAATTGTTGCAACTATTCACTTTCAATTACATTGGCTATCAACTCATCATAATGGGTTTCAGCATTTTGGAGCATTCCTTGCCCACTTCTTGCTGACAGAGCTGCTCCTATTGAACGTTGTGTGCTAACAGCTTCTTGGTTCAGATCCTGTGTATGGAGTCTTACATAAATGGTGCCACCTTAAATTACAAAACTTTGAAGCCTCTTAAGTCAACTACTAATTCTTATCAAGGCATATCCCTAAATGTTCAGACTAAACCTGCTTGTTTTCTGTATGCTTTCTTTTTGCTGAAAAACAAGCAACTTGTTAGCATAACCACCCTTCACATTGCTGACGCTAACCAACTTCAATTTACCAATACATCATTTATGTATGACACCTAAAGTAATTGAGTTTTTCTTACTTTTTGCTAATTTTCTGTTTTCTTCTAGCATTTCATTAAAAAGTTGTCTTGAAAGAACTATATTTTCTGAATCTGTCTGCACAGCAACTTCATAACATGGTTCGGATTCAACTGGTATTGATTCTAAAATGAAATGTCAGTTTTTAGCTTCTGTGAGGTACTCTACGATATAAATTATTTATTGAGAATTGTAGGGTCCTGTAAGAGAAAACATAGTACCTTCAAATTCTAGTGATGCTTTGCAATTGAAATTTTGACCATACATTGAATATACTTCAGGCTGTGTTGGAGCAACATCATTACATGGTTCTGGTTCAACACTGGTATCGATTCTAAAATGAAAAGTCAGTTTAGCATTTGTGAAGTACCCTACAATAGAAATTATTTATCAAGAATGTCCTGCAATTGAAATTTTGACCAAGCATTGAACAGACTTCAGGCTGTGTTGGAGTCTCGCAGTCAGACACAGTTTTATTCATTTGCCATTCAACAAGCTGAAAGGTGATGCAGATTTAATTGTGTCAAATTTTCACAAAATATTTTTCTGCAGTGGTTTCAATCAAAAGAAGGTAAATTGGCTGTGTAAACAGTTGTGCAATTACTTTATGGAAGATGGGTCTGCCCTTCTTATAATGAAAATATGTTCAAAGAAACCTTAAATACTATAATTTTCTGGCTGTAAACATGGGGTGGTTTATATTAATAACAATGAAATTGAAAACGAGAAATTAGTTTTTCATAAATTTAATGTTGAGAAAGCATGCTCTTTCTCCACAATGTTGTCAAATTGCATTTTGTTATTTTATATTAAAATATTCAAAAGCTGATTTGTTAATTAATTAAATTAATTTGCAAAGAATAGAAATACATATATATGATAGGTAGATTTCTCTGACCTTATTTCCTTTTCTAGTGTTTCTCCACTTGCAAACTGCTAACACATAACTGCAACAAATTTCACCATGGCGCCCTTCCAACCCAAAAACTTCCAGAAAATCCTTTTCATATGTGGTCGAAGACAAAAATTTCTTTGACGAATACTGAGACTTGATATTGCAAATGGAACAGCCTTCTTTGCTTCTAACCCGCCCCTTACCTTTCTTTCCTCCCTGAACCGAAGCCATTTGGTAAAACAAGCCAAGTAAGAAGAATAAAATAAGCATAAAATGTCGTTGAGATATATTTGCTGAATGGTTTTAAAGAAAACCGTTTATTTATTGAGAAACTGTGTTTATAATGAACTTTTGAGTACTCTGAAACTGTGCACACGAAAATTTTGTGACTTAGGCCATAGTCCAGAAAAATTTATTTCCGTGTTTGCTATCGCAAAAGTTTTTGAAACTTCAGGCCAAAATTCGGGTCCAGGCTATATTTTTGGATGAGTCAAATAATCTAAAGAGCATGCTCATACGAATGTCGCCTTTGTTCTCTGAAGGCAGATGATGCTCCAGCTCAACATGAATATTGAACTGGTTAATGTTGAGGAATGATTCATTCACAATAAGAAACAACGTGGTTCGTATAAGCTCTTACCAGTACATGACATTTGTAGATAATTTTAACAAGATTTTTTCAAACAAAACAAATCATCTTCAGCTTTCCAGTTTGTTTATTATTAACTTTAACTTAATTGAGTGTGTAAAACCTTTAATTAATTTAATTTAATTACTGACATTCAATAATTTTCTACCAAATACATCATCAAAATTGAGATTTATAGGTAATTTCGTAACAGGAATAAGTAAAACAACATGTAAGGAGCGAGATTGAAGTTTTTTCATAGGAAAATTGTTTATATGCTTTGTTTCAAATGCACGAGTATCTAATTCTCTGCTGTTTGCGTTGTTTACAGCTGTTTGTGGTGTTCTTCTACCATCCCTAACACCACCAACAAAGTCATATCTAACCAGATCGCATTCAACATCAATCAGTGCAGGAACTGATTTTTTATCAGATGGTGTCACTGCCGATGAAATTTCATTAGTGTTCACAAATTTCATACCTGTGAGATCTTTGACATTAGATTTTAGATCGTGAAGAATGGTAATCATTCTTGGTACATTGTTGTTTATGACAAACCCATTAATGCTCAGTTTTACATAATCATCTTCTTTAAACTTTGGATTAGGTAGCGTTTGCTGGCTCTCATTTGAAAAGAATTTTCTCTCAACCTCTCCTATATTTGAAGCATTCACATCGACAGGTTTTCTACCAATTTATCTGTGATAAATATTATTGCATGAATCAACCAGACTCTGAAGAACATCTTTGTATCGCAAGGTATTATGTGCTGTGAAGTATTTGAACATTTTACTTTTTGAGAGTTCTGTTGAATCTCTCAACAATTGCAGCCTTGGTGTCGTTTTTTACTTGATAGGAGTGAATTCCTTTCGACTTTAAGAAGCTTTGAAACATGGCATTGATGAATTCTTTCCCTCGATGATAGCGTAACTTTTCTAGTTTTCTTCATTCATCCAGTATTGATCGAAATGCATTGATTATTTCTGTGGCACGTTTTGTTTTCAATGATCTCACCCAAGCATATTTACTAAAACTGTCGATACAGGTTACCAAAAATGTGTCCCCAACATTGAATTCCTTGAAATTTTTTAAATCTACGAGATAAAAAGACAATAGATAATCTCTATTGTTTGTATAAATCCGTTTTCTCTTAAACATTCCTTGCTGCTCTGTGTATAGTGTACTCAATGTTCTGTCTGCTCCACTTTTACAATTGGTCAAACGTTAAGGAGGGAAATTTAATTTTAGCTTCTTTAAAAAAATTTCTTAATCCTGACAAAGATGCTGGAAAAGTTGCGTCTGAATAAAGTTTATTCAATTGATTAAACAACTCGCTCATATTTTATTGCGCTTTCCAACTCTGGTCTTCTTCTTTGTAATTGATTTTTTACCTTTTCTCATCTGTTTTATTTCCTTAATTGTTTGTTGCTTTGCAGACCTTTTAGCCTGTCTTTCAAGTGTCGTCATAGCATATTTGGCGGCTTTCTTGGTGCTAACTTTCTTACCTCTACAATACAGGCTAAGCCCTACGAGACCTGCAATTAACGCAGGAATCATTGCCCTTTTTTAACTTTTCTTTTTCACCTTTCTCTTCCTGTATCTTCTACCTTTTCCTTTATGTGATGGTAAAATACTGTCAATTGCAAAGCTGCCCAAGCTATGCACTGTGTTGTGTTGTTTTGTATTTTGTTGTTGTTGGGTTTAGATTTTAAGTGTTAAATGTTTGGATTTATGTTTTATATTTTAAGAGTGCATTAGAGAGGTATGGGAGTGATGGGAGTTAATTAAGTATTGTGTCTATGTTATAATTGTCTTTGATGTTTGAATGTTTGTGTTAATGGATTAGTGACGTTTGTGTGTTATTTTTGGATCCATTTTTATGTAAGAGTGTGGGAAAGTAGCTAGAGAGATTATTGAGAGTTCATCCAGAGTTCATAAAATAGTTCACAGAGTTCATCGAGAGTTCATTGAGAGTTCATTAAGAATTTAGAGAGAGTTCAGAGTTCAGATACAGTATTCTTTATAATCATTTTGTATATACCTTATTCACATATTTACTAATATTTTATTTGGATAATAGTTTGTCTATCTTGGATCGCATGCTACCTTGCAAAACTGGACTGTAAAATACAACAACTGCTCCTGTGGCTAACCTGCAACTGCAATGGATTTTGCCAGTGATTTACGTCTAGGTCAGGAATTGATGACATCAGATGCAGGTAAATCTGTCACTTTTGTGATCAACTCACCAGTTTCTGTTGGAATGTCTAGAACCTTCTCGGCAAATGAATCAGTTTCTTCTTCTTTCTTGTTCATCAAAGCATTGTACTCATCCAGTGTCAAAATTACCATTGTTGCATACTTATCAGCCATATCTACACACACAAAAAGCAAAATTCAAGCATGGAATGAATTCATAGCCGATTTGGTAAACAGTACATACACAATTGGATGACCTTCACAAGCAAACACATTTGTGCAGAAAGCAAGTTTTTCATTTGAATTTTGGAGGAAATCAGATAGAAGACTTTTCTCTTTCTTGGCAAGACCTGTTGCGCAAAAACCTGAATTTGGCTCTTATCACATCGAGTGCTGAACACTACAACATACTATGCATTCAAATAAAAATTTCTAATTTCAGTTCCCTTTGGAACTATGTTCTGCCATAAAATGATAACGTTACAGTTCAAATGAGATCTTCCACGTGTAAAAAGTTTTGCGATATCTTTCATATTTGCAATCTTGTGCATTAAATTATCTATAATGATTGTGCTTCCTTGCCCGTTTGTTTCAATTCAACTCATACAGATGTTATGGAATCGCAAGGAAGAATTTAGTATCACCATCAAAGCTATTCTTGATACACTGAAATAATTCTGGCTGGTTAGAGCCACTTCACCACAAAAGCTTACAATGTTGCTCCCCACCATTCGCTACAACACAGAATTTTTTCACCAATTTCTCAACCAAAGTGGTTTTGCCGCTTCTGCTTGGTGCAGCAAGAATCAGAGAAAACACTTTAATCTCAAATTGTACGTTTTCATCATTACAACATTGAATAGTGTTTACAACATTAAGTCAACAAGTCTTATATTATATGCAATTTTATACGGGTTTAGTAGTTGAGTTACTGCTGATTCAACAAGTTTGCATTTGCCGGACATCTTTTAGTAGAATTTGAAGCTCTGATCTGAAATTGAACAATGTCCTTTGCTGTCGTCATGGTGTCAAAGTTGTGTCTTACAAAGTCAGCAGGCAATGATTCAGGTACTTCACTTGCAAGCTTTGTTGCAATTTAGTAACTTATCAGCTTAACAGGTTCTTGCATCAAACAGTCTGACATATGCCACTTTATATTTTACATAGCATAACAACATTCAACACAATAAGCTTTGGTTCTTGATAGGATTCCTTTCTGAATAATGTTGACGACCAGCTGGGTGAAAAGATCCAGATTTGTTTGCCTGTCATCTTCGTCACTGCTGTCAGCAATTGGCGGTGGTGTAGATTGAAGCCTTTCAATTGCTTCATAGATACTGTACATTGAGTTGGCTAGCTCCTAAATTGGAGTTTCACCAACAGTCAGTTGCAGTCTTCTAGGATGTCCATTCAACCAACGTATAACAGTCAACACGATCTCATGGCTCTTTACTTTTCCAGAGTCATGTACATTCTAATTTGAAACTCAAAAAAAATCTCTGTACCAATTTTCGTTATTTTGGAATTCCTTGAACAATTGCTGTGATATTGTGCTTGTGATTGTTGTTATGCCACCATTCTTTTCAAAATTTTATGAAGTTCATGATGTTTTATAAATTCAGCTCTTGGTTTCTGATCAGCAACCAGCAGTCTTCCAACAGTTTTGCTTTCTTTGTTTGTAAATGAGTCATCGATGAATGTCAGAAGTCCTATGAGTTGCAATTTATCAAACTTGAAACATACATTTTTACCATCTTTCTTTGCATACTGAGTCTGAACTGAGGTGCTCTGTTTTTGTTTGAATATAATTTTGAATTCACTCCCATATAACTCTGTACTTGTAAACAAAGTATTCGCCATGTTTGTAATCTTCTGTTCTCTACAAATTTCAAACAGAAACTGGATGAATAAAAATATTGCTCTCAAATTTATAGAAACAGTAAGTAGTATTCCAAATAAGGAGATAATCCTGTGGTAGTAATTCATTCTTTCAAGCTTTCCGCAAATTCTTTTACAGATTGAAGCATTTACTCCTCTCTTTTTTCAAATACCAACTTGAAAATTGACTCTTATTATCATTTTCATCATCGGATGATTTCTTTTTCAACATTTCTACATCTGCATCATTTGACTTTCGAAACCTTGCCTGCTGTGACAATTTACCTTTCTTTGTCTTTGCTGCTGATTCTTGCATAACTGTAGATTTTCTTTTGACATTCTTTTTGGGTTTATTACAGATAGTAACCTTTTTAGGTGATTCAGTAGAGAACCTTTAAACTTGATTAGGCTCAGCAGTAACTGATGATTGAATTATTTATTTGTATTCATCTACTAACCTTTCTGGCAGCTTTAGGTTTTCGATGAGATCCCCAAAAACTGTTATCAAGTTGTTGTTTGCCAGTATCGTAAACAAAGGCAGCCATGTCAATTCCTTCTTGCATGCAGTAGCAAATCACGAAAATGCTAATGAATTTTCTGAGAAGCTATGTGCAATTTATAGACATTTCTAGTTCAGACATGTTGAAAGAAAATGTTAGCAGCAAGAATAACCAAACTTCTCATTAGGCCTATTATTGTTGTCATTTTCTGATCTGATCTTTTTACGAATTTCTGCAGATTTTTCTCCCATCCCATTTTGCATTTTCATCATCCATTCTGCAGCTCAGTCTTCAACAAAATCCAAGCATATCTCGACTAGAGTATGAGTGACATTTTTTTCATCCTCTTCGAGTGCCTTTTTTTGCAAAACGAGTTGTAAAGGAAACCATGGCAGCAATCCTTCCCCAGGTCAAATCATTCAGCACCAAATTGCAGATTTCATGATCTGTAATGCAATTTTTTAAAAGCTTCACATCTTCTCCATGAACTACGCTAAAGATATTAGAAAGTAACAAATTTTCAGCCTGCATTGTTATAATTTAAGTCAGTACACTTTGATTCGACAATTTCAATTTCAACTCTTCACAAACCTTGACGAAACTCTCACAAGCTGCAGTTTTTTCCAACGTTTAAGGATAATAGCACTGCATAGATGATATGGTTTTACAAATAAAGCTTAACATAACAGATCTGATTCTCGTCTGACTCTTTTTCTCCATATTTTATTTGCTGTGGCACCCTTTACATCTGGACTACAACCATTACTGTCCTCAATTTATACTTTAAAATGTTTGTGAATTGCAAATGCTCATTTTAAATCAATTTATACAAGTCTACTGAAGATTATAGTCATGAATTCGGTAATAATCAATTTGAAAAGGTATTTTCATAGATAAAGTTTTTGAGGTTCATTATCCATCAATTACGTCTAGGCCCTCAGCAACTGTTTTTCTTCTCTTCCATTCATTTGCCTCCTTCAGCTTTTCTTGTTCTTTTTGTCCACCACCATTACCACTATCATCTCCATCATACTCATCCTCAGATTGGATGATCATTTGATTTGTTCTCTTTTTTCTTGGATTTGGATGAAATTCTGTTGGTCTGTTTGTTGTTTTCTGGAGTGTACTTGTCTGAGAGTTTTCCAGAGGAGGCAGCGGTTTCACAGGTTTGTAAGCAGTATCTGTAACCAGTATCAGTATCTTAAAGTATCTGTAAGCAGTATCTGTAACGTGATCAATGTAAATAAAAATATAGCAATATTCTTATTTCAGGCTCCAAAGTATTGACTTGATTGATCATCTTTGAAATGCAGGGATCGTCTTAAATGACACTGGACCAGCTTTGAAAGTCAATGGGTAGCCATTTCATCAATATGGTGTCTCGGTATAAGTAGCATTTTTACAGCTCTCTAGTCTGAATACTAGTCAGCATGATGTTATTTCTTACCTTGCTCGCAAATCTGGTTTCATTGTTAATTCTTCTTGCATTGAGGGCAAACCAAAGCCAATCTCTTAAATCCTCACTGATCCTTCATTTGTTTCGTTTTTTACAAGAAAGATGGTGTATTCCTCATGTTCAATCTGTTTGTTGGTTGGATTCGTAAATGAAATGATTTGGTTCATCTAGATCAATTTGTCTTTAAGCTCTTTCTTGTTATTGGTTTTTGTTGAGGACTTTCTTGGCCTGTTCAATGTCTTTGTGTCTGATGGGAACAGAAAAACCAATTCTCCACCCTTGAGTCTCTGACAAGCATTTGTCGATAGTAGACAAAAAATCTAAATGGGCGGTGTAATTGAGGAGACATTAAATGTTGGTGAAATGTAAGATATGGTTATCAACGAAATTGTTGCTGAAGATGAAAATCTATTTAGTGGAGATGATGATGATGATGATGAAGAATGTGACGATTTTGATCACAAAGATAAAGAACTAGAAGAATCAGAAAGAAATCAGCCACGCTTATTAAAACCCGAAGTTGATGATTATTGAAATTATCCAGAATCTACCAAATATGAACTCACACCTGATCAGGAGAGATCACAAGAAGCGTTTTCTTTGCCGAAACAAAAGGGTACTTATCCATACGACTGAGTCAATGATTTTTGATGCTTGAAGAGACAGAGCTGTCTCCGTTTGAATCGTTTTATAGCAAACTGAATAAATGTATCATTACTGAAGATGAATATCAACATGTACAAGATATATGGCATTTTTCGAGTCTGAATCATTTCTTCAATATCACGACTTGTTTTTAAAGACTGATCTTATGCTTCTAGCCGATATTTTTGAACAATTTTGTTAGCTGTGTTTAAAGTACTACAACTTTGATCGATGTCACACGTTTCTCTTCCTGGTATGGCTTGGGATGCCTGTTTAAAAATGACTGCAGTTTCTTTAGATTTGCTGACAACAGACCAAAAAGATATCTACTTGATGATTGAAGAAGGAATTTGTGATGGAATTTCAACCATTATACATCGATGTGCAAAAGCTAATAACAGCCAGTCTGACGATTTTGACATGAACAGACTTGATGTATCTGGATGCGAATAATCTCTATTGTTGTGTTATGTGCGACTGCAAATTTCTTACCGATAAAGAAGTGAATGATTTGAATATTCAAAGTGAACAATCTTATGTGTGAAGATTATGGATTTATACTGAAAGTGGACTTGGAATACCCAAAAGATCCTCACGATAAACATGCAGGTTATCTTCTAGCTCCAGAGGAAATGAAGGTAAAGGAAAAATGTTTTTCTGGGAAGCAGACAGAGTTTCTCGAAGATAAGAAGTATACCACAACAGAGAAACTGATACCTAATTTGTTTGATAAAGAGAATTATGTTGTATATTGTGATAATGTAACATTCTACGCATGCGTTAATGGGCTTAAGCGCTGAGGTCACGAGATATTTGTGTTTCCATATCCACCCAATCCCTTCTGGCTCATTCTATCAGTTATTTTGTTTGGTAAGTGAAAGTATGTCTTGTCTAATTCGTTAGTAAAATTTTATTCGAAATGTCTGCATCTCCCAAAGATAGTAATGAGGAATCTTACTCTGACCTCATGAAATTTCCAAACAAAAAGTTGAAGCGTTGTTGTGAAGATCATGGGTTGCGTTCGGTTGGGAAAAAGCACACCCTGGTGGCTTGCCTCCTGTCTATTATCAGAATGATTGCACAAAAAGAACTCCAGCTTCCCCATCTCTCTCAGGTAAGACAGCCAAGTATTCAATTATGTTGCAGCACTATCTGTGAATGAATTGAGAGCCCTTATCCATGAAGAGTTGTCCAATGCCCGAGCACAAAGCCAGCCTACCCCAAGACCTCCAGTAGTATCTGAAGCAAATTGTCTGTCACCAACATCCACCACCAGTCCTATACAGCCTTATGGAAGCTCCAACCTGATTCAAGCCTCGAACACTGAGTAAATTCAAACCTGTCATCCAGTTTAACCGACTCTGCCACTGACAGGGAAAAGTACGTTATTATTGCCTACACTACACCAAAGGGTTGCCTTCCTCCTCTTTTCACCAAGATAATGAAAAGCCATTCAGAACAAAGATTTTGTTGATTTCAATTCGATACTTCCTGCTACATTATATGACCCAACTATGAACCCAAATCAGTTCACCCTAACATTAAACTCTGAGGGTAATGCAGAAAAGCTGGCCGTAACACAACCTCCTATTTCCAAGCAAAAATTAATAGCATAATCACATGGTTCGAAGTTTGGAATGTTTTCGTTCAAGCTATGGTGAAATTTCACCCAGAATTGGCTCTTGAATTATTGTCATATCAGGAGTCGATTTTTAACTTTCAACGTTTATACCGGTCAAAAGCTTGGCTCAAGTACGATACAGCCTTTCGAATGGAACACTGGCTTGGATGAAACCCTTTCATGAAGCTGTAGGAATGAATATGCATTTAGGGCCTGATTATATGAGGCGGGCTAGCCCGGTAGACGGGCTGGCTCGTTTGCCAAGACAGAATTTTTGTTGGTATTACATGTGAAAAGAGCTGTCTCGACAAACGGGCTGATTCGGATGTGCTGCCTGCGCATAACAGTTTGGCGCATTCCATGTGAATCGGTGGGAACTTTAGAAGTATAATGGCGCGGTATCATCGTGGAGGAAGTAAAACAGAGCTCACATATACTGTCAGCAGGTGCATTGTTCGAAGGCCCAAATAATTCTGGCTGCTCAGAATAATGTCTGCAGCTTAAAATTCTCCTCACTTCTTCATACTGCCTGGGGTTGTCAGCGTTAAAATCAAAGTTATTGAACTCCATGCTGGCTTTAAACTCCTTTAAGCAATGGAGCAATTTGCCGATCAGCTCATTACTCCATCGAAACTTAGCTGTTCCTGTTGTTATCATGGACTTCTCTTCGGAGGCTTTTCCTTTAGAAGTAGTTGCAGAGACTTTAGGATTCTTGGTTTTATCGGCCATTTTGATTCTATCATGCATGTGACTAATGCTCGTGAAAAGGAACTGCGCATGTTCCATCGTATATTTTCAGCCCGCTTGCCGGGCTGGCCTGGTTTGATGCTATTACATGGAAGTGAACCAGCTCGCTTGGCGAGCAAGCCCGCTTGCTTCAAAGCGGGCCAGCCCGTTTGCCGGGCTGGCTCACTTCCATGTAATCGCATCTGACTTTTTGTATATACTAGACCGTGGACGTGAGCTGGCCCGTTTGCCGAGCCAGCCCGTCTACCGGGCTAGCCCGCCTCATATAATCAGGCCCTTAATCCCTTTCTCCGCTGTGCCCATAGCCTACCACCTCAAACCCCACCCCAAGTTTCCGGGAACCGGAACACAATCGTTGGTCAACCGCCTAGTTTTGTCCGTTTTGACCTGTGAGATACACAAAACATTCCTACATGGCGCCATTTCAACTGGGGAAAGTGCACTATCCGTGGTAAATGTCGATTTGAGCAAAAATTTTCCCATTGCAGCGGCAATCATCCAGCTTCAACCAGCAGCTTTCCAAACTAATTTACACGCCTGATTTCATCAAAGTTGTTAAAAAATAAATAAATAAGTAAATAAATAAATAAACTATTCATGAATGGTCAGTTGTCTATCAAAGCTTTACTTTTTTTTCATGACTCATTGTTGTTTACAATGTTGTTATTAATTTGTTGTTTGAAAGGATGGAAATTCCATAATTTTCTGTCATATTGCAAATTTTAAGGATCAAAGACGTCAACGATCACCATGGGTGCCTGCAACCCGTTGTCATGATTGAAATGACAGCCACTGGTATCACATTTAGGAACGAATATTGCACTAGAGCTTCATTTTTAACAGTCAATTGTATTTTACTTCTATACCTTGTGTTTTTATTTTATACCTGCGTCTAGCAATATTACACATGTATCAACCGATATTGTACTGGAGCTTCATGTGAAATATCCAATTGTGATCTTTTTTCTGGGCCTCTTGTTATTGAAATTGCTGCACTTGCATGAAGCATTATCAGGAGCACTTTAAAGATACATGTTTGCCCCCCGTTCCCAGCAGCAAGCTAGGCCCTAATGGCTCCCTCATGGGAAGCTTGGCTTAGCTTAATTTGTTAGAGTTAAATTCCCTCACCTCCTTGTCTTAGTCTCAAATGGGCAGTTTTCCTTTGAAACCATACCGATTGGAGAATTGGATCTGATCTTAGACTACTTATTCAACAAATATGAAAAAAGTGTGTTTTGCGTTTGGTACAGCACAATGTAGAACAAACAAGAATAAAAATAGGTTTTGTACCATTTGAAATTTTCTTATATTAGATAAAAACGACGTTTCCAGCATGAACTCGTTATCAAGTGGTGGACTCGTGAACTTGTTATCACCACTTGATAACGAGCTCATGCTCAAAATGTCGATTTTATCTAAAATAAGAAAATTTCAAATGGTACAAAATCTATTTTTGTTCTTGTTTGTTCTCTTATTCAACACTGAGGCTAATTATGTTTGTACTATCATCTTCGCAAGCTAGTTGAATTGTAATACAATTCAATATATCTGCAGTACAAGGATCCACACAAATCTCTTTGCCCATGTCTATGGCTGTATTTGGGCGTATTTTGGCAGGTAGGGCCACCCAATTAATTTGTGGCATGTAGTTATATAATAATTGTTAGATGAATGAGTGTGCAGTGTTTTCAGTTATGCCATATACGATCCAAAATACTGCCAAATAAGCCTGTTTTCTTTTGTCTTTACTTCCCGCTTCTTCGTTGCCGATAAGCGTTAACTAGAAATTATATGTTGATTTGGGAATAAAGGTTTAGAAAGTACATATTAAGTTTTGGAGATTAAGCACAGAGAATGGTTGAAGAAATATATTGATTTTAATACGGAGAAGAGAGCAAATTCAAGAAATGATTTTGAAAAATATTTCTTTAAATTGATGAATTACGCTGTATTTGGAAATATGATGGAAAATTTACAAGCAAGCACAAGCAAATCGACACTTGTCAGACCAGTGAGCAGCTTGGAAAGTGGGTGTGCTGGGCACAGTTTTATTCTGCTACTAAAATCAGTGACTGCCTGTTCATAGTAGAAAGGAAGAAACATAAAGTCTATTTGAACAAACCCATCTATGTTGGATTCACAGTGTTGAAAATATGCAAGACACTTATGTATGCTTTTCATTACAACTACATGTTTAAAGAATTCAAAGATGTGAAATTGTGCTTCACAGACACTGACAGCTTCTTATATGCTATATATAACGAAGATTATTCAAAGATGTGGGTCAACCTCGCAGCACAAGTGATGAGTGAATCTGTTGCAATGGTAATGTCAGCTTACGGCAAGCAAGAAGCAAGTGAAACATCAAAGTTGATAATGATGGTTGATAAATTCTTTGACTGCTGCAACACAAGATCACTTACTGAAGGGGAACACAAACGCAAGCCATATTTAAAGCCATACAGAGATACAAATGATGAGCGATTTTCTTTTATCAAAAATGAATTTTTGCATGCCATAATTGAATGTGTGCAATTTTTGCTAGAAAGAGGCTTGCAATATGTTTTAACAAACAAATTTAGCTAAGACCCGATTGATGATCATTTTGGAAGACACAGAGGACTTGCCAGGCGATCCACAAATCAAACAATTGATTCATTGGGGTTTCAAGAAAATAAGCTGAGGTTGCAAAGAAGTATTGCAACAAGCATTACCCCAAAAGGTAATACGAAAGGGGCAAAAAGACCAGCCGAAGGGATAACAATAACAACTAGCCCATTAAAAAGGAGAAGAAAACAAAAAAAAACAATTAAACTACATTAACCATATAAATAAAAATTTCATGTTTAAACTTTGAAGTTCTATTTGTTTTGTTCATTTGAGAATTTTAATTTCTTTCGTAATGCTTTACTTTTGCACTGCTTTTGAGATGCTGCTCTGTGGTATTCAACTACATTTTTAGCATGAGAATATGACCTGATTTTAATGTAAAAAGTTACACCGTGTTTGAGTGTGGTAATTTTAATGCTCTCTGCGACAGTAACATCCACTAGCAACCTCAAAAAGCTTTCAATGCAATTTTTGCTCAAGGACTTTGTTACAATTTCAGCTGCATTTATTTCTGTTTTGTGGACTGCTATGAAAGCTCTGAATTCTTTTTCCACATTAATAAAAATATCAGCAAAAAGCTTCTTTGGCATAATTAGGCCACCCCTATCCAGTGTTTGAATTAGTCTTGAAGAACCCTCTGTGCGCCCACTCTCTGCTTTACACGAATCCAGCACAGTAATTTTTTCTTCAAGTTTAACACTGGTCACACTTTTTGCATGTAGTTTTCTCAACTCATCATATGACTTTTGAATTAATTTCCTAAGAACTGCTCCACAAATATAGGTCACAGTTTCTTTTTCACCTGATGTTAACTCAGTTGTCAATTTAATGGTGTTTGGGTTTTCCTTCTTTTTTGTTTGATTCGTAGCCACAACTTCTTGAATGCTCAAGAGTAACCAAGAATAAAACTGTTTTGGCGCATTCAAACATGATTGAAGATTTTTTGTTACTGTGCAGTTTGTCCAAACTTTATTGAACTTTTCCCACATAATTTCAACAGTAAAAGATTTCCCTTTTACAGTTTCTTCGATTGCTTCTTTCAAAAAATCTAGTTCGGGAAATGGCTTTTGAAGAATACATTCAATATGCTTGCTAAATAACACATTCAGCATTTCATTACTGCGCATCAACTCCAGTGCATATTTGAAAACCAAATTTATGTTAGATTTTGTCATAATTTAGGCATAGTTTCGTCCTTGCAAAATGTTTTAACCAAATCCTAACAATTAAAACAAGCACTCAGGTTTTCGAACTTATGAAAGCTAGCCCGGTTGTGGGAGATTATCAACAAATTTCGAGTTTGACTTGACATTCGTTAAGGCCTATCTATAGCTATCTAGTAGCGTAGACACTACTTTTGAGAACACTTTTATTACAAAAATCTTTTCATTACCACATCAGAAGATTTAAATGATTAAAACACGTTAGATGAACAGTACATACCTCAGTAATTTCTTCCAATTTATCAACAAAGTCGTTGTCAAAAACGTTTTGAAAATAATCAAACGCCATGGTCTCCACACAAAATGAAGCCAATTCAGCAACAGGAAATGAACCTTGCCTTCAACTTCAGAATAGTGCACTTAACCAGGACTGACACTAATCGCCTATTGTTCTTAGCCCAGTTTCCTATCCGGTCTCTTTTCCATAATCTTTGGTAAGATGAAATAATGTTTCAAAGGATAATTTTTGTATGGAATTATGTGTAGCCCATTATACAACAAATGAATACAACATAATAGATTTGTAAAGTTTTCCCCTTCGAAGTGTCTTGGGTTTGAGAACAAACAATATCTTTAGTGACATGTCATTCATGCTATGTTGTAGTGTGAAGAAAATTGAAACATCTGTCTCGTTGTCATTACCCCTTGTAGTTTATTAGTAGATTAATTAAACATTTATTTGCATTTCCTTTAAATAGGTTCTCAAGGGTGCCGGAGCCACGGGGGAAGTGGGGGCAGCTGCCCCCATTGCCCTACTGGTACGGGGGCAGTGCAGGGGCAGCAAAGTGCCCTTTCAAAAAAATTGGTTTCCGATATTTTCATAATAATATGTTTTAAAAAATTAACGAGACCTGTATTTTCAAGGAAGAAGAATGTCAATGGTTTCGTATTGATGGAAAGTGAACATCAATCGAGCAATTTTTTTTATTAAAATAATATAAAGCCACAAGGGGAAAACTAAAAAATATAGGAGTATTCATACTCAACATACGGTGATGGTGATGATAGTTGTAGTGACTGTAAGTCTTGGTAAATAGAATGCGTATAGAAAGATTCTAGGGTGGAAAACAAGATGGAAGTGATGTATGAATAGAAATTATTAGGTACGATTCATCAGCTATCCACCTGTACTCAGCGTTTCGAGGGATTAAGGACAGGACACTTTGGGAGTACAGGCCCCTCAGCGCCCATTGGATGGGGCACTATCGTACTAGGAGATAGTTAGAGAGACTTTGAGATATATTGTGATATATAGTGTTTTATTTAGTATTTGCAACATAGGGTGTAGCGGGTATATCAATGTGGTGTCTCATGGTCTTGTTAGTATGCCCAATCAGGTCGGACATAAAAAAACTGCAAATTGTTATATCGCTTTTAAGCCATCATATTAACAATATTATTTGTTTTGTAGTTTTTATTGGTTATTTTAGAGTTCGTTCCAGTTTGGTGTGTACCAGGATATCTCCAAGGTTCTTGTTTCTTTTAAATGCCAAGACTGGTTTCTGTGTTTATTGTTTATTATCGTTTATTGTTTTATATTATTTATTGTTCCTGTGTTTATTTCTGTGTTTATTGTTTATTATTGTTTTTCAGTACATTTTTCTTTAGATTTTCTGATCCTTCCCATGCCGGAGATGGATTTCAGTATCGTTAGTTTCTGGAAATTCGAGGTTTTGTCCCTTTTTCTTGCTGAAATCATATAAGGGTTTGTTATTGATAATTTATTTTTCGAATATTTAGATATTATTTTGCAGGTCAGTGTTGTTGCTTCATTTTGTTTTGCACTTTAAAAATTGTGAAAGAATTTATTGCACGTAATGACCAGCGTCGCAGATATTTTGGGAAATTTTAAGGATTTTGAACTATGAAACAGTAGTTGTGACAATTTTTCTTAGGTTGAAAATTAAGTTGTAGTTAAGTTGAAAATTGCTGCAGAAGTCAAAATGACCAAGGAGAGTATTAGTTGGATAATGAAATCGAAGAATATTGTTATAACAGAAACAATTCGAAGCAATCTTTTACTCATGCCTGTAGATCACCTTAACCATGCCATGCAGTACAATTACTTTTTTGCCATGAAAATTATGAATTATGAGCGTACCCAAAAGGCAAAATTTCTACAGGTTTCCCTGTTTCACTAGCAAACGTCGACACACCTTAGGTGCCCTCTCTACGGATCCTGCCCCGTCGCTTCATGAAGCTTCCGGCGCCTCTGTAGGTTCTGACCTGACAGTTTTGATCAAAGTTTTGAAAGAGAGAAGAGAAGGTGGCATAGATGCTAATTCTTAAAAAAAATAAAAATATTTGTCAAGAGAAAAGTAGTGCTTTTTCAGCTACACACAGGGGCATCTTGTAATGTACTTCAAGACTGTTATATTCCAAAAGGTGTAGCTAGAAATTGAGAAGTCCTCTTATTCAGGGACGTGGTGACCGGGGGGTGTGGGGGGTGTGACACCCCCCAAAGTTGGTAGATCGTGAATAGTTGGTCAAATGTATACTAAACATATGCTAAAGATGTACAGATTGCTGCTCACTGTACCACCATCTGTTTGCAAGAGTGAACGCTCATTTAGCCGGCTCAAGCTTCTTAAAAACTATCTGAGGAGCAAAATGAGCCAAAACCGCTTAGATGATCTTATGCTCATCTATTGCGAAAGGGAAATACTTGATAAAATAAATGTTAAAATTATTGTGGATAGATGGGAATCTATGAAAAGCAGGAGGATCAGCATTGACTAACACTTAAACATTGGTATGTTTATAATAACGAAGCAATAATTAAATTGATTACAACAAAAATGCATCTGCTATATATAAGTATCTTTGCTTTGGCTACATTTGTTTAATATCCTTAAATTTATCGTAAAATGAAGTTGGTCAAGGTTCAGAAAAAGTTGGTCATATATGCCTGACACCGTCCCAATCCGAAAGCCTTTGCCACGTCCCTGCTCTTATTCTCTTCGCCTCTATAGCCAGCAAACACTCTCTGTCTCTGGCACATGCACTCTGTACATATAAAACCCTAAAATCTCTCCACGCCACGGAGTACGCTTTGCAGTTGTCAATAAAATTTTGTGCCTTTACTTGGAGCCAGCACTTTGCAGCATATGCGCCTCTCAAATGTCAACTATGACAAAGCCTAGTGGACATGCAGCATTTAGCTTCCGACAACATGACAATGCCTCACCAACAAACAGCTACCAACACCAAGCTGGCATTTCAACCTACTAATACCTTCTGTCTTAGCATGGATGAAGTCATTGAAAAGTTTGAGGGTCTTGGCTACTTTCT
Source organism: Chrysaora quinquecirrha (assembly GCA_014526335.1). Lineage (NCBI taxonomy): Eukaryota > Metazoa > Cnidaria > Scyphozoa > Semaeostomeae > Pelagiidae > Chrysaora > Chrysaora quinquecirrha. The sequence goes on from JACTAT010000004.1 coordinate 1,902,221, forward strand.
AAGAAAGCTTCATCTTGATGTTGATACCTCAATAACCCCTAGTTGTGACGCCTACATGCAGGGTCCCACTAGCTCTCAAAGAGCCGCATAAACAAGGGCTTCATAGACTGGAAACATAATACAGAGAATTACTACACCAACTTAGTGGAAAGCAAGCAAGGTTGTAGCTGAAAAACCTAATGACAAGCTCACGTCATGCATTGACCCAAAACATCTCAATAAAGCCCTCAAACGCAGTTATTACCCGCTTCCTCTAATAGAAGATGTTGCCCCAAAACTTGAAAATGTAAAAGTTTTCACCAAGTTAGATTGTCGAAAAAGGTATCTACAAATAGAGTTGGACGAGTCCTCCAGCATCCTCATAACATTTCAAAAGCCCTGGGGGCGTTATCACTACCTCAGAATACCCTTTGGTGTTGCTCCTGAATCCGAGCATTTTCAACAAAGATTTCACCAATCAATGAAGGCCTCTCAGGCATCCATGTTGTAGCTGATGATGTACTTATCACAGGTAAAGGAGCTTCCTTGAAAGAAGCAATAGCTGATCACGATCAGATTATGATCGCTCTAATGAAATGTTGCCAAGATGCAAACATCAAATTAAACAAGGAGAAGTTCAGACTCAAGTGTCAAAAAGTATCATTCATTAGCCACGTTATAACCCTTGATGGCTTAAAAGCAGACCTAGCCAAGGTGGTTATGTTGCGAACAAAAGAAGACATTACTGGGGAAGATGGCATGGTGAATATTTGGTAGATCTCAGAGAGCATAATATGAAGAGTGAGAAGAAAAATGGATACATGTGTGAAAACCTGAAATGTTCATCTCCTATCGAGAATGTATTAATGAAGTCTTCCCTTTGGAACAAGAATAGGACGCATATTGCATCCAAATTGAGAGATGATCAAAATGTTCCTACCAAGGCTTTATCTGCCACGCAAAATCCATCTTTCTCCATTGAAGAAGTCAGTATCACAATTGATCCAGTGCAGGTCACACCCTCCCTAATACAGCGATTAGTTTCAATACAGAACTTGAGGAAACCAGCACACCAAAGCTGAAAGGGGAGAGACCACTATGCAACAAGTGAACCAAAACCACAAAAGACATCTCACAATAGAATTCTGCTTCAAGCAAAAAGTTATTTCACTGCAACAAGACGATTCAGAAGATGAATTACCTAGGAAAGACACTGAACCAGATGATGTGTGTAAAATTTGCAACATCGAGGATCCATCAGGACAAACCAAAGTTGTCAATTGGGAAGATTGTGATGTATGCAGTAGTTGGGCACCTTCTGTCTGCACAAAGAATCCCAAATCCAAGTGGGAGAATATCTGGTGAAAGAACTGTATTTGTGACAGATGTTAGTATTTTGAACAGGATATTCATATCATTTTAACTTTTCTACCTAAAGTTACTCTTATCTTTTATCTGTTATGTCTCCTTTAATGTTCTTTTTTCTATTTTGGTATACATTGCCAAATTCACTAAAGTGTTTTTTCTCTTTTTTTCTTTGACCTAACCAACTATCTGTTAAGGTGAAGATTTGAATAATGCGGCAGTAACATCTGCTATCTAGAATATCTGCTCTTGAACACCCGCTATCTCTAACCATTCTCTATTTCCCTGCATTCTGCATAAGGGTTTTCCATGAAATAATCTGCTACTCTACTGCTTGACTGCCTGTTTCTCAAACATTCGCTGTGCAGAACCCATTTTGATTTCCTATTGAAGAACCAGTGTATTAAGATCGCACCCTTTTTATTTCAAATATTCACTGTTTTGAACTTATCTCAGTGTTTTTTGAGAAATTGAGCTGGCAGATGTGAACTGTGCTTTTTTGCCTGTATATGCAAGGTCTTTTTTGCACCCCTTATCCTTGCAATGTATTCTAGTTTTTGGGCCTAAGATAAGAAAAATCAAGAATTTTTTATACTGCCCACCTGCCCGCCCTTATTTCTGTCACGAAAAATGACACGAACAAAACATATCTGGGATACCCACAAAAGTCTGAAAAGTCAATTGGAGAACAGAATGGTACGCATCTCTGAACCCATGACAACTAAGCCATTCTAACCTCGTCCTCTTCCCCTCCTGTCTTCCCACTGCCTAACTATTTTTACACTTATTATTATTGTAATAATTATGGATATTATTTTTTCTCATTAATAAAACAATGTTATATAATTATCAATTTTATTATCATTTCAGCATTATGATTATTATCATTATTTATATCCTCATTATCACAACATGCATATCTTCCACATCACACCTTGCCACTGTGAAGCATAAAACAAACCACCAATCAGATTTCACCAACAATAATTCAAAATAATTGCTTGTTAAAAATTTTTTTATTTGATCACACTCTGAAGAAGCCTTGCTTGGCAGGGCGAAATATTAGTTTTAAAAAATATTTGAATTTGAAACTATTGTTTCTCTGTTGCAATGGCTTGAATGCCAAAAAAATTTGCAGTGGACTAGACCACAAAGTAGCTCTGAAAGCAAGCTCTCAGTTGTTGAAGCACTGTGCTGCAAAAAAGTTTAGCCTTTTTGGTGATGAATCTCACAAACCACTTACAGAGAGAGTTTTTTCCGTCCTCCTTCATGTGAAGTCATGACATCTGAAGTGACAGAAATAAGTGCAATGTATGCTTCAGATTGCAAAATAAAAAAAAACATTTTAGAAGATCAATAGAGATGAATCGCTACCTGAAAGACTAAATGCACCTGTCTCAAATACTAATCCGGAAAGAATAAAAATTGCACTCCAAGAATATAGAATTGAGAACAAGGCAATTAAAACCGAATTGGAGACCATGAAGAAAGAAATTGGGACAAGGTCAATGCCAGTAAGTGACAGTCTGAATTGTGACTTGGAATTCATCATGTCAAATGCTGAGCAAACAAGTATGCCCCTTTTATGTAGCTCTTTTGGGAGCAACAACAGAAATATCTTAAAACTACAAAAGGGGTATATGATATCATCCATTAATAATAAGTTATTGCTTAAGCATGGCAGCCAAGTCATCTGCTGTTTATGATGATATCAGATACAATGAAAAGACTAACACTCGTTTCTTGAATTCTGTCAAGTCGTAGAAGGCTGAGAGATTATAAGAACTACATTAGGCCTCAGCAAGGTTTCAATGATGTGTTTCGATCTTTGGTGTACCATAGCATTTTTAGCTAAGGCAATTGCACTTTGGTTATCACAATGAAGTATAAACTTGTCACATAAATCAGAGTTAGAATTTGTCATATCTTGCAACAACTGTAATAAGAATAATGCTTCTTGTGTCGCTTCTGAAAGGGCCATATATTCAGCTTCACAGGTGGAAAGAGGAACTATTCTTTGTTTTCTACTTTTCCATGAAATCATGGGTCCACTGCTCTCTAACTGGTATGCATAACCGGTGATACTTCTTCTGTCTTCAGAGTTTGCCCAATCTGCATCACAATAACCTATCAAGTGCATTTCATCTTTCCATTTCTGAAATGTTAATTTCTTATCTATAGTTCCTTTAAGGTAGCCTAACACATGTTTTGCCATGGTTTCACCTGCAAGAGTTGGGTTTGTCATGTGTTGTGCTAATTTGGTGACAACATAGCACAAGTCAGGTCTAGTTGAAGTCATGATATATATCAAACTTCCAAATATTTGCCTGTATAATTTGGGGTCAGCTTGTTCCCATGCATGTTCATTTGACTTGTAGGAACTTTCACAAGGAGCACTTCTTGCCTTACAATCTGTCATGTACTCAGTCTGATTCATTTCAATTTTGCTTCCTTCTCTGTTGAACTGTATCCCTAGGAACCATCCAATTTCCCCAAGGTCTTTCATTTTGAACTTTTGGCAAAGAAAGCTTTTTACTATGGAGTATCAATGAAATACATGCAATGAAGTTGAAAGCTCAGTAGAAAATGATCCAAAAAGGCAAGAAGTGTCCGAAAATGAAGCCAAGAAGCAGATGATCATATTATTGTCAAGAAGGAATCAGTTGAAGAAATCGAACAGAAAATCCAAACCTTAAAGCAGCATAAAGGAGAGCAAGAGAGACGGAAGGAAGAGGAGATAGAAGGGGTAAAGAGACAGTGTCAATATGATCAAGAGCTCAGTATTGAAGAGGCAGAACAGAAAATGAAGCAAGACAGTAGCGAAGTGTATTCAGTAGTTTTTTTTATCGTTTTATTTTTACTTAACTTAGGCCATCTTAGTTTTTAACATTTTCCTCCTTTCCATTGATTGGCTTGCTTTCTTCCCCGCGTAGGATTTTTCCGCGCGTAGTCGTTTTTTCCTTTTGCGTCATAGCGCAGCAAGCTTTTCCATTAGGTATTCCCATCCCTTTGTTTTGGTTTTTCCACCTAGGTTTAGTCATCCCTCTCTCATACCTCGTTTTTCCTCTTACCTCTAGTTTTCTTCCTATTATTACTCAGCTTTATTTATTTTTACGTAAGTAGAAAATTATATTCCGTTTCCTTGTTTTAACTTTATATACCTGTACATAGCAAATTTTTAGTTAGTTGGATTTTAGTTGGTTAGTTGCTTCATAGTGATAATTGAAAGATACAGAAAAGCACAAAAGTCAGTCTTTTTCTCTCAAGGTTTTTCTGCAACAGCGATTCGCGGTGAGACAATTCCTTATCATTTTTTATTAGTAAATAAATAACCCTTATTTGCTAATTTGGTGACCACGACGTGACAGTAATAAATCGATAGAATATTTTTCTTGATAAACAAGAGACACAAATTGGCATTATCTTTGAATGAAAACATTGCAGTATTCATCGTACTGAACGTAATCAATCTCGTTATTCAATTCGTTGTTATTCTCGTTACTCGTTCTTCGTTGATATCAAAGTCAATTCAAGACTGTTGCCGTTCGTAGTTTATCAATAACTTTTATCATCATTTATTACTGTATATATCATATTGACTCATCGTCTTTTTAACTTTTCGCCGTATTTAAATCATCGCTGTTTTCAATTCGCGTTCTTTCGCCGTGCATTTCACAACGTGTTTGTTTGTTTATCTCGTCCTGGTTGATGGATTTTCGTTATCAATTTTTCACGACGTTTATTTCAAGTTTCGAACAGTTTCTTGAGGTTTCGATCAGTTTCATTCGTATTTCGATCAGTTTCGTCATTTTCAACGATCTCATAATGAATACAGAATCAGCATCAACTTCAGCTAGCTCTGCCAGTTCTTCAGCCACTGAAGCAGTACCAACTCTTTCGCCAGTCGCTACGGTAAGCATTAAAATTCCACCATTTTGGCCAAATGATCCTCAAGTTTGGTTTGCCCAAGTTGAGGCACAATTTCTTACCAGAAACATTACAAGTCAGCAAACAAAATTTGCTCATGTTATTGCATCTTTACAACAAGAAGTTGCACAAGAAATTCGAGATCTCCTGATCAACGTACCCAATGATCAACCTTATGACAAATTGAAAACTGAACTAATAAAACGCACTTCCGCATCAGAACAAAAACGGTTACACCAACTATTAATCTCAGAAGAACTAGGCGATAAAAAACCCTCGCAACTTTTGCGCAGAATGCGGCAGCTTTTGGGTGAAAATACTTTAGAAGATCGTATATTAAGACAGCTTTTTCTCCAACGTCTTCCCATGAACGCCCAACTTATTCTCGCCTCATCTGCCGACACAGTTTCCATTGATCAACTGGCCACTCTAGCTGATAAAATTCTCGAGGTTGCTCTGCCTACACCTTCTCTGGCTTCCATTACACCTGGCCCTTCATCTTCAAATCATTCTGACCCTGCAAAAGTCATTTCAGATCTTCAAGGCCAAATCAATAATCTTGCCACACAAATTCAAGCTCTCACCAACCAATTTCAGTCACAGCCTCGTTTCCGTGGTCGTAGCCAATCTTGTTCTCCAGGACGTCAGTACTTCATCCTTCTCACGATCACCAAATCGCCAAAATCAGAACCACCCTTTTTGTTGGTATCACTGGAAATTCGGAAGTAATGCCAGACACTGCAATCCACCCAGCACATTCACCTCAACCAACCCACCCACCAACACAACCACTGCCCAGAACCAGGAAAACTCTCCAGCCAGCGACTAGAGGCGACAAGTCCTCCTGGCTCATCCACAACAAGTCGCCTATTTTACGTCACCGATAGATACACTGGTACACGCTTTTTAGTGGATACAGGCGCGGATGTTAGTGTGATTCCTCCCTCATCTTCTGACAAACATCGATCATCTCCTCTCACTTTGCAAGCCGTCAACAAATCTCCCATCTCAACTTACTGGGAAAAATCCTTGACCCTGGATTTAGGTCTTCACCGTAATTTCCGATGGATTTTCATCATTGCTGATCTGCCATTTCCAATCCTTGGTGCTGATTTCCTGGCTAACTTCGGTTTAAGAGTAGATATGGCCCAACGTCAACTCGTAGACACCACCACAAGCTTGTCAATTCATGGTATCTCTTCATCAGATTCATCACCATGCCCTGTCTATGCTTTGCCTGACGTTTCTACACCATACACCACACTTTTAGCCAAATTTCCAGACATCTCTCGCCCAACCTACAAAGACACGGCAGTTAAGCACACCGTCACTCACCACATTCGCACACGATGTCCACCTGTTTTCTGTCGTCCTCGTCGACTTGCACCTGATCGCCTTAAAATTGTCTGAATTTGATCACATGCTACAACTTGGAATTATTCGTCCTTCGGACAGCGACTGTTCATCACCACTTCACATGGTTCCAAAATCCACTCCAGGCGATTGGCGTCCTTGTGGCGACTATCGCGCACTCAACAAAGCAACCATTCCAGATCGTTATCCCATTCCACACATTCAAGATTTCTCATCCAACCTCCACGGCAAAACCATCTTCTCCAAAATAGATCTAGTCAGAGCATATCACCAAATCCCTGTCGATCCATCAGACATCCACCAGACAGCCATAACCACTCCATTTGGACTGTTTGAATTTGTTAGAATGCCATTTGGTCTTCGCAATGCGGCTCAAACTTTCCAACGCTTCATTCATCAGGTTCTGCGTGGTCTTGATTTTGTCTTTGCATACATCGACGATCTCCTCATTGCCAGCACATCTGAATCAGAGCATCTTCAACATCTCGAAATTCTCTTCACACGCCTCACCGAATATGGTATCGTCATCAATCCATCTAAATGCATCTTTGGCTCATCATCACTGGAATTTTTAGGTCATTTCATCTCAGCTAATGGAATTTCACCTCTTCCAGACAAAGTCAAAGCCATTCAAGATTTCCAGCCACATACCTCACTGCGCAAACTCAGAGAATTTCTTGGCCGCATCAATTTTTATCGTTGCTTCATTCCACGCTGTGCATCCATCGTCCAACCACTGACAGATCTCCTCTCTCAAACGTACCAAAGAGTCTCTCAACCTTTCCGCAGAAGCCTTGTCTGCTTTCAATGAAATCAAGTCTGCTCTTGCCAAAGCTACACTTCTAGTGCATCCTGCTCCAGACTCACCTTACTGTCTCATGGTTGATGCCTCCAATGTTGCCGTCGGGGGAGTTCTCCAACAGCACATCAATGGTCTATGGCACCCTATCTCCTTCTTCTCTAAGCGACTCCAACCAGCAGAAAGCAAGTACAGTACCTTTGGTCGCGAATTACTTGCAATCTACTTCTCGATTCGACACTTTCGTCACTGCTTAGAAGGAAGAGAATTTTACGTCTTAACAGATCACAAGCCACTCACACACGCTCTATCTGCCACACCCAATCGTTACTCTCCACAAGAAACACGTCATCTCGATTACATCTCGCAGTTCACCTCCGACATTCGTCACATCCATGGCAAGGAAAATGTCGTAGCTGACACTCTCTCGAACGGATATTAACGCTCTGCATACTTCTTCACCTCAACTGGATTTCACTCTTCTCGCTCAAGCTCAACAAGAAGACCCAGAACTTTCTAATGTACAATCATCTTCACTCCAACTGAAAGAATTTCCTCTGCCGTTCTCATCTGGAACTATTCTTTGCAACACCTCAACCGACACTCCTCGACCGTATGTTCCTTCATCCTTTTGCCGTATTGTTTTCGATAATCTTCATTCGCTTTCGCACCCTGGCATTCATTTAACTCAGCAGCTCATCACCGAGCGTTACGTTTGGCCCGGCATCAACAAGGACATTCGTAATTGGACTCGTTCCTGTCTTCATTGTCAAAAAGCAAAAATTCATCGCCACACTATCACTCCACTCGGTACTTTCTCAACTCAATATTCTCGTTTTGATCACGTCCACATTGACATCGTCGGTCCTCTTTCACCATCTAATGGCTCTAAATACCTTCTTACTTGCATCGATCATTTCACTCGTTGGCATGAGGCTATTCCTATTGCAGATATCTCCACAGAAACTGTTGCTCGTGCTCTCTTTACTAGATGGATATCAGTCTTTGGTATTCCTTCTACCGTTACAACGGATCGCGGTTCACAGTTCGAGTCTTTGCTATTCAATTCTCTCTCTGCATTACTTGGAATAAAACACATTCACACAACCTCATATCATCCCTGCGCCAACGGCATGGTCGAACGATTTCATCGCCAACTCAAAGCCTCAATCAAATCTTACACCGACACCTCACACTGGACTGAACTTCTACCGCTCATTCTTCTCAGTATTCGCTCAACGTTCAAACCTGATCTCAGCTGCTCAACTCGTCTTCGGTACTACTCTTCGTATACCAGGACAATTCTTCGCACCATCAACAGCACACTCTGATCTCCAACCTTCAAATTATTCGCACCGTCTTCAACATTCAATGCAACAACTACGGCCTGTCTCACTTCGCCCCCAAACACCGAAATCGCATCTTCCAAACGATCTCGCTACCTGCACACATGTCTTCGTTCGTCATGACGCCATCCGCAAACCTCTTCAACCACCGTACGATGGCCCTTATAAAATTTTGAAATGAACAGACAAACATTTCACTCTCGAAATCAAAGACAAACGGCAAACAATTAGCCTTGATTGTTTGAAATCAGCCTATCTCGACTCCGATTTCTTCTCAGCTTCAGCCTCTACAACAACACCTGAATCAATGCTACAGTCAACTGCATCACCGCCATCTTCAGCTAAAGATTCACAAACTCGTACGACTTGCTCGGGACGTCACGTTCACTTTCCGGATCGGTACGGACATTAATATTCTCCGTTATGGAGCATTCATGGAATTAAAGAAAACTCAAAAAAAACTTTGGATTCGAACAGTATTTGAAATAGTTTAATTGATGGGCTGTTATTTACAATGGAAGGATATAAGCAAACGAAGAAAATTCTGAAAATGAAAGACAGCAAGGCAATCGAAAATGTCTATGCCCATGTCCAGAAACTGATGTCCTTGCAGACCATCAACAGGTTGCAGCCAGGGAGAGTACATGAATTCTATGAAAAGCTGGTGACATATTTTAAAGCACTTAAAACTACGGGTAAACATATTGAAATCAATGGATATGTGAAGACGACTCTAGACAAGGTCCAAGCAATTAGAGCAGATCTGGTTAGTCTGAACGATAATTGGCAGAAGTGGGGAATTTCCTCAGTTGATGGAAGTGTTCCGAAAATGATGTGAAAGAAATCCAGTCTCTGTGAGCGGTAATCAGCCAAGTGACAGGGCGAGCAGACAGCAGCAAAGGGAGAAGTTTTCCCAAGTAAAACAGCAAGTCTGGGAACCAAGGCCATGTGTGCATTGCAATTCAACAGAACACAAGTTTCAGTTTCATAAATATGTTTCAGTTTCAGTTTCACATGTATGATTCAAATTCTCTACATACAATTTACAATTCTACAGTACATACAAATAACTAAACTACATATATTAAATATATAATTTTACGTAACATTAATACAATGTTACAAAAAAACTAAATACAATATACAAATACGTAGATGAGCTAAATAATAAATTGTATGTAGGGAATTACTTAAAGGCCTGTCTTGTGGAATACTGATGAACAGATGAAAAGTCATAAAAGCAAGTAGGTGAAGTTTTATTAACAGAATCAAAAGCAAAGGTTAAGAATCAGAGTTCAAAAACCTCAGAAAGTTTCAAAAGTCTAAAAACATTGAAGATTGGAAGAGAAGGAGACATGTGAGGCTGAAATGAGATGGCTCTGACAGCTTTCTTCTGTAATTTGAAAATTGGATCAATGTATGATGCATATGTTTGACTCCAAACAATCAGACCATATTTTAGGAAGAACAGAAACAAAGCATTGTAAAGGCAAACTAAGACATCTAATGGAAGTAAGTTCCTAATTTTGAAAAATATTCCACATGTTCTAGCTAACTTTTTAGAGAGTTCACTGAGATGATATACCTAAGAACTTAACAAACTTTACTCTTTTAATCTGTTTCTTCCCTATTTTGACATTAGAACCAGAAGGAACATTACAAGATGAAGAATGAAAGATGATGTAGTTAGTCTTATCAATGTTTAATGATAGTTTATTAGTATCAAGCCATTTCTTTACTAATCTCAGCTCCTTGTAGACAATTTTTGTCAAATTAGTTAATTCTTTGGATTCATAGTAGATGTTTGTGTTATCAGTAAAGAGATAAAAAGTAAGTCTCTTAGAAGCATTTGGCAGACCATTGATATAGATAAAGAAAAGTAATGGACCCAGTAGAGAACCTTGTGGTACACCACAAGTAATTGAAAGCAAGTCAGAGTTCCTTCCATTAACAGAAACATATTGCTTTCTATCAGACAGATATGATCTAAATCACTGAAGGGCACATCCATGTATACCATAATGTTCCAATTTTGATAGCAGAATTTCATGGTTAACTGTATCAAAAGCCTTTTGTAAATCAATGAAAATACCACAACCAAATCTTTTATTGTCAAGTGTATTTCTTATAGCTTCTGTTAGACTCACAAGGGCATGATCAATTGAGTGGTTTTCTTGAAATCCAAACTGTAAAGAATAAAGAATATTATGAATTTTTAAGAATCTATAAAGTCGTCTATACATTAACTTTTCAAATATCTTGCTGAAAATAGGTAGAAGAGAAAATGTCCGGTAATTTGAAGGAAGTTCAGGATTTCCTTTTTTGAAGAGAAATAACCTTGCCAATTTTAAGCTTATCAGGGAAAATTCCAGACTGGAAAGACTGTTTCACAAGAAAAGCAAGGAGTGATGAACAGAGTGTCCAATAATTTTAAGTAATTTTATTGGTAAACTATTAGGGCCTACAGATTTGGAAGGATTCAAAATGTTAATTAGATTATTATATATTCCAATAAAAACTTACAGCACAATTGACAACTACTTGCATATGCAAATTACTTTACATAGCAAAGACAATACCACGAGAAGTAAAAAGCATTACATAAAACATAAATTCATGCAGTTAATTACATAAAATTGAACGCAAATTTGTATTTACGAATTTTTAAACAAAAACATTTATTCAATTTGAAAGGTAATATAGCGATGGTTCAGTGATTTTTGGTATATTTCTCTAAACAAATCGACCAGTATGACTGAATAAAGCGCAGGGTTTACAGTAGTATTTGTCTATTTAGATTATCAGGAAGATTTACATCACCATACAACAACAACTCTACTAATATGTTGTTAGAAAGATTTTTGTATCCAAGTGGTCGTATTAATGCAAAGACATAAAAAGAGGGGCAGAGCAACAAAAAGTGTTTCGTATCCTCAATGCTATCATTGGCTTCACACAATGGAGCTAGCGTATCTCTGAAATTGTGTTTTAATTTATGAAAATTTAGTTTACTAAGACCAACTCTAAGTTGTGTAAGATATGATAACGCTATTGGATCATGTATCTTAAAGAAAGATTTCAGCACCAGGCAAATTTTAGACACTAGTTTGGTCTTAAAAACAGCAATAGAGGGTGCAAGTCTTATTTCGAGTTCAAGATTTTTCCACTCAGAAAGGCACTGAGGATAGAAGCTAGACTGATATTTATTTGTCCTTGCCCTTAGTTGCCCAATCACATCCTGATTGCAAAGAGAGTATCAGGACTGCTGCTGAGGTGGAATTGGATGAGTGGTATATGCAGGAGTGAGGTTGTTAAAAATTCGTAAAACATAATAAGATGTCTGCTCTACCTACAAGAACTCAGTGTCTCCCATCCAAGATCTGCATAGAGTTTGTCTCTAAACGTACCTCTTCATGTCCCTGTCACAGCATGAGCAGCGAAGTATTGGACAGATTATAGCTTCTCCAACAGATTTGGTAAAGTGGTAATACCAGTAAATTCAAATACATTTGCAGGTAAATGGTAAATGACATCCCCATAGTCCAGATATGGCCTTACATAGAGTTTGTTTATTTCATTTAATGTATGTCTAGGAAGGTAGTTTGAAAAATATTTCAATAGACCGACACCTTTACGTGATTTAGTGATTGCAGAGTTAATATGAGCAGAGAAAGACAAATTAGAGTCGAGCAAGACGCCAAGATGTTCGTGTTCATTTACTTTCTCCACAGGCGTACCATTAAATAATATCACTGGATGATTGATTTAATTTCTTTTATTAGAGAAAGTCAATTCAACTGCTTGCTTCTGTGGATCTAGATTAAATGACATTCTCCAATCGTATGCCAAGCGATTTATCAAGTGTATGTCATGATTCATATCATTAGCAGCTTTGATAGGGTTTTGCAAAACAGTAAAAAAGATGTATCAATGGCAAAATGTTTAACGTTGCATTTCAAATTTACTGTAAGATTATTTATATGCAGGAGGAAAAAAGGGACCTAAATAGATCCCTGTGGCACCCCAGCAGAGACATTTCCCCAATCAGAGCACTTTCCATTCAAGACTGTTCGCTTTCAGTTTCCAAGAAAGCTTTGGATAAGAAATAGAAGTTTTCCTGAAACCCCACATCTTTTTAGTTTATATACCAGACCTTTGTGCCACAACCTGTCAAAAGCTTTAGAGATATGAAGATAAACAGAGCGAACAACAAGCAGTGGACTCCAATCAAATACTTTATAAATCGCATGTGTGATCACGATCAATTGGTTAATTGTTGAGTCATCTGGAAGGAAACCCGATTGGTTTGGGTTCAGAAGTTCACAGGGACAAGATGTGAATATAAAGAATCATATATAAGCTTGCTAGAAATTTTCCAAAAATAGGAAGGTGGGAGATCAGGTGGTAATTCTTTTCACATTGTTATCATTCTGCTTATAAACAGGAGGACATTTGCATGCTTCCATACTTGAGGAAAGATTCCACTGCTCAAAGAATTTGTGAATATTATCTTAAGGGAAAGAACTAAAGTGGCATCACCTAATCTTATCACTCTCATGGATGTCTCGTCCCAGCAGTGTGCTTTATTAGGGTTGAGTGATCTTATGATATTCAAAATCTTTTCATCAGATATTTCAAAATCGTCAATGAGAGCAGTAGGTGTTTGTACGTCTTGAGGGATTTCACTGCTGGTGTCAATTGTTGAGCACTGAGGGATGAAGTAGTCATTGAAATAATTTTGCATTTTGAGTAAAGTCTGTTACAAACAGCCCATTCTCAAGAAGTGGTGGTATTATAGGAATTTTAGCTTTATTTAAAACAGTGTTTATTAAAGACCAGTAGGTTCTATTAGAGGACCTCTGATTTGCTAGGGTTTTCCCTACCTTGACAAAGTAATTTCGTTTAGCGTTTTCAATCAGCTTCGAACCTTCAGCCATCATTTTTCGTATACCTTCAAGCTTGTCGTTCGCTGGCCACTCCTTAAAAAGCTTTTATAGGCATGATTCTTTTTCTCAGAAAGTTTGACACTGACAATTTACCATAAATAATTTGGTGGTGGCAGTTCTCGTGTAATGAAGGGTGAACCCCAGATTCAGAAACCAGATTTGGTTGATCAGTAAGAATTAAATCAATGCACGATTAGAATTACCAATCAAGTGAGTGGGCTCTGACATTAATTGTTGTAAACCAAGTTCACAAATGAATGGCTCAAATACTCTTCCCTCATTATTTTCAACATCATGTTACCACCATTGTGTTGAACGACAATTGAAATCGCCGGTGATAACAACACAAAAGGGGATTTTCATTTTGCATTCTAGAAAGCAACAATTCAAAGTTTAAAATGAAATCGTCAAATTCACTATTGCTCTGACTGGGGCTTCTATAGACTACAACGAAAAAATACTTTTTCTTATTTAATTGAATTTCACATACAATACACTCGGGGAGAGTCACAAGGTCTGGACGATTTTTAGAGGGAAGTGAATCTTTGACGTATAGCCCAACACCACCTCTTTTCACATTGAGTGGATGATTATTTTGATAAAATGAATAACCATCTATTTTTACTCTATCTCATAACTATATACAGAATTGTATGCCTCGATGAGCGAAACTCTTAAAAAATCATGTGCAGCAATGCTGTTTAGATTCCAGCAACAAAAATCAAGTGTTTGTGGGCCAGGATTAACTTCAATATCACCACTGAGCAAAAGAACGCTTGGAACAAGCTATCGAGAAATTAGTACGAAACCTATTAAGCCTATGCAAGCAATAAGAATGCAGGCATGTCGAAAGTGGAAACACTTATTTCGGACAATAACAGGGACATGCTTGAGAAGCTCTATTGTAACATGAAAAATTATCCTGACAATGCGATGCACTCGTGGAAACAATGACACAAAACACAACTGAGAGATTGTAGAGTGAACTGCAAGAAACTTAAATATAAAGGTTATGGGGAAGGCAAGGACTTTGATTGCCACAAAACAAGAACAAATACAATATAACTTAAGTATCTGGGAAATTAGTGAAAATAAACTAAAATTTTTTGAAATTTTGGAAAATTTTGGCATAATCACACGAAAGCATCCTATTGTTGCCCGCCACTGGATGATATCAACCGGCATCATGGTATGACAATCCTCTCGCTGTGTCTAAGGGGGGAAAAATCACAATACCACCACCATTAAAAACTCCTAAATAAAAATTGCGTCCGACATTAAATAAAAAATATCTTGAAAAACATGAAATATGAGAAGAAAAAAAGAGACTTACAATAAACATAAACTTCTACATTAGATAATGAAACAAGAGAAAAGAATAAGAATAGAAAGGTTAGAATATGCTTTGCAATCATTTGGGATTCGCTAACAATAGTTAGCCCGACCTATGAGACTGTGTTGCATGTTTTGGCAATTTGAATACATTAATTTTCTGTTTGAAAATATTCTGGCAGGTATTTCGGAGGGATTTGTGGTGGAAAAATAATTTTTAGTATTTTCAAAACTAAGCAAATAGCCAGCTGTAAATTACTAAAATATTACTATATGCCTATAAAACCCAATCATGAACGTGAGTGCAGTTAAGGGTAATGTTGTATATCTTTGGCGATTTCTACAATGCAAATGCAAAGCGTTTTGATGTTTGAAATAGCCCCTAATTTTGGGAGATTTCTAAATAGCAGGCAGAAAATTTTTAAATCTTAGTTTACGTTAATAAACCCAACGCAGAGTAGCAATAAGATTTAGGATAATGACAACGATTTTGGTATTGCGGCCCTCACTCGTCCTCACCGGCCATTTCCTCAGATTCGGCCAAAGGGAGAACTTTATCAATTAATTCTTCAATTGAGTTAAAAAATATGAAACCTCCGCTCTTCATTTTGGCTGCCAAATTGCAAGTTACATTAGGAAAAACAAACTGCACACATGGGTACTTTCTCGCGACTTCTGCTGCTTTGTTCAATAATACGATTCTCTTTTTTGTAAGATTTTCCCACCATTTTCCATTTTCCCAAATATATGATTTTCCCACCATTTACCATTTTCCCAAATATATGATTTTGAAAAATACAAATGTTAATCATGGAAAATCTCAGTCATTTAAATATGATTATTAAAGATACTGAGAGGAAATTGATGCAATTGACCTACATATCTTTGGAAGACACAAGTAGAGCTGGCACAGCAGCAGTAATATAGGCCCGGTCATCATAATAAAAACACACCACATTTTTGCGCACGCGCACAACACTGGTGGGCAAAAGATCAACAATGGCCGCAGAATCAGCTGTGAGAACAATGTCAACCCACTACAAATCTCTCGATTCAGTGGCTAAAAAACGTTATAATGAAAAATTGAAGTATTCTAAGGGTACAGAAAGCTTACCAGATCCTTTCTCTCTTTCCGACGGGTGGTCGGAAAGCCCAAATGGTTGGCCTGATGTCTCTTTTGGTGATATTTATCTTTACTTGATACACACGCCGGGTAGTTACACAAAAGAAGAATTGAAAGCCTACAAATCTCTCGAAGCTTACAAGTAAGTATTTTTAAGTTTTACAATAAAACAGGAACAACTTTCTTCTTTCTTCTTGTGTTGAATTTGAAATTTAATATAAGTAAAATCAAAATACAGCAATATCAATTTGGTAGGGCATTATACCTCTAGTTGTTTCTATTGAACTAACACACTGAAGAGCAGATAATATTAACAAATTGTCTTTCTTCAGTGTAGCATTCATCCAATATTTTTCTTCCTTTAGATATGTTGTAAGTGGACATGTACAGACTGTTTTTATGCACAATGTCAGTGATAAGAGCCCATACTGTTTTCTAAAGTCAAAAGTATTGCCATCACAGCGAGTTTCTGGACGTTTACATGAGCCATGGATTTATGTTGAGAAGAAGAGTGGATCAATATACTGTGCACACTGTACATGTTTGGCTGGGTAAGGCTTTGGTACTCAATTATCATCCAACATCATTCGAAAAGGTCTGTCATATTGTATTTCTTTTTGTCCAGTTTTTACAATATATGACATATGTCTTTCCTAGGCTTGGTGAAACATGTAGCCACATTGCAGCTGTCCTTTTTAAAGTAGAGATTGGTGTGAGGATTGGTCTTTCAACAGTTTCTTGGACAAGTGAAGCCTGTAGATGGAACAAATCTTTTAGAGATGAGGTGCGGTCGTACATCGCTTATGAATTTTGGCTTTTTTAGAATGTGGTAGAAGTAAAAATATAATGTACCTACTGCTGGTACATTACTTGTTATTACTTCTGTTCCACAAGATTAAAATAATAAATTAATACCTCTTTATTGTATTTACAGGTAGAGCCAAGTACTATTAATCAGAAGATGGACTTATTCAAAGGTACACACAAGAGTATTCCCCAAAGTTGTAACCCAAGTGAATCTGATCCTCTTCCTTCTGACATTGAACTGCAAAATCTGAAAGATATCTTACCAAACGCGTGCTTCTTCTCAATCATCCCAAAAATTGATAGTGAAGAAACTGATACTGCATCTGAAGATGAAAGCCAAGAATTGTTTCCTCCACTGCTCAACTCCTTATATGAACAACCATTTGCTGATTTAACAGGTGAAAAGCTCAATGCATATGTCAAGTCTGTCTGGGCCAAGTATCAAGTAACTGATCAGCAGCTTAAGATGCTAGAAAAGCAAACAATATCTCAATTCATAAGTGAATTGTGGTACAAACACAGAGAAGGAAGAATAACAGCTTCAAAAGTTCACGATGTTGTACACATTTTACCTTCAACTGATCCTTCAACTCTTGTTTCACGTATACTGGGGTACATCAGCTACAACCTATCAAGAGTTCCTGCAGTCAAATATGGTCTTGACAATGAGTCTGCTGCCAGAGAATGGTATAGCAATGAAATGAATTCAGTTCATCAAAATTTCAGTTGTAGAGAAAGTGGATTTTATATCAGCAAATCAAAGCCCTTTCTAGGTGCAAGTCCTGATGGCATAGTTGTTTGCTCTTGTTGTGGTAAAGGTCTTCTTGAAATAAAATGGTCTTTTAAGAATAAAACGAAGTCTGTGAAGGAAGCAGCCAGTGAAGATCAAGAGTTTTGTCTGAATAGTGATATATATGATATACTGTGATATACTATTCTCAAGTTCAGTTTCAGATGTTTGTCCTTCAAGTTCAGTATTGTGACTTTGTCATTTGCACAGATGTTGATAAATATCAGCATCGAGTTTTCTTTGACAGCCGTTTCTGTAGCAACATGATATCCTTATCTGAGTCATTCTTCTTCGGCCATATTCTTCCAGAAATAGTAACAAAAAACATAGAGTCAAAGCAGGATGATACTGTTGAAAGTGATGTTGATGTCTGGTGCATTTGCAGGAAAAAAGCCTATGGAAAGATGATCATATGTGCTGGGGAGAACTGCAAAATAAACAAGTTCCATTACAAATGTATGAACATCAAGCGAAAGCGAAGGAAAGATTGGTATTGTCCAGATTGCTGCTGATTGAGTAACATTTTTGTCCAACATATTAAGTTTTGTATTGATTTAAAACCACAACTGACCAAAATTATTTCATTTCAGTCATGTCTGTGTTGTTTACAAGTTGTTTGCAGAGTTCAATTCTGGGGGTGAAATCTTGTCCATGTCACTTTCCACAAGCCTACATCTGTTCAAGGTCCATCAATGGAATAATGAATTGGTCTTTAAAACACAATGCCAATTCAGCTTTTCTTTATGATTGGTGCATTTCAAGCTGCATCTAGGTATTAATTCCGCCTTAGTTTACTGTTTCAGTCTGTTTCTGACATTCATACTCTGAGGAGTGTCAGACGAAAAAAGCTTTTAAGTATGCCAAAAAATGTTTCCGCTGTTTGTCGCAATCTTGAAGTTTGGTACAACTCAAGAACTATTCAAACCTGTTTGCTTCCTTTCATATCAATACCAAGCCAGGGCTGATTTCAGAAGTAAGAGAAAAGTAATTACCAGAGAAGTGGAATGGTGAAAGATGTAAACAATATAACTACTTCACAAGCTTTGGATGAAGATTTGTGATGGCAGAGCAGATGGTCATGATGTTGTCAAAATGTGGAACCATATTTAACTGCATTGGAGTACTAATGATCTTGAAAATTTTGATACGTCCAATAGCCCTTTCAACATGAATCCTCACCCTAGCAATTTTCCGACTAACTTCAACTTCCTTTTGACTTAGTTGGCTTTTTCCTTTAGTAAATGCTGGAATAATCAAAGAGGCATTGTGACTGGCAATATCATCTGCAAAAATAAAGCACCTGTCAGCCAAGACCTGATCACCAAACTCAAGCAAATCTAAAAATCCACTTCTCTGGGTAATAACTTTATCTGATACCCTTCCACCATATGCCCTGGAAAGGAAAATTATAGCACCTGTAGGTGAAATTCCAAATAAAACTTTTAATGTGTTGTTGTGCTTGTAGTTTGACCAAGTAAGCTGTCTTGCTTCAAGATTTCCTGGGTGGCCGATGAAGATTTATGTGCAGTCGATAATGACTTTACATCGGGGGTAACTTTTTTTAAAGACTTTGGGAAGTGTGCGTAAAACATCCTCTTTATCAGGCCAATGAATAAATCCAGAAACTTTTCCTGCAATACTTGGCAAACCAGCATTTAAAATATTGGACACTGTCCCTTTACTAATCTGGAATCGATATGCAAGATCTTGGTTAAGAAGATTCAAGCGCAATTTCATGAAAACAAGGAGAAGGACATCTCTAGGAGCCAATACAGTGGAAGATGGCAAAACATCACAGACAAAATTGAAAAGCCACAAGAAACAAGCCAAAGATGGTAAACCAGTGAAAAATTGTGCCTTTTCATCAGTATTAACAAATTGAAAACCAAACTTTGATGACTTCAACTGCTCTCTCATCATATCTCTCTCCATTCTCAAACTATGCACTTCGGAATTAAGCCTTTCAACCCTTTCTTCTAACCTTTCCAATTTTTCTAAACACTCCGCATGACTTACACCTTCCAAAACACCCTCATTCCAATCCTCTGTAACACTCTCCATAATCTGAAATGACTCATGGACACTGGATTCAGCAAATTGTGGACCAGTAGGCAATCTTTCAGTTTCTTCTTCCTCCTCCAGCTCTTCAACTTTTTTCAAAACTTCTCTCTTCAGACCTCTTTCATATCTGGCTTGACTTGAAGCTGAAGATGATGTTGTCCTCTTCTCATAGCCAAGATGAAGGGTAGGCACATAATCCGGCCTGCGCTTGTCAGTTGACGCCACTCCTGCAAAAAATGAAACGGATATCATTGGTAATTCTAGTTCTATCCTTGACTGCGACTCTAGGCCCTTTCTTCACAGCTCGAAAACATACGAAAATTCATGAAAATAGAACGAAGATGTACAGTTTTAAGGTTAAAAAATGTACTCACCATTAATAAAATGAATTCCACAAACTCTAACATCGCTTTCAAGAGGGGGATTATAATCCTTTCTATTAATTGCTGCTAACCAAAGTCTTCTTCTTTCCAGGTCTCTAGGTAAACGACTAAAACTCAACTTCGATCCTTTTGCTTGCCGATTTGCACATCCAGTTATGATACAACTATTAACCATCTCTAAGATCTAGAAATAAACAAGTAATTTTGCAAATATATAGCAATGAAACACACGAATACTCCGACTAAGAAGTCTTAAAAGCTCAGAACCCGTCACTGCCTTTGCAATGCAAATGGCGCTTGTTGATCTTTTGCCCACCAGCGCCACCAACAGGTCACATGACATGTCGAGTGACGTCACGTTGACCGCCCCTATACGAAGTTGTCTATCAACCATCTGGAAGTAACCAAGGACTTGTAGCATCAAAGGCTCGTTTGGCAATCATGCCTTTGATGTTGACAATCCCACTGATGTTGACAAAATGTTGACAATCCGGCGCTCAGGGCTTGTATCTGCACACGTGGCCGTCACTTAAGCACAGAATGTTAAAGATGCACTACAATGATTACCAGTGATATATGTTAATGGATGATTGGGCAACAGTGTGGCTCAAGGGGGGAGGTAACTTCAGGGAGCAAACAGCACCAATATGATTGTTAGGAAATATTGATGTGCCGTAGTTAAATATTGATTCCTAAAATTTGCTGCGTGTGTTTATCCTCAACTTCCAAGAGTGATCCTACAAAAACTGTTGTCTTGATGCATTCTTACATGCCAAAGACATGGAATCATTGAAGATCATAGCAATGATCATGAGGTTTTTACAAAACTGCAAGTGTAGAAAAGAACTGGGGAGAGACCGCCATTTAAGCATCAAGGTGATAGACAGCAAGAGTGAACTGGATAATGTATACTCAGAAGTTGGCAGAAAACAAAGATCAGTTTGAAAAAGACAGAAGACAACTGAATTTGATACAGAATAAAAAAGATGGCTTGTAGGAGTGCCAAGGAAGAATCCAGGGAGCCCATCAAATCTAAATACCACCAGGTACTTCCTTTACCAACAAACCTGTCCATTATGCTCACATCTCTCCACAGGGGTGTCTGACTTAAAATGGCATATGTTATTCAGAATTATTGGATATCGAGACTCAGAAATACAAGAAAGAATGTCATCAGGAGCTGTTGTGGGTGCAAGAAATTTCAGGTAAAGCCTTACCGTAAGCCAAAGCAAGGAAATCTGCCCAAAGATCGAAAAGTAGTTTTAAGGCCTTTCATTGTCATCAGAGTCGACTATGCTGGCCCTATTCTGTACTAGTAAGGAAAGACCAAGGAAAGCAAGGCATACATTCTGTTGTATTCCTGCAATATAACGAGAGCAATATACCTTGACCTGCTACAAGATCAAACAACAGTAGAGTTCATCATGAGCTTCAAAAGATTCATGACAAATAGGGAAGACCCAGCAAAGTATATCCAGACAATGGTAAAACATTTGTTGCAGGCTCTTATTGGAGAAAGATAATAGTCAAGACAGTACAAGTGCAAAATGTACTGGCAAACAAAGGCATTTGGTCTTCATAACTTCACACATAAAACCAGTGGTCCAGAGACCAAAAAAGGGGATGTAGCACAGTCAAAGAAGGTCAGCGTAACATAGAAACATGGATATTCATCACCAATCTTATCAAGGGACAAGACGGAGTCATGACAACAGCCAACACTAGGGCAGGAATATAGTACCTTCAGAAAGCTGTAAATCTTCTTTACCCAATCAAGCTGAGTTTTGATGCTGCGAAGAGCAACACACCAGTAATGAATCCAGATGCAAGCAAATTAAGACCACAAAAAAGGCAGCAAAAGATGCAGATGCAAACATTCAGATCATAGCAGAAGAAGAAAAGGAAGAGATGTTGAAGAACCGTATAGTATCAAAAAACAGTATTAGTTTATATTTGTTTGCTTGACGAAATGAGGGGAGTGTGTGGGCAAATTCAAAACTTCCTTAACCTTCCAGAACAACAGAATTTTTCAAGCAACCATTAATATTTAGATACCTTTGTTTTGTGAGAGTTGTACACGTTATAATGCATAGTTACGATTATTGAAGCTTTAGTAGGTGTTTACATGATGCTATGTGTGCCTGTTGGCTAGTAGAACCTAGAACATTCTAGCTTAGCTAGTATACTAACCTCACATTGATTAAGCAGAAACTTTTCTTGAAATGAGAAGGGTGTAGAACATTCTAGGGCTACTAAAATTAGATACATAGCTATTTAATTAACTGCAGACTCATGCTCATGAAATTTGATTATTATTTCTATAGACATCTAGATTCTCTTAAATTAGTATATAAGCGGATAGAACATAACGTTAGGTAGATTCGTAGGTTCGTAGCACCATAGTCATAAGAGCAAATTTTTGTCTGGAAACAAAGGCATGATAACAATAGCCCTTTTGTTCGAAATTTCAATTGGCCTGCCAGGTCTAGCTGAGGGTGCATCACTGGCTGAAATGGCTGTGAATAGTGATAATGTTGTCCCCGAGGGGGGGGGGGTACTTGACCTATAAATGTACGGCGATGTGCCGCCCAGATTTGACAAACCCACCCACTTATAATTTTTTAGGATTTAGATGTATACCCTGTATTTTGGAAAAGAATTAATCCAACCCACGCAACATTATTTAAGTCGGGCTGTAGTTGACTTTAAAATAAAGACTTCACCCTCCAACGATTGGATTTTTCTAGCCTTTTCTCGGTGCTTGGAGTTCAGTTCTTCTCTCGTGAGGTACTCAAGCTGTATACTGCCTGAGAGAGCTTTATCCTCACTTCTTAGCATAAGCCTTTTCTTAAAGCATTTTAGTTTGGGTATTTCTATACAGCTGGCACAGATAGCACTAGAAGAAGTAGTTAGTTTGTTACAAGATTTGCTTCTTAAGGTGCCTTTGTACTCTCTCCCGTTGCAGGAATAGATTCTATTTGGCTCTATAAACCACGTTTCTTCCCCTTCGTCAACACCAGCATGCATGTCGGAGATTAAAACCTTGGTGCAGAACTTTGATCTCTTACTAGTTATGTCCATCAGCAAACAATCATCCAAATAGTATTCTTCAAAAGACTTTCTGACGGTGTCTAGTCATAATGGGCTTTCCTTGTCTGTTTTACTTTTCTTTGCAGGTTTGAAGAAAAGGTCTAAGGTGTGGGTTTTCTTATGACTTGACGACAATTTGATGTGATTTGCATTACCTTCGTGTTGTCTGATGTTGTTCAGAAGTTGGTTTGTTGAGTAGCTTCTCATGAAGGCTTTTCCGCACGGAAGACACTCAATGACTCCATTCGCTTTTTTGTAGAAGATTTTAGAGTCAAGCTTATCATGGACCACAGTGGCAACTATATCAGAAGAGGCAGAGCCTCCAAGGAAATCTACAACCTTACCACAATGCTTTTTAGTCGCAAGATGGACTTTCCAGTTGGTCATTCCTTGTGAGAAAATTACCAACCGAATCCTTTCTTTGCAGAAGAAACAATCTGAAAAAGCTCGACCCTGTGTCTCTGTACCAACCTGATGCAAAACCCCAGCTAAGCGCACCTCCTTTGACAAAAGAGCTTTGCATGACCTCTGTAATGACGTAATGACACTTTTCAAGCTGCCTAAAAGCAAAATGGTTTCTCTTCCCTTTATGGGCCGACGGGACTTATAAGTCCCACTTCATATAAACATTCCCAAAATTCATAAAAAAAGAAGGGATTTCCTATTGGCTGTAGATATGGCAACTACATAGACCCCCCTCGATGTACACAAAGTTTTTTTGAGCATTGGAGGATCATAGCGAAGCCAATGCCTCTTCGACTTTTTCAACATGGCTGACGGAGCAAGTGATTTGAGTGAGTCTGATTTCTCTATTTTTTTGGCTTTAATCTTACCCTTATGGCTACTGATATTTTTTATATGGTAAATTAGGATGTTTTAAAGATATTTATACTTGTTTGAATCATTTTTTAATTACCTGCTCCGAGTAGTGGGGTGGATAGGCTGCGGGACTTATAAGTCCCGCTGGGTACTATCGGCCTAAATTTTTTACCAAGGATTAGGCCTAGATTTTGATTCATAAATCAGCTGATTTTAGTCTTAGACATGAATTTGTGTATAAATGATAACAAATAAACATTAAGATTCTATACTGGGCATTTTGGGCTAGAAGTTGATGGGTGTTTCTTAATTTTTAGCAATTGGGAACTCATGTCGGAAACGGTTATCCAGAATATATAACATTGAAGAGGCTCAGATAGTATTTGAAGAAATTCCTACTGACAATGAGGAGACAGATGATGAGCCAGATGATGACGATTTGTGGGAGCCACCTATACTTAGTAGAAATGACAATGAATTATTTCAAGATGATTTCTTACCCAAGCCGAATTTTGAAGAAGAGGAAATTTATGAAGAAAATGCCAATACTCAAAGTACAGGAGAGCCAAGCTTCATTATAATGTCAATCGAAACAGAGGAGCCATCCAAAATTGAAGTCAATGAAGAGCATACAGACACAGAGGTGAAAGAAACAGATATATCAACAAAGGATGCACCAAAAGCACAAAACGAAGAGCAGGGAAAACAAACCAAGGCAAGGGGGCAAAAAGCAAAAAAGGGAGCACCTCCAAGAAAAAGATGGTTGAAGAAAGAAATGCAGGAAACTCAATTTTTGTTTCTTGAAAAAGAAGGTATGATTAAGTCCATAGAGATAATTATCACATTTGTAGCTTGAGCAATTGAAGAACAATCATCTAGTACAATGATTGTTTTGCTTTTGTTTACTTTCATTCAGCTATATTCCTGCTCTCTCTATGCCTTTTTGTCCCTCTCTTTCTTGCTCTCTCTATCTCTCTATTTCTGTCTCTAACTCTCTGGATAACCCTTATATTGTATGAAAATTTAGATATGCTTTAATATTTTCAGGACCTGTTGTGGAAGAATTTGCAGACTGTCATACTCCAGGAGACTACTTTCTAAAGTATTATGATCAGAAGATGATTGATGACATTATATACCAAAGTAACTTGTATGTAAATCAAAAACAGCGGCGTGTACCAGTCATTATGAAGAAAGAAATGTATGGGTTTCTTGGTATCAATCTTGTCATGGGCTACCATAAATTGCCATCCTGGAAGATGTATTGGCGTAATGATGCTGACCTGTCAGTCCCATTTGTTGGATCAACTATGCCTCGGAACAGATTTTCCCAAATTTTGTCAAATCTTCATGTTAATGACAACTCTGCAATTCCAAAGGACAACAAAGATAAATTGTATAAGCTGCGCCCTTTGATATCAGCACTCAATGGAAACTACGCAAAGCTATACAGTGTCTCACGGTATCAAAGTATTGACGAGAGCATGATTCTTTTCAAAGGTAGGAGCTCTATAAAACAATATAATCCTATGAAACCAATAAAAAGGGGCTATAAACTCTGGATGCGTGCTGATCCTGATGGATACATAAGCAAGTTCGACATCTATCAAGGCAAGAATTCAGAGGTAAACAATGAAGAAGGTGCTTTTGGACTTGGGGAGAAGGTTGTCATTAATATGTGCAAGGAACTCTATGAAAGGAATCATGAGGTCTATTTTGATAACTACTTCTCCTCAATTGCTCTTATGGAGCACCTGAAACAAAAAAAGGTTTGGGCCTGTGGGACAATACGCTCAAATCGACAAAATTTCCCAGAAAACCTGAAAGCTGACAAAGAGTTAGCTCGGGGCCAATTTGATCATAGTGTCAGTAATGAAGGCTTGAGCGTCTACAAGTGGAAAGACAACAAAACTGTCCATCTAATTTCAAATTTTCACGGAACAGAGAGGGTGACAATCAACAGAACGCAGAAGGATGGGTCAAAACTCGAAATAGGTTGCCCAAAAGCAGTCAAGGACTATAACAAGTATATGGGTGGCGTGGATAAAGCAGATAAGCTGTGTGCAATCTATGGTGTTGGGAGAAAATCTAAAAAATGGTGGCACCGAATCTTTTTTGGTCTTCTAGATCGCACAGTTGTCAATGCAGCAATAGCTTTTGAAAAAATTGAAAAGAAAGGCCTGTCTTTGCTGGACTTTAGACGCAGTGTGGCACAGACACTGATAACTCTATCCCGCTCAGCCAGAGGAAGACACTCAGCAACAACTTCCCCAGGTGTGGTTCAAAAAAGAAGAAAAAACAACTATTCAGTTGATGATGGAATAAGGCTCCAAAACCTTGGATGTCACTGGGTCCAATACCCAGGAAGAGGAGCAAGAGGGAGATGCGAAGTCTGCTCAAAGAAGGATATAGAGTCAAGGCCAAAAAGTAAATGTGGAACATGCAATGTATTTTTATGTTGCAACGAAAAGAAAAATTGCTTTGCAGAGTTCCACAATGCTTAGAGACAGAACACTTTGACTGAACTTTGTAAAAATAGAATAATATAACTAACTCCTCATTCTTACATAACCATTATGATTTGAGTGTCTCTTGAAAGTTATTTTTTTATATTTATTGTTATTTCAAGCTAATATTGATCTTATCTTAAGATTGATGTAGGAAAGTTTCAGTTCTATTGAAAAAAAGCAACAATTCAATGTTTTGTTTATTTGCCCTATAAGTACTGTCGGGACTTTTAAGTCCCTAGTCAATATCTCCATGGCAACAATTTTTTTCCCTAAAAACCTTAATATTTCAACGTTTGATCCTATTTGAAGTAATTTTCACGTCAGCATTGCTGATTTATACCAACATTTTAAGTGCTGGTCCTCAGGGTGTGTCGGGAAACCCGCGTACCTTTGCGCTGTCCCGCGGTCGCATGTTAATTGTTTATGCTTTGTTTTTAGCTTCTTATTGTTCATATAAAATCACCGTAGTAACCATAATCTAACCATGTGTGTTTATTTTTATTTATAGCAACGATTATAATTATTTTACACCTTTTCGATTTTACTGTAATATGATTGGCTAATCTGTAATGTTGTCATAGGGATTTTCTGTTTGTAATTTGTAGATTCGTTAGATTTTTGTGAGTTCTTGGTGATCGATGTAGAGATGAGATGCGTTAATTGAGATTTAAAAATATTTACTGAGAAATTAGTGTATTCTTCGTGTTGCACACTTCTAATTAAGAAAAAAATCAGTGCGATAAATGAAGAT
>JACTAT010000004.1:1967286-2004508 GCA_014526335.1 Chrysaora quinquecirrha
ATCTTCTAATTTTTGTTAATAGATTACTCACATTAACAACTGTTGTCTTACTTTCTATTTGACTCCATTTTCCCTCCATTTTGAATTGAAAAATATCACATTTTTGCAAAAGACCAAGTAAGATAAAAAAATTATAAATGTGAGGAGAATGGCGTCAGTAGTGATTTTCGCACGTTTTTTGGTGCCCAGTCCCCCTCAATTGTGAATTAAAATCATGCAAAAGTTGACCAGTCAACCTTATTTCATTATCAGTTTTTTTCGACACTATTTCACTTCTTAAATTTTTGGCTTGTACTTTTCACAAAATCAGACATTTAATAACATCGGACAGTGCCTCAAAACTGTCAACAACTGCTTAAAAAGTTTGAGTGGTCTTACTTGTGCTGATCTGCATTATATGCCCGATTATTTGGTGCTTAAAAATCTTTCAAAAATGTCTTTTTTTCGAAAAGATTTTACTACCAGATTTCCGCAGTTTTGAAAAATTTACTTCATACAGCTGCCATATTGCTCACATTTTTGGTTCTTGAGAAAATTTTGAATCTCTTTTCTAAGCTGTACCTTTTGAACAAAAATTGTACTTTTGTCCAGTTGGTCCCCCAAAAATTCACTAATTCACCTAATTATGGTAGGAAGACATACCTTGGCATGACGTCCAACCCATTCTAACCTATTTGCACACATGCAAATGGTTGGTGTTGTGAACGTAGAGCAGGGTTGTGATAAAATGAACCACTCATCTCTTATAAAATATATACAAAATCTCTTTTATCACACTATTTACAAATGGTTACAATCGTTCATAATTAAACAGCTTGGCAGATAATGTAGTGCTCTTTTGGGCAACTTACAATCAAAACCAAAACCAAAAAACCCGAAAAACTCTAGCAACACAATATATTTTAAACCTACTGTTCACAACTATATATATATATATGCAAATTACAACAAATAGGAGAACTGGAACTAGTTTACATAAAACCAAAATACACAGGGATACGATGATCAAAATATCAAAAGAATCCAACACACTACCCCGGTTGATCTGTCTGCAGATCAAACCATAGCATGAAATATAAACAAAGTACACAAAATCAAACTTATAAATACAATATCTAAAATTCAGAAATTGTCTTTTCTTTTTAGCTCAACAATAATGGCCGCATTTCTATGTGGTCTTACATGATTACTGTTAATATCATTATTTTACGGTACATTTACCTCTACATTGTCAGATAAAATATCCTTATTTTGCCTTATCTTTTGATGATACCTGTAATGGTACAAAGTGTTTCAACGAACCAGTTAACATCGAAGTTCCCTTTTTGGTTGGAACTCGAACCTTAGCGGCCCAAATATGACCGCCTCTACCAACGATTAGTTGCTCTATCTTGCCCAATTTCCAGAAGGCTCTTTTAGTTTGTTCGTTCGTTACAACCACTATGTCTATGCTGATGAAGTTGGGTATCATCTTCATCAGCATCCTCCGATTCATCAATGATTGGTGACCTATGTCTGGACCATTTTGGACTAAACAATGAACCGATACTTTCACTTTCAAATGGCATGACATTTCCTTTCCTTGAGGCAACTATTGAATTTTTCAATACGATATTCTTAAAGCATATTTCAGCTGAAGTGTATTTCGGATAATTATCAAAAAAACTATAATTTATATGTCAATATATATTTGAATGGATTTTCATCTCTTTGTAGGATATTGACAAAACGGAGTGCATAGTTATCATAAATCCAAGTATAAACGTTTTTCTACGACTCTATGCAAAAACTTGCCTTCCTTAGTCTTGAGTGAGGTTAGATACTTGATGTTTCCTTAAAAATTTGCTCTAAGAAGGAAATATTGGCAGTGCGTTTAGTAGATTTAAAACCCTTCCCATAGGGATTTCGAGAATTCAGTATGCCAAACAGTTTGTCAATTTTCTTGGCAAACTTGATGGTTGGACCACATTCCTTAAAATCATCCATGCAAAGATCATCTTTTAGGAACTCTAAAGCCTTTGCAACAGAGGAGCTCAGAGTTTGAGCTGTTCATAGTATATTCATCTTGTGTTGCTGAAAATTAACATGATTTATATTGAGCTTGTTACCAGGAGACAAGCAGTCTTCATCCTGAAGTTTAACGAGCTTACAAAAAAAAACCCAACTAATATTCTTATTATCTGAATTTTGAAGATAACTATATCTGGAAATGCATTCCTGGTCAACTTAAACATATGACAGGCAGCTAAAACAACATGGATGAGGAAAATAAGATTTCATTTTTTCGAAATTGGGAATGAACTTGCAGCCAAGAATTCGAAAGGTCTCAAGATTTGCAAAAGTGCCATCACATGTTAACAAATACCCAATGGGACACTTCCAGTATTTCTTTACACCAACAAGTAAAAAAACAAGAGCCTCAGAAGCTTGATGCTCACTCGCTTCACCTAATGTACTACCATAATCAACAAATCCTGAGTACTCTGCATTCTTGGTATCAAACAAGACTTGCTTTCGAATCGCCATGGCATCATTCATTAATACACAATCAGCCATCTCTGGATTACTTTCAAGTTGTTTTGAGAGGTTATGCAGAACTCCAGTATGGAATCTAGGTTCACAGTTTATAGTTGATGTGTAGTTTCTGATGGATGATGGATGAGGGAGAT
This sequence comes from Chrysaora quinquecirrha, assembly GCA_014526335.1. Lineage (NCBI taxonomy): Eukaryota > Metazoa > Cnidaria > Scyphozoa > Semaeostomeae > Pelagiidae > Chrysaora > Chrysaora quinquecirrha. Next base: position 1,969,956 of record JACTAT010000004.1, read on the forward strand.
TGAATATTTTACGAAGGCATGAAAAAGCTTTTGGTGAATGAAAATGAAGTGTTAATGCAAATTTCTTTACTTCTACGTGATACTGATTACCTTTGTTTTTTCTCTTAGAATTTTGCAATTCATTTTGAAAAATATTTCAAGAGTGAGACCAGAAAATTGATCTTTAAGAAGATTGCTGGTGCTTCTTTCAATAATTGCTTTTCTTTTAAATATTGATTACATCTTTCAAGGAAGAGATTTTCTCTCATGACGTCTTACTTTCTGTTGAAGAACTTTTATTTTCTTTTTTAACTTCAGCTTACGTAGTGATATTTCAGTTGGTGCTGGTTTTTCATCTTTCTTACAATAAGTGTGGTCATAGTGACATAGAGATGGTTTCGGCTTAGTTATACTTTTAACTGATTTTTTTCTTTCAAATTGTGTTATTTCTCTTCTCCGTTGTTTGGCTTGGATTTGAAGATGCTTTGGGAAGTCAAATATTGAAGAGATTGCACATCTTATAAGTCTTGGACTATTTTACCAAGGAGGAGTTATATAATCTATAGTATCTTTTTGATCATACTATTAGTCCAATTATGACTTATGCATCAGAAGTCTGGGGAACATTCGATGTTTGAAAACTGGAACGACTTCATCTCTCTGCTTGCACATATGCTTTAAAGGAAAATAAAACACAAACACTGAAGCTGTTTATGCTAAGCTGGGTAGGATTTCTGTGAAGCAACATTTAATATTTTTAAATTTCATACACTCCCCTTCCGAAAGTATCCGGATGATTGAACAAAATGGCCGCCAATGGCGGTCAAGGGGCCTAAGAGCAAAAATGTTTACAACAATGTAAAGAAGCCCCACAGACTTTTCATGAATGAAATTGGGCATGAAAATGATCGCCATTTCACGGGCTTTCATCCTAAATGAAAACTTAAGTTTATTTTATTGTTTTTATGAAAAAATTCAGGAAAACTTCGAAGCAGTACCTGCTCAAAAAAGGCAAAAAAATTTTCAGAGTTGTTTTCTAAAATAGCGATAAATATTACGATGTTTCAGCACATGCATGATGAATTTGATATTTTTCAAAGCAGAAAGGGTTATATTTTATTGTTATGATAAAATTTTTTGTAAAGAAATAATTTCCGTGAAAATTTCAAGGGGTAAAGGCCTGACATTAGTCAAGGTGAGTGGAATTTTCATATGCTAAAGAGGTAGCTTTTTGTAAACTTAAATTTTTTCATTAACGAAGTGTCCATTGGCTTTCAAAATTAAGAAAACATCAAAAATCTAATTTAGTTTTTGAGATTTTGTGAAAATTTGTGCTTATCTTTGATGTCAAACACCATAACATGGCCAAACAAATTTCTGTATTAAAAACATGATTCTAAAATCGCTCAATGGGAGTCATACTCAAGGTTTACCCCCATGAAATTTTCACGGAAAATATTTCTTTACAAAAAATTTTATCATAACAATAAAATATAACCCTTTCTGCTTTGAAAAATATCAAATTCATCATGCATGTGCTGAAACATCGTGATATTTATCGCTATTTTAGAAAACAACTCTGAAAATTTTTTGCTAATCGTCTCCTCCAGTTGGAAAATAATTGTTATTTGTATTTAGCTGTTAGTATGTTAATAAAAGATGCTGATGCTGGTTTTCCAAATTGGGTTTCAGAAGCTCACTATCTTCAAACCCTTTATAATATCTTACCTTCAGATAATAATCCCCCCATCATTAAGGTCTGAGATCATTTTCAATCTTACGTAATGGATGAAATAAAGCAACATATAGCTGAAGATAGAAAGTTAAAAACATATGCCCTTTTCAAACAACATTTAAGTTTGAGACTTATCTTCATGTTATTCCTAGTTTCAAAATTAGAAGTGAATTTTTGAAGCTACGTCCTAAGTGCACATAACCTGAAAATTGAAACAGGAATTTTTGGTGGTAATAACAGATTACCGAGAGCTGAGAGGATCTGTGAATTTTGCAAAACATTAGGTGTTAGTGTGTTAGAATATGAACAACATTTTTTGCTTGCTTGTAAATTCTTTTCTAATAGACGAGAAAGCTTGCTTAAGGTAGCAAAAGACTGTTGTCCCTGGATTAATGAACTAAATGAAAGAAATTTGTCAAGTGAGTCAAGAAGACCCACAATGTTTAGTTGCGATAGCAAACTTTGCAAGGTAATCTTGCAAATTAGGAGAACAATCTATTCAATAACTTCACCCAAAGTAAAATATTAATTAAATGAAAAACATTAACTGAAATACATTATTTCATTGCTGTTTGGATTCACTTCTGCCTTTGTCACGCCTTTTTTTATCTTTTTTCTTAGATATGATTATGTAAAGAGACAAGTAGTTTTCGTTTAATTAATTTGAGCACTTCTAGATTAAATCATATTTGTTTAACTGTATTCGCTTAGATTCAATTGTTGTATTAACACGTTGCTATTACCGCTGTTATTCTGTTTAAATTGTAAGTATGTTAAGGGCCATCTCGGCCTAGAGACCTTGATTAAAAAAAAAAGTCAGTGCCTTAAAAATCCTTACTCCATATGTAAAAATACTTGGTGGGTGTCCACTTATCCCAGCGTAGTGCCCTTATCCATAAACCCTTTCTTTTCTCATCTGTTGGAAACCTAAAACAGTCCGAAAATTGGCTCCTTAAGATAAAATAAGTTTTCAACAGACCACATTGAACTTTATTAACCTGTTTAGATACTTCTTCCATCCCAGACTATAGTTCATATGTTGCTGTAGCACTAAGCTTGTTAGTATTGAGCAGGAGAAGCAATGTTTTCTTTGTTTTTGTGTATTTATTGGTATGTTATTCTTATTTTTGAGAGAGTAATTATTGACTTAATCTTTTAGCATACAAGGATTTTCACCGAAAATAATCTTTTAATCTGCTGTAGAGGTTAACTGTGGTCATTAAATGCCTTAGCTAGACAAGCTGTAGCTGTTCTAAGATATACTCACCGGTTCTCCACCTCCACTGCAAACTTTAGTTGTTTTTTTGTCTTTCTTGGCAGTTACAGGCCGTGCAAGAAATAACCATTCTGTAATAGCTCTAAATGAGCAAAAAAGGCTTCAACAAAGCTAAACAAAACTTATACCGGTGATTTTACTACAATTTTGCCTGCCACATGCGCACAGGACTCTAATTTTTCTGCTGTGCAAACAAGATGGTGGCTTTGCCCATTGGAAGCTTCAGCCTCGTTTGGGAAGTATCTCTATGCAGCAGCATGCAGCTGATAATCAAGCACAGCAGCAGCCTAGACAAAGAGAATGTGTTACACTCTCCCAGTTGTATGCACATCATGTTGCTATAAGAGAAGGCTTCTCAGCAATTCATCGTGGGGGACTTCTTTTCCAACAGTAGTTGGTTTATGCATTTGCAAAAATTGAAGGCCAAGAGCTTTACTGCATCAGAATAAACCAGGCCCAGCTTCGAGCAGAACCCTATCATGGACTAATGCACCATATCAGGGCCTGAGCTGAAACAGTACATAGCAGATTGGAAAACATGAACATTCTCCTTCATCATTCCCAGGACGTCAGCGCTACATCCATCAAAACCTTCAGGATGCAATGACTGTTGTCCACACTCATGGAAAGCTGGACTACTTCCTCACTATGACAACAAACCCACAGTTGAGGGAGATAACTGAACAGTCTTCCGAATCAGAATCATAGGAAATGATGTGTATATGATTTGTAACATCGCCAAAAAATCTAGGGTAAATGCAAGCACATGCACACTTATCCAGATATCAAAGTTTGCAATGGCAGCGCAAACACGATCAGCAGCGAAGAATCTGAAGGGTTCTAGGAGGAAGTCAAGGATGAATTTATCGAGGCAAGATGAGGAAAGAGATTGTCGAAAGAGAAATTAGATCCAGCTGTTTGGCAATCGAACAATTTGTTTGAAATTGAGGTTAGATATACACGTTACCTAAAAATACAACGTTTATCTGAAAAAGGTCAAACCTTTCCTTGAATACAGAATTGTAGGGAAAACTCCTATTCAGTGCTGGATAAGCAGAAGGAGTCTTTTCAACTTCAATTTTGTACGCAAGGAAGGCACTAAATGCCAATTTGAAGCTGGTAATTGGAGGACATGAAAAGTAGTTATTCTTAATCTCCATGATCTGATGAAAATTCATATCTTGTCAAGTATGCTTTTTATTCTCATAAACCAACCAAAACTAGCGCCATGGATAGTTCCTTAAAGTTTGATTCTTGAAAAGATGATAATTAAATTGTAAGTCAGGATGGAAAGTTTATTTCTGAGGTCATTCGGCAGAACAGACAGCTTGCCATTTACCTTCTTTTGGGACCTTGACCAAGTGACATGGGGCACAAAATTGCTTATGTTTGCAAACTTTACACTCTTTCAAGCAGGTCTTGATATTGTGGCCTTTTTCAGTGCAGGTGGTACAATGTTGCTCAGCTTTAACTCGCATGCAATTAAGATCTTTCAGATTCCAGGCGATTCTTTTTCTGGAGAAGTTGAGTGAAGGCTTCAATTGATCTATGATTCGTTGCACTAAAAAAGAACTTTGTGGAATCATGGTTCAACTTCTCCAAGCCTTGTTGATGGAACAGGTTAATGTTTCCATATACCTCTAAAAACTCTGGAACATGGTACCAAAATGCATGCATGTATGGTTTTATATGCTTTGTTACATAAACGGAAAGGAACAGACTCATCCATTTCCTGATATCTTCACTGATTTCAACATCAACTTTGCCACTTGTTGTTCTCTTAAAGATAGTGAAAAAATCAACCCAAATTTGCTGTATCTTGTGTTTATTTTCATCTTTTGGAAGTAGAATTGGGATATCGATATTACTAAAAAGTCTTAATTTTTCAGATCCAGTAAGGTCTCTGGTATCATTTCAGCTCTTTGGTAAACTTGGAAACAAACTATTGGAAGTCAATTTTGCATATCTCATTCAAAATTTTTCATACCCAGCCATGTGCTTGTATTTTATAGGGTCAAAACCATTGTTAAAAACTTTCTTCTTCTCAACTGCATCTGCTGTGCAAAGACCTAGTATAAGCAAGGTTTGCAAATTGTCTGTAATACGGAGGAAAAGATGAAGAGTATCAATAATGACATGGTCGATGGGAATAGATTGAAAAATGGGCCTGTTTTTGCAACCAAATTTGGATTCCAAAGTTCTTTTTCTTTGGGACAAGTCGTTAATCTCTTTGATAGACCGTGCACCCTCAGTAATGTTGCAAAATGACCATTTTAAAGTCATGTCATGCTTCTTATCTTTGGACACTTGCACCGCACACATGGGTAGGTTCCAATTGCTCCTCCAATACCTACTACAAGGGCTAGAAATTTCCAATCCCCACCCAAGAACCATTCAATTTCATAGCATACTTCATCAACATTTATATGTTTTAACATGTTTATTTCATTCACTATATCACGTAGCTCTATTTGCAAGTTCTCATAATTCTCTGTTGTTTTCAAGATTGCAAGTGCATAATTGCCTTCTGACATCATAGCTGCAGCACCTTCATCAATGACAGTGAATGCTATTATAACTATGTGTAGTCTTTTTCCAATATAAGTTCCATCCCCTCTTAATTTAACCCTAATTCTTCTTGAGCTGTGAAAAGGATTGTCAGGCTGCTGTTTCCTGAGAGCCCTGATTCTTAAAGGGAGTCGGTCTGTGATTCTTTGCTGAATCCCGTTGCCACCAGCAGTTGGAAATATGTTCCATTTCTTATTGATTTCAGTCATTTGTTTAATTAAATTACATCCCCTTGGGAGTTGTTTGCAAGCTGATGCAATTTCGTGATACGCACTATTAGAAATGTTAAACTTGTCCTTTATTAGGAGTAACATGTTGATGTTATTGATGTCCACACTTGTAATTCTTTCTTCTGCTGGTGTAGCTGCTGGTCAGATTCTGTTTCCCAGTAAGTCAACCACTTCATAATTTTCAGTTTCTTCATTATATATTTCAACTTTTGTGCAGTAATGGAATGTAAACCAAGAAATGACAAGGCTGCCTGACAGTCATTTGCAATTTGTTTTATAAGTCTGTACTGATGCATTCTACTAAAGTTATCATATTTTTTGTCCTTGCACCTCTACTGTCTGGATTCTGGCCCTTTTTGTGTTTCATCAACTTCAATGCTAGTTTTTGCAGTTTTGATTTTCTTTTTATATGCATCTGTTGTTCCTTTTTAAATTTCTCCTTGATTTTGTCATTTACAGCAACCATTTTAGCAACTTTTGACTTTGTCTTGCTGTGGTCAGATTCCAGCTTTCTTTTCCTGTGTGACAGCTCTCAGTTTTCTCTTGCTAAAGTTATTGAGTCCAGCTCGTCAGGCTCAAATCGTAAGATCCAAGTTGAAAGCTTTTCGCTTTTCTAACTGGTAAATAGCTTATTAGGATAGTTCCCACTTCGTTTCAATGCCTCAGAAACTCTTTCACTTGCTCTTCTTATTTTTATAAAAACAGTATCAGTTATTCTTTTGTTGATCAAAATATTCTGCAATTCATATTTTTCAAATAATTCTTTCATTATTGAATGGAGTAATGTCCCAGGTCTACCAGCAGTCAGGTCCTTCCAGTTAACTTTGGTTGTGTTTTTTGTTATATTCATCCTTCTGAGCTTTACAAATGTCGTATAGAACATAGCTGTAAAGTTGAATACTAGATTACATATCTATCAAGTATACATTTTTTGAGTATTTCATCTTGTAATTTGCTTACTTTAGTTAAATTCAGTCTTTTTATATATTAATGAACATTCCATTTGACTAATCAACTGTTATCGTGTTAGAATCACATGAAGCTTATGATAATTAATTGTCATAAAATTTGATTTACAAAAGTATAATTTGTTCTTTTTCTAAAAAAAACTCTGCACTCTTTAATCAAAACTTAAAAAATACGCTGATATTAGAATCTGATCTGTTCATCTGTTGCTCTTATCTGGGATTTAGAATCCCAAAAGATGTAGCCATGGCACATGAAAGTGCAGCCCAGTGCAGCTTTGGTTGGAATTGTGAAAAAAGATTCTATATATTTATTAAAAGAAATTCCATGTATGTACTGTTTTGGAAAGAATAATGTAACACCACAGAAACGTCAATTAAACTTTTGTGCTTGTTTTGACTTACTTGTTAATTTTTGCTTTAAAGATTTGGTTATATCCAGATTGCTCTTTCCCACCACCCCAGTCCTGCTCATCGTTGACACAAACTACATCATCAAAACAACCCAAAAACATTGACAAAATAAAGATTCCCGAGAGAAAACTGAACATATTTGTTTCGAACAAGAGAGAACACGCTTTCCAAAACAGTACACTGAAGAATGTTTTCAAAATTAGCGGGAAAATAGCTCATGTTTGGCGCCAGAATACCTCACAGTAGGAGCGCGATCAACAGAGAAGGACGGGTCGTTCCTCGAGAGTGTTGGAGACAAAACCTAATTTATATGCCAAAAATAATTTATATCAAAATATTCTTCAGAAAATGACCTATTTAGCCTCACCTGTCATTAAGATAATTTCCAAACAAGGTGGATATAAAATGTTGTCGCTCATGCAGACGCTCAGAAGTCGAGGAAATCAAAAGGAAGATACAACGGGCAAAGTTGCAAGTGAGAGTTTTAAAATCAAATTATATGCCAAAGAAAATCCTCAAAGGATGTTGAAAATTACATAAAAATGTTCCTAAAAGGATGAAGTAGGATAATCCACCTGTAAATTTTTGATAAAATGAGTAGTACTCCGACGAAAGAGAAAAGTTTGCTGATTTTGATGCTTTTGCCTATCATAACAGTGTGCAATCTGAACCCCTCAAAACAAGGAAGTAAGTGTTAAAGCAAATGTTACATATCTTTTGCGTTGTAATGATCGTCCAGACATTGTCACCAGGGTATTCATCATCAAGATTCATGAACTGAAAGATGACCTCCTTAAATAACATATCCTTGGAAGGGTTATGGCTTTGTTTACACAATTGAATTTCAGAAGAGAGGTTTGCTGCATGCACACATGCTTCTTTTCATGGATGATCAAGATAAACCCAGAACAGCTGACGACATCAATGCACACATATCAGCTGAGATTACTGACCCAAAGCAACATCCAAAACTGTATGCAAAAGTGAAGATCCACATGATTCATGGACCATGATTCAAAAACTACTCTCACAGCCTGGTTCCAACTAAATGACAGAGACCAAAGAGCTAGACAGCATCTGTATAATGACAATCTAGAACACTACACGTTTGACCAGAGAACAAAGCGATTGAAACAGAGATAACATCACCGCAAGCTCATAGGTAGAATGTACTAAGTTGACCCACAGAGGCTTGAATTGAGGTAGCTCCTTCTTGATGTCCCAGGTGCTACTTCATTAGAAGCCGTACGAAAAGTTATCGATCAGGTTTGCCCTAGATTTAGGGATGCTGCAACAGCCTTAGGTCTCCTGGAAGATGACATAGAGCTCAAGAACTGTATGGAAGAGGCAAGTCTTCTTCAGATGCCTAGCCAAATGCGTCTGATTTTTGCAACTCTTTTGGTTTTCAATTCAAAGCAGTTGTTCCAAAACTTCATAGACAACATAGCAGAAAACTTCCTGCATGCGGAAAGGCAACGCATGCATCAACAAGATATTGCTTTATCTAACCTCGAAGTCAACTAGTGTCTGTACGACATAGACAAGCATCTCGACATTCATGGTAAAACTCTTGCAGATTTCACAAATATGCCTCAACTACCTGCTCATTACAATCCACCACAGCTAGACAACCAGCCATCAACATAGACGAGGGATGTAGCCAGAGACAAAACATGCATCAGCAGCTCAATGATGACCATAATCAAGTTGCAGATGCAGTCGTTCAAGCAATCACAACAAGATCAGAAGAATGGTGTTTCTTTCTTGATGGCTCTGGTGGCACAGGCAAAACATTCTTATACAATACATTCTTATACATTCTTATACACTGGTTCACATTCTTTGTGGAATGAAAAGAAAAGTGAAATGCATTGCCTATTCAGGTATTGAACTTACTTTTGTTCAATAATGTATCTCATGACATTACAACAATTCCTCTTACTTCTATTCCTTTCAAGCAATACTCACCAATCCAACTAATAACCTTTTCTATCATCTCAATTATTTATCTCTTTTCTTACAGGTTTAGCATGTACTCTACTGATAGATGGTTCCACTGCTCATTCCAAAATTCAGTTTCCCATACCTCTCTTGCCAAACTCTACATGAAACATCAGCTGTTAGGGTAAGAAGGCAGATGATCTGAGGTCAACAGATCTCTTCAAATGGGATGTGGCATCCATGATTCCAGCAAATGCCTTGAAAACCATCAACATTCTCCTCAGAGGTATCACACAATCTGCAACACTGTTTGGAGGTATATTCATCTTTTTTGGTGGGAACTTCCGACAAGTTCTTCCAGTCATAGAAAGAGCAGGCAGAGAGGATATTGTCAACAGCTGCTTGAAAAGATCACCATTGTGACATCATTTTCATACCTTCATTTCATACCTTTCATTTTCATACCTTCCATCTTCAACCAAAACAATTACTCTATTGAAAATTTTGCCCTGTTTTGTAAGCAACTTGTTCATTGGTTAGCTTCTTATACAGTGTACATGTACTAGTTGGGATCTTTGAAATAATTTTTCGATCCGTATAATATTTATATAAAAAATTGTATTTAATAGACCAAGTAGAAAGACTTACAAATGCTTTTTGCAATTCCTGTGGTTTGCTTGCCTGACCACAGTCTGAGTCTGTAGAAAAACATTGTCAACAATGATACCTGTAAAAGGACGACCCCCCATTATTTTTGAAAGACATATCCAAATCGGCAACTTCTGCTTAGAAAAGTTTAATGATAGATAAATGAAAGATTAGTGACATTTTCATTAATTCCAAAGAATTGCTGTGATGCACTAATTAATGGAAGTACACTTGAGTTGAGTAAGGGAACTTAATAAAATAAGAAAATGTAATTAAGTAAGAGAACATAATTAAGTAGGAGAACAGATTATAAGTATTGGATGCGATAGAGAAAAGCTTTTTTAATGTGAGGAATAAGACTCATAGAATCAATGGAAAAAGGTAAGTTGACATTCAGCAATGAAGTGAAGTTACACCTTTTTTTTATCAGAGCCAGATAATTTTATACCGAGGCTCGAGTGTTCTTAAAGGTGTTTTAAGTTTAATAGTACTGAAAGTTTCTTACTGAAAGTTTCTTAAAATTGTAGACACATTTTCATAAGGAAGTGGTTCATGAGGAAGATTGTATTTGGATGGGTGAAAACTTAATGAATTTCTAATACTGGATCAAATTAGACAACGATTAAGGAATTTCTGGTACTATGATTTAATCAAATAATATAAAATTGCTATAAAAGGAGTTTCAATTAACACACCCTCAGCCACTTAATTTTTTTATAGCAGTTATGTTACCCAGCACGGCTCTCATGTCAATTAGAAAGGCGCAAGACTGCCACCGCAGCTTCACAGAATAAGAGCCCAATAAATATTCTTAATCAATATTAATTAATAATAATAATAATTGCATTATCATTAATTGCATTAACAATTGCAGTAACAAATTACAAGTTCTGTTGTACATATAGTACACATTTTTTTATGTAATAAATTTTGTTTGTGCAGTATTGAAACTTTCTTAAATATTCCATGTTTTCAGTATGAAAACTTTCTTGTAACTTTCTTAGTGAAAATTCCGGAAAATTCAAAATTGCACAATGCCTTATATTTTTTAATAAGCAACTAGGGCTGAAATTTGGCTTTTAGTTAAAATGGCCTTCTTTAAACAGGAAAAAAGCCAAAACAAGAGTTTACAGAGTACCAGTCATGCTGCGAGGGCTGAAATACAAGATCTTTTTAGCAACTTTGAGGGCTGGACCAAAAGTCCAGCTGCTTATTAAAAAATGTAGCCTTCTAGAATGGTACTGGATACAAAATTGATTGTACAGTATTTGTTCTGCATAATTTTGCAGCTGCTGATTCAACTTAACACCTGGAAAGTTGTTTTCCATATTTATCAGAATTATCAAGAGGACAAATTGGGGTTCTCACTTTTCCAAGCATCTATCACGATCTTATTGCCTCTTCATGTGAACCTAGAATATTACCTTACCAAAACAAGCCAGCCTGTCAGCCACTGAAAAGGGATACAATCATAAGCGAAGCAACCGTAAGCTATTAGCACTGCAGCAACCTACTCCTATTCTTGTGGCTCGAAGAAGATCACCACCGAATTCAAAGATCAGGCCGAATGTTTTAGTGACAAGTCTTTCCCAAAACTTGTTGCTGATACCGCAATTAAATGCTTCCAGATGTTTATATGGGAAAATGATCGAAATGGTTTAATTGAAGAAAATCCCTATGGATCCAAGGGATCTATTGATGCTGACAAATAATTGCTGGCTAAGCCCCTCTTCCATGGAGTATATCCCTGATCTGATAAACTGTACTGTGAACGCTATCAGATAAAAGTTTTCTTCCCCCACCTAGTATACCAGAAGATGCATATTGCTACAACATAGAAAGACTTGTTATGAGATTACATGAAAATTATACAGGAAGATGATAGGTATATTGCACTCATTCTTAATGTAAGGAAGGAGCAAGGTATTACCAAGATGCACCTTGCGGATTTTGGGAGTCATTGGATTTTATTCATAGCAGATACGTTTTCAAAGACTTTGACTTATTGCGGTACGCTGGCAGAAACAATACCTGAAAATCTTACATCAGATGCTGAAATTGACAGAAGAAAATATAGAAAGACCGATGGGACTACTGGAATTCAAGCTCAATATAGCACATCTGCACAGAAATAGAAGCTGCTCTAGCTTTTGCACAGGTTATCCCCTACCGAATGACTTTGATTCTAGTCGGGTTATCACCATGGTATTTACCACAATGATGATTAATGAAGGTGGTGTATTTCTTCTTACAGACACGGAACAGATTACAACAACAGAATGGCAATGAAATGGATGCAAGAACGGACAAAGTATATAAAATACTTGCGGCTATCCTTGATAACATGGATTGTGGAAACCAAAGTGGTCACAGCTTTCATAAGCTACTCCACAGTTTCAAGCATGCTGGAAAATCATGCATTCCATGCAGATGAAGTAGAAAAAAATTTGGTAGACAATACTATTAAATGGCAACCTAATGGAAAAGGGAAAACAGAAAAGGGACAGCTGTATGTCAACCAGAGAGCGAAAGAGGGAACTTGCCGTATAAAGAAAAGGAAACACCCAAGAGACAAAGGAAAGATGATGAAGATACAAACAAGTTTCAAGATAGAGCACAACAGGTATTGGACAGAAAAAGGTTCCATCTGTAAGGAAGGAAAGCTATCTTCCATTCATTAGCACTACCTTGCCATTCTGATTGGTTTGCAAAGTAGCATATTTGTCAAAGGATAGTGAAAAAAAGCATACAGTTCCTTCAAAAACAAATTCTGTGAATTATCCCTGGATGCATCTGCAAGCTTTTTCAAAAGGCAAGAAAGGCTTCATAGTATTAATGCAAATAGTACAGAGAGAAGGAAAAAACAGTGAAGTAGCTAATGAGGAGAGATGCAGATTCATGAAAAGGAGCAAGATATCTGGATCTGGAACAAAAATAGAGCTGCTCTTCAAAGATCAATTTCTACTCGATTGCACCCTAAACTCAAAGCTCAACTGGAGGCCATTGATGCAGTTGCAGAGGCGTTGGCAATCTTCCCAATAAGGAATACTCAAGAAGCTTTCTCACTTTTTGAATCAGTGAAATGCAAATCTTCTCATTGTTGGAGTTAAATGAGCTCTTAGATGTATGAAATGCTTGCTAAGCATCTAAATATAGCCCAAATCTACATCAATGACACTGCATGTTTAATTCAATCACGTGGAACAATCTAGAGAACTATTTGGAAGTCAGTAATGAAATTGAGAAAAAGTTGAGTCATCTTCCAGAGCGATAAAGGAAATCAGTGGTAACAAGAAGGCTGAAAGCAGCAAAGGGAGTAAGGTTGGGTAAAGAGGAGTAATATTCAAAAGAATCCTTAAAATGGGTTATTTGGTCCCGTTTATTAGAGAAAATCGCAAAATTTTCCACCAAACTGAAAAAACATTGGGGAGGGGGGTGCTAGTCCCTAATACTTCAATAATTTCTACCCCTGCGTTGACACTTAATTTTAGAAGCAAATTTAAATTTAGTTAGTATATCAGCTAGTTCTCAGAATTGTGCATTTTATGAAGCAAGCATGAAAATTGGCATACCTAACCAGTTTGATACGCTGAAGATGATAGGATACAGACCCCAATCGAAAAATGCCCCCAGCTGCTATTTTTAGAATGGGGTACTCGGTACCATACCTCTACAAGGGTTTCTCCCATAACAATGTTGGGAATAACTATACTGACATGAAACTTGGCAAGTATACACAGTTTGATAAGTTGAAAAAGATAGCATGCAGACCCCTTCGGAAAAGTGCCCCCTTATTCTATTTTTAGACTGGGGGACTCGGTACCATACCTCTACAAGCGTTTCTCTTGTAACTATGTTGGGAATTAAGATATTGCAATAAAACTTGGCAAGTATACACAGTTTGATAAGCTGAAAAAGATAGGATGCAGACCCGTCCGGAAAATGCCCCCTTATTCTATTTTTAGACTGGGGTACTCGGTACCATACCTCTACAAGCGTTTCTATTGTAACTATGTTGGGAATTAAGATATTGCAATAAAACTTGGCAATCATACACAGTTTGATAAGATGAAAAAGATAGGATGCAGACCCCTCCGGAAAAATGCCCCCTTATTCTATTTTTAGACTGGGGGACTCGGTACCATACCTCTTCAAGCGTTTCTATTGTAACTATGTTGGGAATTAAGATATTGTAATAAAACTTGGCAAGTATACACAGTTTGATAAGCTGAAAAAGATAGGATGCAGACCCCTCCAGAAAATGCCCCCTTATTCTATTTTTAGACTGGGGTACTTGGTACCATACCTCTACAAGCGTGTCAATTGTAACTATTTTGGGAATTAAGATATTGCAATGAAACTTGGCAAGTATACACAGTTTGATGCGCTGAAAAAGATGCAGACCCCTTCGGAAAAATGACCCTTCATTCTATTTTTAGACTTGGGATTTTTTAATGAAATAATAATTAATAATCAAAAAGAAATAATACCAGTACCAGCCCGCACTAAACGCCTTGCAACGCATTTCACCTATACAGTATGGTGTATAAAAACTGATGCAATGTTGTATATCATAATGAATATATATTTAACAATACCAGCCCCCTTCACACCGTACTCAGCATCTAATCTCCCTTAAAGAGAATTTAGGAGGGATAACTTCTATGCTCCGGCACCCCGTGTTCTCGGGTCAAAGAACAAGGTCTGAGGAGATTGGTCGTATATGAGAGTCGGTGTATACTATAGAGGTCATGTATGCTGAAAGTTTTTTAAATTTGCACAGAAGTCATATACTCAAATGGTTATCAGGTTTAGCTGATTGAACATACAGTATAAATATATGATTTGTATACCCTTGAATTATGGTTATAGGTCTCATTGTGTTCGCCATGTATATGTGTACAAATTGCCTCTCTATACTGTGCAAATTTATAAACTTTCAGCATACAGGTGCTCTATCATATACATTGGCTCTTATATATTCTTGAATGCGAGAACATGGGTGCGCCCTTAGATGAAAGGAGCACACAAGCCGTAGCCCCAGATGCTCTTTAGTTAAGGTAAGATAAGCTGATGAGTATAGTAAAATGCATTGTAAATATGATAAACAACTCTCCATCAGTTTTATACAATTTACTGTATACTTGAAAGTGCGTTACGCCGCATTTAGCGAGGGGTTTGTACTAGACCACTATTTCTTATTTAATTTATTATTAACATTTCATACAAACATGTTTTAAGTTGATGATAAGTTTGTAAATAATTAATAGTTATTGATGTGGTGCTGAAGAAGGCTCGACATAGCGGAAACAAAAAATGTCAGACGTGAGGAGAGCCTTTGGCTGTATGACTTGGAGAGTTACTCGGCGATTTCATTGAGCTCTATAGCGCAGAAGAAACGTCATTGACTCTCTGGTCATGCAGCCCAGGTTCGGATCCCACATACTGTGGTATCCACTTGTGGAAACATCTGATAAATAGTTATTGAAAAGGAGATGCTTAATAGACCGGCTTCAGGTGGGGTCAAGTGCCACTCGAGGAGGTCATTAACATCATAGTGATTTTTCGCTAGCATTTGCTTCGTTTGTGAAATACAGGGGTCAGAAAACCAGGGGGTCGACATCGACAAAAATATTGACAGGGAATTTTTCGCAACATTCTAGCAAACTGGGTAACCGGAATTTTAAAGTAGGTTTGGACTCTTTGGTGGTGGGTGGTCATTTTAAGACTTGGGAACATTCTGGCAAATCAATGGTTGTGACGTCATCTGGTTGTGACGTCATCGATGACGTAGAAAAGTTACGGTCAGTGAAAATCTGACTTTTGAATTTTGTGTTTTTAATGATATTGACGAAAAAAAAAACATCTCAAATGGAGCAAAAAATTATAAAACACCAATTCGATTTGGCTTATTACTCAGAAATTATTACGATTCGAAATGTGTGTGACGTCATTGTGTGACGTCATACTTTTAGAATAAAAGCATCATGTTCTCAGTCACTTACGCTTATTTTTGTCATTTCAAACCTTAAATTATGAAGAATGCTCGTAAATTCTATTGCAATGCAGCTAGGGTTCCGAACTACTATGAATGTTGAAAAAGATGAAAAAGATAAAACATTTTCTGCTTACTTTCCCTGAGAATGGTAATATGATTGAGCTGGATAGAGTGAAGTACTTTCTTATGACCACGGTAGGTGAGATATAGGCATTAGTGTAGGCGAAGGCAAAGGCACAGGCGTCGGTGTAGATCTAGGCATCGGTGTAGGCTAGGGCACAGATATAGGTGTAGGCATAGGCGAAGGTATAGGCACAGGTAAAAGTGAAGGCAAAGGCATAAGCATAAGCGATGACATAGGCACAGGTGTAGGTGTAGATGTAGGCATAGGTGTAGGCTAAGGGAAAGATATAGGTGTAGGCATAGGCAAAGGTATAGGCACAGGTATAGGTGAAGGCTTGGGCATAAGCATAAGCAATGACATAGGCAAAGGCATAGGCACAGGTGTAGGTGCTGTAGATGAAGGCGGTTATCGTCAGCAGATATTGCTAGTTTGAAAACCAGGCTTGGTGGTGGAGTGGAGAGGAATTCAAATACAACGGTTCACCCTAAACACAGGAAAATCCGTTGACTTTTGTGTTACAGTATGAAGTGTGCCACTTTTTATCCCTCTTAATAGGCATAATACAGAGATGTATACAAGATAACAGTAACCGATATGCTATTGGAATTGACTTTTGCAAAGAATTTTGATTAAGTTTTTAGAGTTGCAAGGTGAGAGACACAGTTCGCAAGTTGTTACGTTGACAAATGTAAAACTCTGTAAGTGCGGTTTTGTGGGACAAGCCACTGTGAATTCTCCAATAATAGCAGAGACGAGCGCTGAATGATAATAATGAAAACACGTAAGAAACAGGCTAAATAGGATTTATAGGGTAGGTTCCCAGATTCAGATATTATCTGACTTGTGGCTCCTATTCTGGCACAAAGTTTGTTGCCGAAATATTGAACTCAAACTGAATCGGTCGATTGGTTTCGCTAAGATTTGCTCCAGTTCATTTCAGCAATCGCTAGTAGCTGGCAAGTGGCCGTGCAATTTCCTCCTGTCTTTCCCCAATCTTGTCGACTGAAATGGACAAACCTATTGATGTTATGGAGTTTTATATATGCAATGAAACTCAACCCGCCTTGTCTGTTCCCCTCTTTCTTCTAGCATTTCTTCCTAACCAAGTGAGTATTCTCTCTAACCACGTATCAAAATGCGGCTGTTCAACTTTTGTAAGCAGTGCCCTATTTTTTGTATATGTTTACCTTGGATCCACTTTTTAGTACCTCGCTCTATCTAGCTCAATCATATTACTATTCTCAGAGAAAGTAAGCAGAAAATGTTTCAATTTTTTCATCTTTTTCAACATTCATAGTAGTTCGGAACCCTAGCTGCATCGCATTAGAAATTACGAGCATTCTTCGTAATTTAAGGTTTGAAATTACAAAAATAAGCGTAAGTGACCGAGAACATGATGCTTTTCTTCTAAAAGTAACGCTGAACACATCAAAAGAAAAATTTATGCAAGAAACGGTTAAGACTCAAAGTCAAAATATCAGTTTTGCGTTTTGATGACATCACACACATTTCGAATCGTAATAATTTCTGAGTAATAAGCCAAATCAAATTGGTGTTTTATAATTTTTTGCTCCATTTGAGATGTTTTTTTTCGTCAATATCATTAAAAACACAAAATTCAAAAGTCAGATTTTCACTGACCGTAACTTTTCTACGTCATCGATGACGTCACAACCAGATGACGTCACAACCATTGATTTGCCAGAATGTTCCCAAGTCTTAAAATGACCACCCACCACCAAAGAGTCCAAACCTACTTTAAAATTCCGGTTACCTAGTTTGCTAGAATGTTGCGAAAAATTCACTGTTAATATTTTTGTCGATGTCGACCCCCTGGTTTTCTGACCCCTGTATTTCACAAACGAAGCAAATGCTAGCGAAAAATCACTATGATGTTAATGACCTCCTCGAGTGGCACTTGACCCCACCTGAAGCCGGTCTATTAAGCATCTCTTTTTCAATAACTATTTATCAGATGTTTCCACAAGTGGATACCACAGTATGTGGGATCCGAACCTGGGCTGCATGACCAGAGAGTCAATGACGTTTCTTCTGCGCTATAGAGCTCAATGAAATCGCCGAGTAACTCTCCAAGTCATACAGCCAAAGGCTCTCCTCCCGTCTGACATTTTTTGTTTCGGCTATGTCAAACCTTCTTCAGCACCACATCAATAACTATTAATTATTTACAAACTTATCATCAACTTAAAACATGTTTGTATGAAATGTTAATAATAAATTAAATAAGAAATAGTGGTCTAGTACAAACCCCTCGCTAAATGCGGCGTAACGCACTTTCAAGTATACAGTAAATTGTATAAAACTGATGGAGAGTTGTTTATCATATTTACAATGCATTTTACTATACTCATCAGCTTATCTTACCTTAACTAAAGAGCATCTGGGGCTACGGCTTGTGTGCTCCTTTCATCTAAGGGCGCACCCATGTTCTCGCATTCAAGAATATATAAGAGCCAATGTATATGATAGAGCACCTGTATGCTGAAAGTTTATAAATTTGCACAGTATAGAGAGGCAATTTGTACACATATACATGGCGAACACAATAAGACCTATAACCATAATTCAAGGATATACAAATCATATATTTATACTGTATGTTCAATCAGCTAAACCTGATAACCATTTGAGTATATGACTTCTGTGCAAATTTAAAAAACTTTCAGCATACATGACCTCTATAGTATACACCGACTCTCATATACGACCAATCTCCTCAGACCTTGTTCTTTGACCCGAGAACACGGGGTGCCGGAGCATAGAAGTTATCCCTCCTAAATTCTCTTTAAGGGAGATTAGATGCTGAGTACGGTGTGAAGGGGGCTGGTATTGTTAAATATATATTCATTATGATATACAACATTGCATCAGTTTTTATACACCATACTGTATAGGTGAAATGCGTTGCAAGGCGTTTAGTGCGGGCTGGTACTAGGCCATTATTTCTTTTTTGATTATTAATTATTATTTCATTAAAAAATCCCAAGTCTAAAAATAGAATGAAGGGTCATTTTTCCGAAGGGGTCTGCATCTTTTTCAGCGCATCAAACTGTGTATACTTGCCAAGTTTCATTGCAATATCTTAATTCCCAAAATAGTTACAATTGACACGCTTGTAGAGGTATGGTATCAAGTACCCCAGTCTAAAAATAGAATAAGGGGGCATTTTCTGGAGGGGTCTGCATCCTATCTTTTTCAGCTTATCAAACTGTGTATACTTGCCAAGTTTTATTACAATATCTTAATTCCCAACATAGTTACAATAGAAACGCTTGTAGAGGTATGGTACCGAGTCCCCCAGTCTAAAAATAGAATAAGGGGGCATTTTTCCGGAGGGGTCTGCATCCTATCTTTTTCATCTTATCAAACTGTGTATGATTGCCAAGTTTTATTGCAATATCTTAATTCCCAACATAGTTACAATAGAAATGCTTGTAGAGGTATGGTACCGAGTACCCCAGTCTAAAAATAGAATAAGGGGGCATTTTCCGGACGGGTCTGCATCCTATCTTTTTCAGCTTATCAAACTGTGTATACTTGCCAAGTTTTATTGCAATATCTTAATTCCCAACATAGTTACAATAGAAACGCTTGTAGAGGTATGGTACCAATACCCCAGTCTAAAATAGAATAAGGGGGCACTTTTCCGGAGGGGTCTGCATCCTATCTTTTTCAGCGTATCAAACTGTGCATTCTTGCCAAGTTTCATGTCAGTATCGTTATTCCCAACATTGTTATGGTAGAAACCCTTGTAGAGGTATGGTACCGAGTACCCCAGTCTAAAAATAGCATCTGGGGGCATTTTTCGATTGGGGTCTGTATCCCATCATCTTCAGCGTATCAAACTGGGTAGGTATGCCAATTTTCATGCTTGCTTCATAAAATGCACAATTGCCAACGATTTCACAGTTAAGCCATGGCACTAAGTTTTCGAAAGTCAATTAAAAGAAGACAGTGTATAAGATCAACTTTTTATAACCACAAATGTTATTCAACAGAAAAATGAAGACTTAACAAGCATCAAAATACAAATTTCAATCTAAAGAAAAACCTGCTACAGTTTCTCGTTCGTTCGCTAAAAATCTTTTTTCATAGGAACTTCTTGCACTTCCATGACATATTGCCAGCTGGTTGTCAACATTGAAATTGATCGGAAAATGCTCACTGACTTTGACTATTGCTTCCGTAGTGTTGAAGGCGAGCTTGTTTCTTAATTTCGTGTTATTGTTGTTCATCTTCGAAAATGTTCTCTCAACACAAGCTGTACTCTGGGGTAGGGCGGTAATCTGTATCATCAACTCACCAAGAACAGTGTACGCTTCTGTTTTACTGATGAATTTCCAAAAATCGATGATGTCTTTGTCTTTCCATCCTCCATTGATTACCATTGTCGGTCTACTGTTTGAACATCTGCTTGAACAAGTCGAGGAAGATTCAATGTAAGTTTTGCTGCTGCGTCTGTTGCGGCCTTTTTGTCAACAATGACAATCCGGTGTATTGATTGCACAGCTTTAAGTATTGGATCTGAAATGTCTATGCGACCTAAAATTTCGCAGACTGCTTCTCTGTACCAATTACGGCAGTGTGATAGGAAGCTCTCTCTTTCGTGTGGTACCATAGCGTTGACTGTTTCTTGTGCCAAAATTCCCGGGTAAACTTTGTCAAGTGGTAGCCAATTAACCTTGCCGTCAACCTTTACTTCTGCGAAATCATCTTTTATTGTTCTCATGAAGTTCTTGCAGAACATACGGATTACATGCTCGACTTCAGGAAGCAATCTGTGAAGCTTAAATTTGTCAAACTGAAAAAGAGTATTCAAACCAGTCAGATCCCCAAGAACGAAATCAACGAACTCAAACGTCGCTTTGATGTAGCTTGATTTCAAATGATTTAGGATCTTCTCAGCTTGCGATGAGTTTGTTTCAAACAATTCCATGGTGAAGAAAGACACAAGAGCTGGCCATTGACTGATTATTCTTGTGACGCACTGTGCTAGTGAAAGCCAACGAGCCTGACAGGCTTTCAGGATATTAGGTGGCTCACAGTCGTAAAAACGCTGGAATTCTTCAAGCTCTTTTCTGTTTGGCGAATTATTAAAATAGATGTCATGAGTTAGTTGCTGAACAGTGTTCGAGAGCGTTTCACACGCAACAACCAGCAACACGCAATGTCTCAATGTCGAGGTCTTTTGGCATTGTAAATTAGGTCTTCTTGTGCGTACTTGCGTTCTGATAGTACTGAACAAATTTGAGATTGGATTGTGAACACAACTTACACGCTTTTAAGTCCTTAACTTAAAAACATCTATAGCTCCTCCCAAATGGGGAGTAACATGCACAGTGGGAATCGACATAGAACAAAGATTTTAACAGTTCTCTACAAGGTGTAAGCTTCTATTGTCTTTTATGCTCTTTTGGGAAACTACCTTTAGAGGAAATCAATAAAAGCTAATTGATGATCAAAGTCGCAAAAACAATTTGATTGTTTGACGGCAAACAAATGAAAAATCCCTACAATTTCCAGAAATCTACCTACTTTTCTTCATTTATCCCGTAGGTTTTCCCTACAACCTACAAGTTCATAAAAATCCCTAAAGTAGGTGGAAATCCCTACATGTGGCAACTCTTGACTCAAGACTGAGCGAGTTGCACTTTTCAAGCTTGCAGAAGAAGCATTTAGAAAAGAAACATCTTACAGTAACATTTCAAGGATTGATTGCTATATAATATTTGATCTCTTGCAGAACAATATTGGTGTGATCAGCATTTATAATAATGCATTAGCAAATGTGTCTTGCATTACAGTTAATAAGAAAAGGTCCTGCCTGCTGGAAAAAATCCTACGTTTATACCTTCCTGTTAGGGCCTTTTCAGCAGCAAAAGACACAAATTTAGAGTTTAATGCAGAAAAAGAAAAAAGACTTTGAAATGCTCTGAAGAAAGAAAAAATTATCACTAGTGAAACTCTAACATGATTATCACTCAAAGATTGTTACACATTATGGATTCCAACTTAGATTTTCCTTTTTTAATTCAGAGTTCTCAACGTGTGACCAAGATATTTGTCCCTTTTGTTTGTGACCACCTTTTGTATTACCTGTTACAGGAGACACAGACCTTGGCTTCCTTATTGTGTTTTCATTAAATCCAAATTGCCACAAAGTTGGATTATCACTGCGGCGTCCCAAGCTTCTTTGCCTTCCAAAATGTTCCTCAACAACATATTGCTTGAAACTATTGGTGAGAACAAAATCTAAGCCATTTTGAAGAAGGAACTGTGTAGCTTCGATTACAGAGTAGGTGGTGATTTGCAAGCCTTCAAAGGTTTGCTGAGGCAAAAACATTTTGGCTTTTTCACTTCCTTAATATGGTGTTCCTTCCACGCTTTTCTTCCAGTTCTCTAAATAGACAAGGAATTGATGTTCTAGCCAATGAACTCTGGTATCTCCACAACTCACAAATTGTTTCAAAAACTCTTTTCGTTTTATTGCACCTTCTCTTGGGCTCTGCACATTCAAGGTATCAAAAAAACCTAACCATGTTTCTGCAAAAAAGGGCAGTACCCTGAACATCACTGCCATAGTATTCAGTGAGTACATTTGCTGTTGATTCGCTTAAGGCTTGGGCAGCTAAGCATACATCCATAACTGGATATGATGGTAACTGAATGTGCTTCTTTGCAAGCTTTGGACAAATCTTAAGCCCATTGCCACTATCATGATTTACAACTTCAAACAGATGATGCCAAATTACATGTTTCCCATCATTCCACATTAGTCTTGCCTTGCAATTTTCAAAATGATAAAGGCAATTTCTAGCTGTTTTAAGTAAATTTAGAGCATTTGCAAAGAACCAGAGATAGCGACCTGGAGCATACAGCAAATTTGAATTTTAAATCACTTGCTAACACGCGAACATAAAAGACAAGAGCACTTCAAAACAACCGAAGTTAATATCTGGTTCACCGATGTCAATAAAGCCAATCAATTCATTTGTGTATTTGACAATAACAAATTTTCATTGATTCTTCATCTCATCAAAAGCAAGTGTGATGTATTGTTGATTTCCCTGTAGATCTTTTGTTTCTTTTATTTCATTCATGAACAACAGCAGCATTAAAACCTATTTTTGGTTTCATGGCATTCTGATAATCTGAACAAGAACTTTGGATTCCTTCTGCTCATCATAGGCAGAAGGGGATATAGCAGCTAGAGACAAACAGAACCTGGTGATCAAAGGGTGATATTTGACTGCATTAGGGTTTCCATGAAAGCATCTTTGCTGCTGTTCCCAGAACAATCTCATGCAAGGGATAACAGGGCCATAATTATTATTTATCAGTGTTTGATATCTTTGCTAAGGTCAATATTAACATGAATACCAGCAGATTTAATCTCAATCCTCATTCTTGAAATTTCTATTTCCAATCTGGGAACATTTTAGCCTTTCATCCTGCAAAGCTAGTTTCACAGGATTTGGATAGGTAGCTGTGATAGGTGCATTCTGCTTTGCAGGGATGTTCATTTAGGAACTCTTTTTAAGTGCTTTTGCTTGAATCTTTTTTACATGTTTGCTACAGTCAACACATATAAAAGCATTTTCAAGCAAAACTAAGCATTTCTTGTACATTTATAAACCTTTGTTTCATAAGGTAAGGAATTTACTCTTCCAAGTATCACTTTGCTTGGAATAGTATGGTCTATCAAAGCAGCATCTGTTTTTGTCAATCCGTGGCACAACTGAAATTGCTGAACTCTCTGCAGTAGCTCAGATATAGTCACATTTTGCAAACTGCGGCTGAGTTGACCATATATTTCATGGTCACTCGGAAGAAGCCAACCGAATATCACACATGTGAATTTAAAACATTCATCTATAATGCTCCCGAATTTGGGAATGTTATATGACTTCTCATCAAACAACTTAAGTGAGATAATGTTTCCCTCAAAGTCAACATTCCATGATTTCCATGTTAATTTTGTTATTTTTGCACACAGTTCTTTAAAATTCTTGTAACATTGCAATTTCTTATTTGCTGATACTGGAATCTAATTCAAAATGCTAAGAGGTTTTTTTTCTGGTGCATTTTTGGATCGATGTGACTTTTGAGGAAGATTAATTGCGGGTAAAGCACCAAATTTGAGAACTTTCTTGCCAGTCTCTGCAAAGGAAACAAGAAATAAAAATTGTTGAAAATGAATGTTTTGAATATCACCTTCTTGAAAACAAGCTTTATTGCTAGTCTTCCATTTATAGATAAATGATACAGAAATACTAATGATAAACAGGGATCGCAAGACAAATAATAAATTTGAGTTTCTGTCTGTCTGTAGTTGCATGAATTAAAAAAATTCATCATAAGAGACATTTTGCTTTAAGGCAAAGAGGCCAAAGTATTCTAAGCAATAAATGTGCAACAAAATACTTACTAGTATAGTCAATATCTTCCAGCTTGCAATGTTTTTTCGCAAGTATAAATGTTTGCAGAATTGATTTGTCTCTTGAAATTATCATCAACTTAACGATATTTCTTTATGAATTTTGTTGTTGCTTCCCGCCAAGTCACAAATCTGGAGATTGTCTTTGTGACACACGAAATACCAAAGTTCCCGTATAATGTTTTCTCTGTCATGTTTGACATCCTGGAAGCAAGCAGCTGGCTCCAGAAATATTGAAATATCTATTTTATCATTTTGATGGTTAAATTCTGCCATCTGTATCATAAAAAAGAGGATAAATAGGCACAAACTTCCAACACATCGCAATTGCCAAGAACAAAACTGTACTGGCAGTTTTTTGGCGTACACTGAGTTAAGTCATTTGACTAGTGAAAATAGAGGGAAAGAGTTATAACAATAGGCCTCCAGACCAGTCCTCCTTTCAATTGACTATGTTGAAGCATATGATCACGACTTCCAAGGAGTTTCAAGAAATAATACTGTGACACCAATGTCATATTATTTGGAAACAGTCATAGCCTCTCCTTTCACAAAGCCATTAGCAGACTATCTGACTGTGTATGAAATAGGGGTCTCCATACTCAGCAACAAGCAGCAGACCCTCTTGTGATTTAAACAAACCGGCAAAGCTTTAACTCTGCTGTAGAAATCCTACCACCAAGACAAAAAATCTTATGCTTATTCAACAAACTGTTCTTTTTGATGGCAAACCCTGAGCTAGATGCTTTTTGTGAAGAAAGGGTAAATTGCAAGATCTTGCCTGCAAAATCATCCTGAATTTGATTTTCATTGTAAACAATGACCCAAGTGTATGTATGGTGAAATTCTGTTGCTACTTGTATGTATGGTGAAATTCGTAAACCTTGAATGTGTGACGCAATTATCTTTTGAAGAGTACACAAGTATCTTTTCAAGAGACTTTGTGGAGCGTGTTCATGCTGACAAGAATAAATCTCTGCAGAAACATGCAGTATTCAGAAACCTTGAATCAAGTAATCCAGGAATAACAGAGCACAGAGAAGAGATGGCATGCCTCCTGAAAGAGGTTTCCGATGTGCAGAAAGATACATCTTTTGGAGATTCACCAATCCTATGTTACCAAGGTGTTGGAGATGAACAATTTTTAAGACGAGGGAATGATGAGGAATTTTTTAAAATTTCGAAAGAAACAAAGCTCATGAGTATCCATCAATACACAGCAAATGAAAATGACACAATCCGTATATGTTTGAACATAACATTCACATGGACGTATAGAACCGATTACGCTGTTATAAGCAACTAAGCCTGCGAGAAACGTACAAGCTGGTGAGTAGGTAGCAAAGTGGGCGTCCTAGGACTCGGGCGTCCTAGGACAGTGGCGTCATCAATGACGTTATCAGGTCGCGCTATAGTGTGACGGTTTTTATTGATCTATCGTGCTGGTTTCTCCAACTTCGTTTTCATGAGTCCAAGGAAAGGTCCTAAAATGACGTAATAATCCTGCCATCGATTGGTTAGAACTTTCTAGATCTTTTTGAAGACTTTTAGGGAGATTTCCTAAAATGAAGTAATAATCCTACGATCTGATTGGTTAATTACATCCTGATGGTGCAATAATTTGAATGTCATGTTCAAATCGTCTATATAAATCGAAGCGTAAAGCAAAATGAGTTCAGTTGAAATTGGTCATGAAGAGGTCACACGTATAAGAGAGCTCAGCTGCTAATAATAGTAAGCGAAGAAAAATCGCTTGTGATGTATGCGGAAATCGTTTCACAGAATGTTAAATCTCACATCACATTAGCGAACAGTGCATGATATACACCCACCAACAGCAGAAAAAGATAAATTAGTCAGTGGAGGTAATGATATGAACAAGATTGATAATAAAGCATTCAGGATATATGTTGAAGAAGATATTAAAGACTGGGCATAAATCACACAACATGCCATTCGAGAAATTAAAGAAGAATTGCCAATTCACAAACAGGGGATGAAGTATCATATCACTATCGATGTAGAATTTAAGAAGTATGGTGATATGCCTATGATTACAGAACCATCACCCACATTCAGAACCACCATGCAGGCGCTTCTATGGTTAAAGTATGACATTGCTGAAGATCATGTAGTTGGATATATACAAGGTTTACCAAACTGCAAGTGAAGATGTTTGATTATGAAGCAATCCTTGGTGGAAAGTATTTGCAACTACCTGCATTCATCCAAAACAAGAAAGCTGTTATCAATGTACAGAACAGAGACGATAAGTGCTTCATCTGGGCAATTGTATCCGCCCTACATCTACAACCAATACATACAGAGAGAGCCGCACCGTATCGACAATACTTGGATGAACTTAACTGTGAAGGATTGACTTATCCAGTAAAAGCATCAGATAAAAAAATGATTGATACATTTTAAATAAATAACAATATTACAATCAACATCTATAAGGATGAAGATGGTACAATTGTACCAGTAAGAGTAACTAAAGTTAAACATGACAGACAGGTCTTTTTGCTATTGATAACCAATGAGGATTGTGGCGAAATTAGCACAACTTACCCAACTTTATTGTAGAAACTATAACTCAAAGCTCTTATGTTTATCGATCGTTTATTTTAACTGTAGCATTAATTTTGCCTAGGCCAGTTGTTAGCTTGACCTCGCTTTCGTATTTAGAACAATCTCGTTATCACTAGAACATTCTAGAAAATGATGTAATGTTCCCTAAGTGTAAGTTTTACGCAATTATCTGCTTACGTAATGCCGTTTCATATATCTTTATAGATTACGTAGTTAAAAGTATTAATTTTAGATATTTAGAACTTTCTGCTAAAACAGTATATATACTAGAGCGAATGTTGTAGAGTTAGTGATAACTAGAGTTAAGAATATTCAGTTAGAAGAGTTATTTTGACTAAACGTGAGTATCTTTGTGAGTCAATCTAGCAATCTATCGTGAGTTATTTGTTGCAGAGCAAACATATTCCAGACAAAGTGGCACCCCAGATGGGAGAAAATATGAAAACAATGGAACAACTGAAGAAGAAACTAAATGGAGTCATTCAGACTCTAGAGCTCACTAGAGATGAAATGGAAACAACACCAAAGAAGAGAAACACAAGAGGGCTGAAGAGACTGCTAGCGGTATTTGAAGAACAGATCGATGAAATACATAAGCTGAAAGTCAAAGTGTTGCGAGCCTATATTGAAGAAGAAAAGGACCTTTGGGAAGTTCGTGAATGGACCAAGAGTGTCAAGGAGACGCTGGAAGACTTCAAACCAGTGGTCAAAGAGCTCGAAAGAGATAATGCTAGCTAAAGAGAAAGAAGAACAGATGGAGCGAGAGATACGACAACGTCACCATGAGGAAGAAATCAAACATGAGAGAGATATGCTGCATTTGTAACAAGAATTTGAGAAGAAAAACTTAATACCAGGACAAAAACCAGAGTCAAGCATGGGGACAAGTGCAAAGCTACCTAAATTGCTGATAACGAAATTCCAGGCAACGCATATCGATTGGCAAAAATTTTGGAATCAATTTGAAGCGGAAATTGATCGTGCAGATATCAGCCAAGTGACCAAGTTCTCAAACCTCAAGGAGCTGCTGGTACAATCCGTCTGAGTGACGATTGATGGCCTTCCATTTTCAAATGAAGGATACGAGAGAGCAAAACAGATCCTGAAGGGGAAGTAGGGGAAATCAACAGAAGTTGCTAACGCTCATATTCAGAATCTGATCAAACTAGCAACAGTTCATGGGACTCGTCCAGCAAAGGTGCATGAATTCTATAACAATCTGGTGACCAGTTTTCAAGCGCTTGAGACTCTTGGGAAACTACAAGATGTAAAAGGCTAAGTGGACTCACATTGGACAAACTGTCTGGCATACGAGCAGACCTGGTGCGCTTAAACGACAAATGGCAAGATTGGGAGTTCACTCAGCTTGTGGAGGCTGTAAGAACATGGTGTGAAAGAAACCCGATTGCCCAAGTTATCAATACAAACGAGAGAGATGGTAGGCCACAGCAAAGACGAGACAGAGTATTTCAAGTGAGACAACAAGACTGGAAGTCAAAAAGCTGCGTCTACTGCGATTCATCTGAGCATAAGTCAGTTGATTGTAACAAGATCACAAGTGTTGCAGAAAGGAAGGAGCAGACGAGCTCAAAACGATCATGTTTCAATTGCACAGGTTCCAAGCATTGAGCAGCAGATTGCCGCAGTAAAACGACATGCCAGAAGTGTGGTGGGAAACATCATAGTTCTATATGCGATACCGACACTAAGTGATTGATGATAGCCCAAGACAAAATGCCGGTGACACATCCAGTGTTGATTGTTAAAGTCAATGGTTTGCAGTGCAAAGCCTTGCTAGATACCGGAGCTGGGAGTACCTATGTTTCAGCAGCATTGGCTAATGAGTTGAAGAACGTCCCACCATGCAGAAAGGTAAGAAGAATTGAAATGATGATGCACTCAGTTAAGCAGAAAGTTGATGTGTTCAGCGTAGAAATCAGCAGCGTTGATTGGTCATTCAGCTTACATACAGATGTGTGCAAAGTGGATAAGAGTGTCTTGCTGACGCTCCCAAACCCAGAATATGCGGATATCATCAGAAGATACACCCATCTTCAGGGAGTAAAGATGAATGACACGGATCAGAAGTCAGAACTGCCAGTGCATGTAATTCTTGGTGCCAGCGAATATTCAAGAATCAAAACCGAAAGACAGCCAAAAGTGGGAAAACCTGGAGATCCCCTTGCAGAACTAACGAGGTTTGGTTGGGCAATAATGTCACCCAGAGTTGAGATCAACGCAAGCAATGCTCTCCTGACAAGAACGTCGATAGCAGATTATGAGCAACTATGCAGCCTTGACGTACTTGGCCTGAAAGATGCAGGGATAGATGATCAGGCAACAGTGTACCAGGAATTCAAAGAGCAGTTGACTAGAAATGAAGACAGATGGTATGAAACGGGGCTGTTGTCGAAGAACAATCATGCACTGTTGCAAAGCAATAAAGCTGGAAGTATTGCTCAGCTGAAGAATCTTGTGCCAAGATTGCAGACAAATCCAGAACTATTTGAACAATATGACGGCATCATGCAAGAGCAATTGTCAGGAGGTATCATAGAAAAGACAACTAGTGAGCCACAAGGACGTAAATTCTACATACCAGATAACAGATAAGCCAGTGATTTGGGAACCAGCAGAAAGCACCAAGGTACGTATCATTTATGATGCCTCTGCCAGAGCAAACGAAAAGATCCTGTCGCTGAACGATTGTCTTGAAACTGGCCCCCCACTACAGAATCTGATATTGAGTATTCTTGTTCGAAATCTCCTGAAGCCGGTGGTCCTGACAGGAGATCTGAAACAAGCTTTCTTGCAGATCAGAATACGAGAAGAAGACTATGATGCTCTCAGATTCCACTGGATACAAGACAAAGACCCAAGTAAAGTATCAACATACAGATTTACAAGGGCATTGTTTGGCTTGGTGCAGAGTCCATTCCTGCTTGGTGAGACGATAAATGAACACTTGAACAGCTGTAAAGAACAGTTTCCTGATTCAGTTAAAGAGATACGTCGCTGCTTGGACATAGATGACATCATATTGGGATCGAGCACTGTTCAAGATGCGAAGTCACTCAAAGACGACACAGTTACAATTTTCAGTAAAGCTCAATTCACACTGCATAAATGGCATTCTAATGTACCAGAATTAGAGCAACTTACCAGTGACGATAACAATGAAGTTTCCTATGCGAAGGGACAACTTGGAGTGAAGAGTAATGAAGCAAAGATCTTGGAGCTGACATGGAATAAATCAGAGGATACCCTGAAGATTCCACTGGCCTCATCATCAAAAGATCAGACAAAGCGACATGTGCTGCATACGCTTGCCTTAACATTTGATCCTCTTGGCATTGCATCACCATTATAATGTTCTGCACCAGAAAAAGACACTGATAATCAACATAACAGAACTATCAATACGAAGACACGTGTAGGCCTAAGCCACTTACTCAACTAACTACCCCGCATGCGCACTATGCAATGCTTGAACATAAACATTACATCTCCCCCTTGTTTAGATAAATTTTCAGCTATAAAATAAAGATTAAGCAGTTCACCAAAGTTAAGAGTTCATAAGCAAACATAAGATTAAAAGTCATAAATATTGCATCCATATCGTTGTACATTTCTTCTGTTTCTTTGAGGATAGCGATGTGGATTCAACTCTTGTTCCTGCTGATTAGGGATATTTCTACTCTGAAAATCATCCATTTCATCTGACTCTTCATCTGAATCTTCTGCAATACAATCTTCGCCA
This sequence comes from Chrysaora quinquecirrha, assembly GCA_014526335.1. Lineage (NCBI taxonomy): Eukaryota > Metazoa > Cnidaria > Scyphozoa > Semaeostomeae > Pelagiidae > Chrysaora > Chrysaora quinquecirrha. The sequence continues at coordinate 2,000,644 of JACTAT010000004.1, forward strand.
ATTTTCTTAAAATGAGAGATATTACTTGTAATTTTGTGACTTTATCTCTCAGCAGTAATCATTGTTCCCTTTTTTGAAATTACTCTGTGAGGCTTTGCATTAAACCTTGTTGAAAATTTATTTTGCTTTGGCTGTTTGACCAGCACTAAATCACCAAGATTGATCACTGCTCTTGTTGCATGATTTGTTCCATCAGCGTAGTTCTTCATCTTCTCTTTTGCTTCAGCATCTCTTTTAACAAGATCTTTGTGTATTGGAGACTTGTTTTCCACTGGAATTGCTGGCAATTTTGTCTTTATGTCACAATTAAACAGAAGTTTGGCTGGAGCTAGTCCTGTGGTGCTGTGTGGTGTAGCTCGATAATTCAATAAAAATTTATGCAGCTCTTTCCTCCAATTTTGATTCGAAGCGACTGCAGCTCGGATTGCTTTTGTCAAAGGTTTCATAAAATTCTCCACCTGAGAATTCGCTTGCGGCCATAACGGTGTGATGCGTTTGTGTACAGGGCCATTTTCCTAGAGCAAGTTTCGAATGTCTGAACTTGAAAAAGGTGGGCCATTGTCACTTTTAATAATCTTTGGGATGCCGTGAGTCGCAAAGATTCTCTCCAGTTTTGGGATAACAGCTTTTGCAGATGTAGAATGAACTATTTCTACTTCTGGAAATCTGCTATACGCATCAATCACAACGAGTAAATATTCCCCTGTGGGAAAGGGTCCACAAAAATCCATATCAACCGTATGCCAAGGCTCTGGAGGTAAGCAAGACATTTTCAGAGGCTCTGGACGATTTTCAGGGCTATTTGCTTGACAGGCAATGCAGTTGTTGAGCAACTGTTGAACAAGTTAATCTATTTTTGGAAACCATATTTTTTCTCTTAAAAGTTTCTTTGTTTTCACTAACCCTTGATGTCCTTCACGGGCAATTTCCAAAGCTTGACTGCAAAGTGATGAAGGAAGAACATTGTTATGTTCTTCTTTTGTCTTTCCAAAAACACTAACGTCATCACTAAAATTGATAACTCCAGGAATGTCTCGAATCTGTTGATTAATCATATTTTGAAATATTTCACTTGCTGAATTAGTGCCGAAATTCAATCTTTTGTATCGCCGAAGACCTTCGTGTGTTGCAAAGGTTGTTATGTATCGACTTTCGGGTGCTAATTGCAGTTGGTGATATCCGTATCGTAAATCAAGTTTTGAGAAAATTGTCCCGCCATTCAATGAGTTGATTAGATCATCCACTGTGGGGCTGGGGTGTCGTTCCCTTTGGATTGCTCTGTTTGGCAATCGTATGTCAACACAGAGTCTAATATCACTATTGTGTTTTGGTATCACCACCAAAGGAGATACGTAGGGGGTTGGTCCTTCAACAGGCTCTATGATATCTTGTTTTTCAAGATCATCTAATGCATCAGCAACTTTTTGAAATGGAATGCGACTCGCGGTCTGAAAAACAGGAGGTATTGAAGAATTGATGTGAAGCTTGACTTTGGAATCTTTGAGCTTTCCAATTCCTTGAAAAAGTTCAGGATATCGTTCTTGAAGCTGTGTACTGTTGAGAGGATTTTGTTTCAATACATTTAAATGTAGAGCTATCAAACCAAGTTCACTGGCTGTTTTGTTACTTAGAAGTGAGCCTGAATTTCCTTCTGTCACCTGAAGAGTTGATGTGGTGAACTTTCTCTTTGATTCGATGAGCGTTTCAAATTTGCCAAATGTTTTTGACGGTTTTGTTGAACCATAAGCAAACAGGCGAGATGGTGATGCTTGCAATGTAACAGGGTTGTTGCGTGTAATCAAATCAAATGTTGTTTTGTCCAAGATATCCATGGATGCACCTGTATCCAACACCATATCAACCAATCTGTTGACAATTTTTACTTTGACAACAGGGGTTTTGTCCTGTGTGACTTGACGATCTACAGTGTATAAATATTCTTCATCACTACTGCTGTAGGACTGTTGAGGAATTTGGGTTTGAACTGGCGTAGGAGTGACTTGATTGATTCGGCTATCCCGAGGCTGCTGTTGTCCGCGTCACTGCTGTGACTGGCGGGTGCTTCTGCAAACTTTAGCAAAATGATTAATTTTGCCACAGGAGTTACAATTTTGTCCTTTTGCAGGGCACTGTCCTGTATGAGGTAGTGAGTAACCACAATTTCCACATTTCTTCACGGTGCTGTTACTCTGACGTTGACGTGAGGCCTGAGGCGGTGTGGCTGGTGGAGGACCTCTACGCAGCCTAACAGCATTTGCTCTCTCTGTTGTGTTATTTATTGTATTTGTGAGATTGTTGAGATTGAATTGGTTAAAGAAAATAATGAAGGATGAGAAGCTTCAGGACTTTATATGACACCAAAATATACAGTGGCAATTTAATCTGAGTAAGGCTCCTTGGTGGGGAGGTCAGTTTGAGAGGCTTATTGGTCTTTTCAAGCAAACAATGTACAGAGCAGTTGGCAGAACAAACCTCGCATGGAAAGAGCTTGAGGAAGTCATCTTAGACGCTGAACGACCGTCCTTTGGGTTACGTTGAAGATGATGTGCAGAAACCGCTTCTAACGCCGAATTTTATGATGTTTGGTCTCCCTAATAAAGTATTGGAAGAAGATCCAAGTAGTATAGAAGACTCGAGTTTGAGAAGGCGTGCAAGATATCTTCAAAAATGCAAACAAGCACTGTGGTCAAGATGGTCGTCAGAATACGTGAAAGCGTTGCAAGAAAGACATAACCTGACACACAGGATGAGAGACCTTAAGATCACAGAAGGAGACGTGGTTTTAATAAAAAGTGAAGAGCGCAACCAAGGAAAATGGAAAATCGGGATGGTCAAAGATTTGCTAATGGGAAGCAATGGAGTAGATAGAGGAGCAAAACTGTGAGCAGGAACATCATTTATGGAACGACCTTTGCAACATTTATATCAATTGGAGCTGCAATGCGACACACAGCAAAGGACTGAACCCATGAGGTTAAACCCAAAGGGGAAGGAATTTTGTCCCGTCGGTAAAGCCGCTGTGGCCACTGCAGAAATCACAAGAATCATCACAGAAGAAGAAGATGACGAAATTTGACTGCCATACCCACAGAAAATATTTGTTCATTTCTGAACAAATAGGGGGAGTGTGTGGCGAATTTAGCACAACTTACTCAACTTTATTGTAGAAATTATAACTCGAAGCTCTCATGTTAATCAATCGTTTATTTCAACCATAGCATTAATTTTGCCTAGGCTACTTGTTAGCTTAACCTCGCTTTCATATTTAGAACAATCTCGTTATCACTAGAACATTCTAGAAAATGACGTAATGTTCACTAAGTGTAAGTTTTACGCAATTATCTGCTTACGTAATGCCGTTTCATATATCTTTATAGATTATGTAGTTAAAGTACTAATTTTAGATATCTAGAACTTTCTGCTAAAACAGTAATACTAGAGTGAATGTTGTAGAGTTAGTGATGACTAGAGTTAAGAATGTTCAGTTACAAGAGTTATTCTGACTAAACGTGAGTATCTTTGTGAGTCAATCTAGCAATCTATCGAGAGTTATTTGTTGCAGAGCAAACATATTCCCTACAAGGATGCTGAGAGTCACTATTGTTGGATAAAAGACTTAAATTGTCTTTTAGCAGGTGGAGATGGTCATTAACATCATGGAAAACGTTTTTACTGTCCTCTATACTGTTCGGGTGGTACAACTGAAGAAAGATTGGAAAAGCATGAAAAGCTATGTCAGACCCATCAAGCTGTTGAATATCCTCAAGATACAGAATTAAAGTTTGAACATTTCAAACATCAGAGCTTGCTACCATTCATCATCTATGCAGATACTGAATTCATTTTGGAAAGCTCAAACAGGAGA
>JACTAT010000004.1:2006076-2126671 GCA_014526335.1 Chrysaora quinquecirrha
TGTCTGCTTTTCATCGCAATTTTTTCACTTTTCTACATTTTAAAAGGTTTACATATATCACTGCATGCTTAATTTTGGGTACCCTTGCGTTCTTGTAACAAGGTTTGAGCTGCCCAGATAGTTCCCCTGTTACTTTAAGTAGCCAGAAAGTGAGCGAGAGGTACGACTCGTGTGCAGAGTAAAAGCTGACTTATTTGGAATTGATTATTTACAGATTTTATACATAACGGAAGTAATAAATTTTCTTAAATGAAAGTATGAGTTTTTCTACATTCGGGCTATATTTTGATGGTAAACTATTCCTAATGTTGATGAATTTTGTTTTAGTCCTAATGATGGAATGATAGGCGTGACTGAACCCAGGAGAGTGGCAGCTGTTAGCATGTCAAAACGTGTTGCTTGTGAAATGAATCTTAATCAAAGGTAAGAACTCAGACTACAAGGGTCACCTCTTTACAGTGGGCACCTCTGAGTAACCGACCAATGTTTTCATCCAAAGGTTGTTTCTTATCAGAAAAACCCCCATGCAGGGTATACCTCTCTACATTTGAGAAGAAAAAATAAAAAGTAAGCAAATCAACGTCATGACCCATTCGATAATTTTCATTTTCATACAATGGGATCTGTATATATCGAAAACTGTGTGACCAATGTTATCATCTGTTTAATAACAGTGTTTAGTGAAGTGCTGTAATGTTGGATAAGGTTGATAGAGGTTACCCATTATATTATAAGATGCTAATATGGTTTAAGTGAAAAACTAAGGGAACAGTGTCATGGTCATAAAATTCACTTTAACATTTGGGGATATGTAAATAGAAAGAAAGCACTAAGCAAGATTACTCTCAACACAGTGCCAAGCCATCAGAAAAACCGGGTGTCAAAATCGTTCTCAAGGAATTTTTCAAGTTTTCCTTGATTTTCTTTGGCTTGTTGGGTCTTTCACAAAACTCCATCAAATATTCTGGGTCTACCTCAGGTCAAGAATTTTTGTCTGGTTCTACGTGAATTTTTTTTCGTCTACCTGTTTTGGCTCTGAGTTGGACACCTTGTAGAAAAAGCTTTAGAAGGGGTGCTAGCTCTTTGACTTACATTTTCATTTTTATTTCAGCATTGTTTCTTATCAGATAAGGTATGAAGGAAATGTCACTGGTAAGCACAATAATGAATATGCTTATTTTTAATATCCTAAATAGTCAATTTTTGATTCTTGAATGTTGTACAGAAAAATACAAGACAAAATCAAATTTCCCAAACTTTTATTGGTAAAACTTTTGTTTTGAATTATATACAAATAAATATTTCACACTATATTATATTATTTGGCTTGTCTTTGTTTTATTTTAATCTATTTTACTTTACTCTTTACTCTTCTGTTATTTTACTTCATTTAATTTATTTTATTTAAGTTTTTTCTATTTTATTTATTTTACTTTATTTTTGCTCCACCTTTTATTTTGTTTTATTTTATTTTATGTTATGTTATTTTATTTCTTTAATTTTTTAGTTTGTTTTATTTTATTTTATTTTATTTTATTATTTTATTTTATTTTATTTTATTATATTTAATTTAATTTAATTTAATTTAATTTAATTTAATTTAATTTAATTTAATTTTATTTAATTTTATTTAATTTTATTTAATTTTATTTATTTTATTTATTTTATTTATTTTATTTATTTTATTTATTTTATTTATTTTATTTATTTTATTTATTTTATTTATTTTATTTATTTTATTTATTTTATTTATTTTATTTATTTTATTTATTTTATTTATTTTATTTATTTTATTTATTTTATTTATTTATTTTATTTATTTTATTTATTTTATTTTATTTACTGTATTTTATTTTATTTCATTTATATAATTTAATTTGTTTTATATAATTTTGTTTCATTCCATTTTCTTTTATTTTATTTTATTTCTTGGTAAACCAAAATAAAATGAAATAAAATAAAATATATTTAAATAAGATGAAATAACGTTATGTAAAGAAATAAAGAAGATATACTAGAATAGAATTAATAAAACAAAATACAGTACTGTATAATAAATAGACTAAAATGAGGTGAAATATGTAAATATAATACAATGAAGGAATTGCATGAAAATAATATAACTAAATTTAATGATAGATTTGTAATTTTATTTTATTTAATTCAACTTAATGTTCTCTATTTAATATTTTTTTAGTTTCTGTTCTGCCATTTTATTGTATTTTATTTTGTTTCATTTTATTTAAATAAACTTTAATTTAGTGTAATTTTAGTATTTTGTTTCTTTTTTATGTTAATTATTCTGTTATTCTACTTTATTTGGTTTTGTTTCATTTTCTTTTCATTGTTTTATTTATTTTATATTTTATTTTATGATGTTTAGTTATATTTTATTTTATCTATCTTATATTTTTTATTTGATTTTTTTACATTAATTGATATTTTATTTTTTTTATTTATATTCTGTTGAACGAAATAAAGAATATAATATCACAAAGGAGGCAGCAATAGTTGCATTATGTTATATTTAATTTCATTACATTTTCAGGCATTTATCTTATTTTATTTTATTATATTATATCATATATTATGTTGTCATTGTTTAGTTCTTTTTATATAATTTATTTTTTATACTTTATATGTTTTTGAGAAAATTTAATTTTGTAAGCATACATTATTTGTTGCTTCCTTAATTTTGCATTGTCTTTAATGTAATTTAATGTTTTTTAACTTTTAGATGAAACACGGATCAAGTTTATGACTGATGGAGTCTTGCTCAAGGAGATGGAAACAGTTGAGTATAATAGCATTTATCCAAAAATATTTGTTGCCTTTTTGCTCAATTTTTTTAGAATTTATACTGTTGAACATTTAATGCTTGGATGAGGCAAAATTCAAACAAAAACTTGAATGGGTATTGATATTAAATTTGCAAGTCTTTTTTTGCTGTAGCATTGTTGTTTTAATGCATGATAAGGTATCTATTTGATTATTTGCATTTTCTTTTTTTCATTTTCTTACATTGAATTTTATTTTTCTTTGACCAATTTTATTTTCTTTATTTTGTTTTTACTCTAATTAATTTCAATTCTTTTTTCATTGTATTCATTTTATTTTATGTTATTTTATGTTATTTTATGTTATTTATTTTATTTTATTCTATTCTATTCTGTTTTATTTTATTTTATTTTGTTTATTTTATTTTATTTTTTTTTATTTTATGTTATGTTATGTTACTTTACTTTATTTTATTTTATTTTATTTTATGTTATGTAATTTAATGTTATTGGTTTTATTTTATTCTATTCTATTTTATTTTGTTTTGCTTTATTTTATTTTATTTTATGTTATTTTACTTTATTTTATGTTATGTTATTTTACTTTATTTATTTTATTTTTTTATTTTATTTTATATCTGATTTGATTTGATTTGATTTGATTATATTTTATTTTATTTCATTTCATTCGATTTAATTTTGTTTTGTTTAATTAAACAAAATTAAATTTTCTCAAAAACATATAAAGTATAAAAAATGAATTATATAAAAAGAATTAAACAATGACAACATAATATATGATATAATATAATAAAATAAAATAAGATAAATGCCTGAAAATGAAATGAAATTAAATATAACATAATGCAACTATTGCTGCCTCCTTTGTGATATTATATTCTTTATTTTGTTCAACAGAATATAAATAAAAAAAAATAAAATATCAATTAATGTAAAAAAATCAAATAAAAAATATAAGATAGATAAAATAAAATATAACTAAACATCATAAAATAAAATATAAAATAAATAAAACAATGAAAAGAAAATGAAACAAAACCAAATAAAGTAGAATAACAGAATAATTAACATAAAAAAGAAACAAAATACTAAAATTACACTAAAAATTAAAGTTTAATTAAAATAAAATGAAATAAAATAAAATACAATAAAATGAATAGAATAAACTAAAATGAATTATATAAAAAGAATTAAACAATGACAACATAATATATGATATAATATAATAAAATAAAATAAGATAAATGCCTGAAAATGTAATGAAATTAAATATAACATAATACAACTATTGCTGCCTCCTTTGTGATATTATATTCTTTATTTTGTTCAACAGAATATAAATAAAAAAAAATAAAATATCAATTAATGTAAAAAAATCAAATAAAAAAATATAAGATAGATAAAATAAAATATAACTAAACATCATAAAATAAAATATAAAATAAATAAAACAATGAAAAGAAAATGAAACAAAACCAAATAAAGTAGAATAACAGAATAATTAACATAAAAAAGAAACAAAATACTAAAATTACACTAAAAATTAAAGTTTAATTAAAATAAAATGAAATAAAATAAAATACAATAAAATGAATAGAATAAACTAAAATGAGATAAAATAAAAAAGTATTTTTTTTTATTTATTTTAGTATATTTATTGTTGTTGCATTAATTAATTTTTTTGCTGAATGTTATATGATTGGGTTGAGTCTGGAATCTATGCTGGAATGGTAAAAAATTTTCAAAACTCCAGTACTGGAAAATGTTTACCAAAGAAATTTTTCATCTCAATCTGCAAAATATTATCTTCAATTCCCCTTGTTTTGTCTGCAATGAATTACTCTTGTGACACAGAGAGGAATCGGAGAACCGCAAGCATTCAACTATGATAGATAAGTGGGGTTAAAACATCATTCAGATAAAATTACTACGTCGCCAATATGGAAATTTCAGGAACTCCTAAGAAACTTTCAGTACTCAAAATCTGAAATTTTAAGAAACTTTCAGTACTGGCACAATTTTAAAAGTTTCTTATAAAACAAAATACATGTATGTGTCATAATCTGAAGAGATTCAGACAAAAACCTTTCAGCTTAATTTTCTCACATCATTATTCTAATATTCTTAGCAATTTAAATTCCATTTAATGCATGACAAACTTTTGACAGGTTTGAATTTCTGTAGCACCGAGAGACTTTAAAATTCAATTATTTTTTTTCAGGACTTTGTTATAGTGAATTAGACATTCTTTAGTTTAGGCCCTTTCTTATCATTTTAGGCCATTTCTATAATCATTCATTCATTTCGTTGTTTCACATTCACTCAGAAACGCATCTAATAATCTCGGCATCACCCACATCATTCGCTACACCCACACATGCCTGCATTACATCATTTCACCCGGTCATTCCCGTGTTGCTTCAATCATTGCCTTATTTGTCATATTTCTCGATTGTCAATGCATTTCCTTTACATCTCACCATAACTATTTTCCTTATTTGTACCGTTCATATTCTCAACCAACTTCCGTATCTCAACTTTAAATACCTGTGTTTTTTTGTAAATATTTAGTTCAGTAGATAGTTCAGTAGTCTCTTTCTCTGGTCTTTCTCTGGCTCCAAGTTCCCTGCACATTAAATCAGGCATCTATCGACGAAAGATAGTTCCTGTGGAGTTCCACAGCAGTTCTATTAGTAAAGCACAAACACACTTTGAAATTTAGCTAGAATTGGCATCTGTTTTACTAAACAAAGAGGAGTTCCTCAAATGGGCAGAGGTGTTTCTCATTAAGAGGTGCAAAGCAATGGAACTCTCTCTCAGCTGAGTGTAAAACGGCATCCTCTCTTAAAGCATTTAAAAAGTAGTCGCCTGTTGACATAGTCGCATGTTGACTGTTGACAACGCAATCCTGTTTACATGTTATAGTCAGTATCAGTTTGTCGAAAAAAACGGTCCCGTGAACTTTTTGTGTTAATTGTACTTTCTATACATTATTCGAAAGGTTTTGACTTGCAGATCACGAATTTCGATGTTGCCACGACGAATTCTCGATATTACGAGTGTGACGTCATGATTACGTCAGGGCAATTTTCTGAATAATTGATTGAGCTATTTTTTGAAGAAAATACAATATTTTTGCTTGGGAATGCCTTATTAGGTGCGCAGTTACCTTCAGATATACCAAATTATATTTATTGACCTGCATTAGCTCTTTGTAAATATGACGTCATAGTGACGTCATAACAAAAACTTTGTGATTTTGATATAATAATGGGTTAAATTGGTTGGATAGAATACCAAGCCCTATATTTTGTGTTTCCGAAGTTATTGTGAACTATTTACGGTAGTAGAAAACATTTTTATGTTGCTGAGAATAAGCCAATGAACGATGACGTCATCGATCTAAATGACAGATTCAGATCTATTGACTTTTCTTCAATATATACAGCTCTAAGACTTGCGCAGCGCATTCATACATGGACAGACACAAGAATAAAAAAAACTTTTGTTACATTAGAGAGATCTTGATCTCAACCTCGGAGCTCTTCCGTTAGGTCAGACAAATAACGAACAAATGGATCTCATCTCATTTCATTTTATTTTTGATTATTTAGGCATGGTAGCCCGTCAATCCATCAGGATTGCTTTTTTAGGGGGCCGTGAAATATATGAATAAGTATGTTTTTTGTCTCGGAGAACTGCATGGTGTGTGTGCGCATCTGCGAAAATTCTCAGAAGCGCATTACAAAAGGCATTTAATATTGACAACACGAAAAAGTCCAGGAAAGTGTAAGTGAAATGTCTGACTACCTCAAGAAAGTAAATTTTTGTCAAATTAAGCGTACCTTTGAAGGACAGCAGAAAGGAAACAAAGTACTTCAATTTCTTTTACATATATTTGTAAGGTTGAAGTCATTTGTTTATGCATTGCGAGCTAGATTGGGTAATGCATCTGAAAGCTGGGAAGAGTAAAAGATTACTGTAGCATTGATAGAACTACCTACAGACGACTCATGCCCGTATATATTATAGCTAACATCCAAGAAACAGATACGAAAATACTGAAACCGTTCGTGAACGACGAATTTTGTATTAAAAAAAGAGAAATTTCCTTTATTGGGATAGGAATGGATCATGCTGGAGAAAAGTTTATCAAAACCTTGAAAGTTGAAGATGGCCTTGTTGATATTGCAAATAACAAGAATGCAAGGCCAAGGTTCTACTTTACGGCATCACTGTTGGCTAGCATCGTTGAAAATGTGGAAGCAAAATATCAAGGGAGCAATTGTTCGAGAAAATTGCACCATCTACAAACCAATGACGCTTTCAAAAATGCCAACCTTTTCTGCGCTGGGAAAGAAAATCAAGGTGAAATCAATGGAAGAGGTTATTGAATTGTAGGAAGATAGACGCTTATTTTGTCGGTTTGCCTTAGTTGCCCAGTCGTCAGGAGGCCTGGATATGATGAAACGGTAATTGATCGTGATAGTGCCGACGTAAAAGTTGAATTTGGTTCAACTTCCCCGGCCCTTATGACGCTTCTGCTACTAAAAGATTTTAATTGAAGAATGTGGCGCAGCCGTGGCGACGTGTCTGTTGCGCGTGTTCTTATTGACCACATGACTGTAACAAGCCAATAAAAATCCGAGGAGATATGCAACAATTTTATAGCAACCACTGTCCCAGAACTGACCCCGCCACGTACTGCTATATGGAAACGAAACGTTGCAACACTTTCCCAGCGCTGGCACCGTCGTTTCTCAGCACTTGCACAGCCTCTCGTGGCTACATGGAAACCAGACTTAGAATTATATGTTGTACCAAGAATCTTAATGCAGATGGATGGGTCATTCATACCAGGTGAACGGGGAAAATCAAAGCATATATGCTAAGGCAGCAATAGCCCTTAGAGAAGAAATCAAAAGATCAACACAAGAACCGAAAAAAAAATCATATTAAAAAGTAGAATGATTAATGATGCAATGATTATTGTACAAGCGCTAAACCTTACTGCTAATGATATTAAGAACTATAAAGATCTTGCTGATGCATTGGTGTTGCGCTGCATTCGACTGTGGCACAACGGCAAGCAAGATTAACGACTCTACCGAAGTAAAAGGCAGCTTGAAGAAAAGCGAGATCTCGTGTCGTACTTGACCGCAAAGACCATATGCTCATTGCAAAGTACCTGGTATCTGCAGATGACCGAACAGAAGGAATACCTTCACTTATTGATGAAAATAACCATGAAGAAGCAGATACATTGTTAGTTATATGCATACAATTGAGGCTTCTCAAGAGTAAATGAAACATCACCGCGTTGTTATTTTTTCATCAGACCAATGATGATTCTATTTGCCAAGATGTAACAAGATGCAAGGTGTAAACATTGCGCCAAATATATACGAGATGAAAAGTGAAAGCAAGATATCATACAGTTCATATTGCTAACATTGTGCAGCTATTTATAGTTTTAAAATCTGAGACACTTCCAGGACTGCACGCATCACATTTACTGGTTGTGACACAGCAGAAAAGTTCGCTGGAATCGGACAGCTCTCTTAGTGGAAATATTTCATGAAAGCTGCCAGTGACAGACAGCAGCATGTATATCCAGATGACATTGTGGAGCTGGTAGAATGTAGTTGCAATGTATAAAGTATGGAACTGGAAGATACAATTGCATGAAACGTGCACTGTCTTGCACTAACCTTTGTGAATGCGACAACTGCGAGAATAAGGATAACGAACAATACGCTATTTATGATGCGGAAAGTGACAATGACTGGAGTGTTAACTTGAAAAAGTAAAGTTTTTAATTTTTGTTTTCTGAATCTGTCATTCAGATCGATGACATCATCGTTCATTGGCTAATTCTCAGCAACATGAAATGTTTTTTACTACCGTAAATAGTTCACAATAACTTCGGAAACACAAAATATAGGGCTTGGTATTCTATCCATCCAATTTAATTCATCATTATATTAAATAAACAATTTTTTGTTATGACGTCACTATGACGTCATATTTATAAGAGCTAATGCACGTCAATCAATATAATTTGATATATCTGAAGGTAACTGCGCACCAAATAAGGCATTCCCAAGCAAAAATAATGTATTTTCTTCAACAAATAGCTCAATCAATTATTCAGATCATTGCCATGATGTAATCATGACGTCACACTCGTAATATCGAGAATTCGTCGTGGCAACATCGAAATTCGTGATCTGCAAGTCAAAACCTTTCGAATGATGTATAGAAAGTACAATTAACACAAAAAGTTCACGGGACCGTTTTTTTCGACAAACCGATACTGACTATTATATATTTTTCCATTTTAATCAATTTTAGTTTGGAGGGCCCCTTGAAAATCAGCCTGCGGGTTGAAGAACTACCTTACGCTTTTTTCTCTTTATGCTTCTATATTATTTATATTCAATAATTGTATCATTGTATTAGTAAACTTTTTTTTGAAATGAAAATGAAAATGAAATTTCAGCCTATGGTTTCAAGATTTGTTTGAAATGCCTGTTAAGACTATATATTACTTTTTTTCTCTTTATTATCATTTCTATGGAGCTATTAATTTTTATTTTCACAATGAAATTACTTTTTTGTATTTCTTAGCAAGGGAAACCCATGAAGTTGATTATCATGTCCGCTACCCTGAGAGTTGATGATTTTATCAACAACAAAAGATTGTTCGCAACACCACCTCCATTACTAAAGGTAAGGCTTTATCACGTTATCAGGTTGTATAGAATATGAATACATATCATTTACTACAAGGGTTGGTCTGTCGAATGTCCGGTCAAGTATTTGGTCACTCGGGTTGTACATTGGGTTGTACAAACGAGATCTTCCGAACCGACCTTGAATATCGGGCCAACTAGGAAAGCACCTTTCAATCAAACTTTACTGGTTTCGATTATAGAGGAAACAAAGATACTGAGTGCAGTTAATGCAATCTTTGCCCTAGCAATAACTTCGACAAAAACTTTGCGTTTATTTTATTTTTCCTTGCGGCCTGCAAGCTTGAACCAAAAATTAGCCTACGTGAACCCGGTTTTGCGTTTAAACTACAATTTGGGAGAACTAGCCCGACTCGACACTATCAAATATCTATTATGGGTAACCTGAACCCGGGTTCAATCTCGTTTAGGTTGTGTAGTATAGACAGGACAGTAGTAATCCTATCTTTAGGTTGCTTCATGTAATTTAACGAAGATGGGAAATCTTTAGACATCCTTATCGACGAAAACCTAATGTGGGCTCGGGGGTATCTAAGCCTAGTTTTGGACGGGGACGTGCCATTTCAGTCCAAAATTTGGACCCATAATTCCGCCCACGTCTGAAAAATTGTGACCCATAATTCCGCAAACCTGATAAAAATTGTGACCCATAATTCCGCAAACATGATGAATGTTATGCCCAATATTCCGAAAGGCAAAGAACATTTTCAGATAAAAAAATCATCTGATGAAAAGCAAGTAATGTTTAAAGGGCAACCTTGCTGATAGTCCAAAGAGTTATCAGTTCGGACTACACATTTTGTAAATGCTAAGCTTAATTCTTCAAAATTTCTCCAGATTAGTACCCATAATTCTGCATGTTTCCTCAAATGGTACCCATAGTTCCGCACATACTTCTAAAAACCATATCGATAATTCCGCACTTTTCAGAAAAAAGATACCCCTAAATAATGGCACGTCCCCGTACCCCCAAAACTGTTAAGTTACCCCCCGAGGTCATATGGCTACAAAAAGCTGGAATTTCAAAACTTTCTTATTCACGTTTGCAAAATTTTATCGCTTGGACTTTCATCACTTGGATTCTTCAATTTTTTCTCTTGGTCTTCCCGCAATAGCCATCCCGCTAGTTGATTGGCGTTTAAAACACCATACCTATTTAGTTTCAATTTTCAAGATTGCTGCATTTCGATCTGCATCTCGGTATAAGTTCCCCCTTATTAATCAATTGTTTCGGTATGTTTCCGACACTTATACTTTGAGGAGTGCCAACGAGAAAAGCTTTTAAGTATTCCCTACCATGTTTCCGCTGTGTTTCGCAATTTCAAAGCTAAATTTTTTGAAAAATATGGAAATTTTTTTGAATATTGATGAAGAATTTTACCACGCTCAACTGGTAGTATACTTATTAAATACACCGTTTAGGCCTAAGGATGTCTTAGACTTGACGTATGACGTTCTGTTCACACTTGTTTTTTGAAATAAAGCCTTTTTGTAAACCGGAGGCTCTTCGCAATAGACTCTTTGACGCTATTTTTTCATATTATTCAAAAGATATATTTTTTTATATATCATATATATAAATATATTATATATTTTTGTGACAGAATCAAACTTTTTTGTCAATCTCCAATGCATTCCATTCCCCGTCCAAAAGTATCCTGACGATTGAACAAAATGGCCGCCTATGGCGGACAAGGGGCCTAGCAGCAGATGTTTTTACGACAATGTCTAGAAGCCCACCTTTAATTGAAAGAGGGCGATTCGGTAGAATTTTAATTTCCCCAAATCAGAAGATATCACATTTTTGATGCAAAAATCGTATAAAGCATCCAAAATTTAGTCTATGTGCAAAGTTTTACTTTCTCAGCACTGGTAATATCGTTTTTACGAGCGTTCAAAGTTAACGATCTAAGGGCTTAGACTCGGTGAGTTTAAAAGTTTCATCTACTTCATTTTTTGCGGTCAAAGCCTTTAAAGAGTCGGGCAGTTTGCATGGTTATAATAATAAGAATACAAGTGAAAATTTGTACTTGGACTAAATTTTGGATGCTCTATACGATTTTTGGTTCAAAAATTTGGTATTTTTGGATTTGGAGAAATTAAAATTTCACCTAATCGCCCTATTGGGCATAAAAAATGATCGCCATCTCACAAGCCTTAATCATAAATGAAGACTGAAAGTTTATTGCAATGTTTTCTTGAAAAAAATTCCAGAAAACTTTCAAGAAGTACCTAATCAAAAGAGACAAATAAATTTTGGAAGTTGTTTCTTTTTTGATAGCGACAAATATCACGATGTTTCAGTACATGCTTGATAAATTTGATACTTTTCAAAGCAGAAAGGGTTATATTTTATTGTTATGATAAATTATGGGATGAATTGGAAAGTCTTTCTGATAGAAACTCTTACCGAGTAGAGTTGCTCTAGCAAATTCATACGAAAGAAACCGTTTAATGGTTGTATCATACAGTTTTGATACCCGTCTACTTTTATTACCAAATCAAGCCATTTTAATAATCTTAATTGTATTTATAAGCTTTAATCTTTGCAATACAACCTATGTGTGGCAGTTTCTAATCGAAAATCTGAAGGGAACAAATAGGCAAGCCTGCCACTAACTTGCTTGCCTTAAATGATTCTTTAAGAAGTTTATTAACATTTTAATACTGACGTATAACATTGAAGAAGGCTACGCAATTCACTGGAATGCCGCGTCGCAGAACAACGTTGAAGGCTCCTGTTCTCTGTTCTGCGGACGCAAAAACTGGGTGCGTCTCTCGCAACTTGCGCTGCGCCCGGAAAGCAGCCTTATTAAATTATTTATATTATGATATTATGCAAATTTACAGTTGAAAATAAGAAACGGCATTTTGCTACTCAAAACAGTCATTCGGTCAGTCCCTATACTAGGGTAGAACGGAGAAATCCGATAATGGCTAACATCCTAAGAAATGGTGCTATCTTGGTGGCATTTGTATGTTTTGCTGCTTATTATACAAGCAATGCCATGCATTCTGGAACATTTTATCAAAAGATATCAGATGATGAAGATATTGGTGATGATAAACCTACAAGCATGTCAAGTCTCTTCACTAAAGATTTCCATCAATGCAGCTTGCGAAATTGGTGCAATTTTGTCGCAGTAAACACTGAAGATAACACTGTCCATCAAGTTGAAGGCATAGGAAAACTGAAGAACATTGGCAAGAAACTTAAAATCTGGCAAAAGATGAGAGATCCCGCCGGACCAGTAATTGAAGATGTCAAAGGCAAGCATGGTTGGTTTCTAATTTATATTAGCCTTATGCTAGTGCGCCAAGAATTACGTTGCTTTATTTCAAATTCTACAATTTTCAATTTTAGTGTTCAGCAGCTGCAAAGAAGCTATGGAGAAAAGACAAAGAGAAAATGGAACAACTGAATTGCTAATAAATGGCTCAGTAATTCGTGTCTACTGTGATATGATCACAGATGGTGGAGGATGGATTGTCTTCCAAAAGCGTACAAACAGCAGCGTGGATTTCAGGAGAGATTGGAAAGCGTATGAAAATGGCTTTGGGAATTTACAAGGAAACTTCTGGCTCGGTTTGGAAGCACTGCATAATCTAACAAAGAGTGGAAATTATGTTCTAAGAATCGACCTGCAGGCTGCTGATGGCGATCGTGGTTTTGCAAAGTACACCAATTTCAAAATAGGATCAAAAGAAGAGAAATACAAGATGACATTTGGTCAGTACTCTGGAAACATTGGAAATGGATTGGAGCTGTCAAATGGAGGGCCTTTTGCAACATTTGATCAAGACGTTAGAGCTAGCTTCACTGGAGTTGTCTGTGCGACTGAATATAAAGGTGGATGGTGGTTCGGTAGCAGCCATTGCTTTGGCGGATTGCTGAATAATCTTTACCCTGGTACTACTGAGTCGACGTTGCCACCTCACTATGCTGTGAATGCGGACTTCATGTCTTGGCAGGCCTGGAAGAACAACATCTTTGGGAACATTGTATTCTCTGAAATGAAAATAAAAATAGAAAACTAACTAACTTCACTATACCATGTAAATACCCTTGCTTTCGCAGAAAGGTTGCATTTAAGCTGACATGTAACATAATTAGTATTTTACAAACAAGCTCGTCCGTTTTAAGTTTGCAAGTAAAAACCTCGTATTTTATTCTATCACTGGTTATTTCAAAAGCGTATTATTAATCATCTAATCGACAAGTTACGATATTTTCTTGCACTATGTAGTTAATTAATAATGCCCATTTGATATAATAACAGATATATGCTCCAACATGAACACTTTTTGCTATGGAATATCTTCATTCCCCCCCTCCCCCCTCCTGCACCACCGAAAAACTGTGTGAATGACTATTTTCATGACTTTGAATTGAAGTTGTATTACTTGCGTCGTTTTCAATCTTATACAAGATTCCAGAGTGGCGTAGTTTGGAGGTAGCAGAGACCTATAGTTGCGTCACTGGGTTGCCATGAACCAGTGGCGTAGCCAAGCGGGCACGGGGGTGGCATCGCCAAAAGGTTTTTACCAAGGCTAAGGACGTATTTTTTGGTCACATTTTGTTTTAAGCAGACGCCTTCTCTTTTCGAAAGCCGTCGAAGCTTATTTTTTTGCTACCGTCTTCTGAAAGCGGCAGGTTCGGTAGGCCTCCAAAACCTTCTGTGCATGAAGCTGGAAAGTTTCGCAGACATCGCAAGGAATCTCGTTCTCACATTAAAATGATCTGTTTAGTTCTAGGATGTTCTGATCAGCATACCGTAAATACACCCTAAATCTGATGGAAAAGTGTCTGAGAGTACTGTTTGGTTATTTGTTCATAAAACCACATCCAAGTTTTCCCTAATTACGCCTTTTTGCCCCTCCAATGTTGCCATTGCCATGAAGCAATTTTCAGAAAATTTTATCCCCGGGGGCATTGAGGCCTAGGGGGGTCTAGTCTGGGCTAAAGAGGGCCAAAGCTTAAATTTGCAAAATAACCCTCAAATGGTAGTACTGTAAGTTTTTGCAACAACCCCCAAATGGTAGAACAAAAAGCTAGAAATCATTCCGTTCTGAAAACTGCCAATCCAAAAATAAAAGGTTGAAAGTTTGCTAACATTCAAATACATGAAGGGTTCAGAACTAGGCTCAAAACACCAAGAAAGCGAACGTAAACGGTAGTAGCTATAAAGAATTCCCCAAAGTTGCAGTGTCATTTCTTTATTTCTATAAAACGAGCCATTTGATAACTATGTGGTAAGACCCTCAACCCGACCGGACACTCCTGTTGGGCCTCAATGAGAGCCGCCCCCTGGAACTGTACCTTCTGTCTGAAATTGTTACAAAAATGCCCCAAAAATGTTAATGTTTTATTGCTGGGAATACTTTCAAGGAATGTCTACATAAAACACCTTTCATCGTTTCAGCATATGAAACATTTATAACTAAGCTTAAATAAATTTATGGCTCAATAATAAACAATAAAGTAGGAAAGGGGATGGTGAATGAAAGCCCGAACATAGAGCAGGCATTTTCACGTAAGATCAATTGCAGCTGTTAGGTTTATAATTGGCTTCATCTCAAATTAGCATATTATTTTAAGTAGAGCAGCCTTTACTGATTTTTGTTGTATTAAAGGTCCTTTGCTTCCTGTTGAGCCAGTGGAAGTAATTTTTTATCTAAGAATCGAGTAAAAATGAGTATTTTGTAGGAAAATTGAATTCGTCGTGAGCAATCTTTATTGGAACAAAGACGGTAGTATCTCAGTTCAGACCGTTATACATAATAAATAAAATAAGTCCTAATCCTCAAAACAACTGAATTTTTGGTTACAAGACAAGAAATGATGACTATAAGACACCCACTCGGGACTAGGACCATTGATTTTTCAGATGTTTATAAGCTAAACTGCTCCGACATTAATTTTATGTCCTAAGTATAGATGCTAGGCCATGGTTTAATGCTAAAACGGTGCATAAAAGTTGACAAGAATGCCGAAATTTCGGCACTGTTTGAAAACGGCTCGTAACAGCCAGCACGAATACCGGAAGGTTTGGCATAATCCTTTCCAGTAATTTTGCTTAATTTTTTAAAGTCGCTCCTAAAATTTCTTGTGTGGAAAGTTTTTTTGAATGACGGAGAATTTAGGGCCTGTTTTTATGGAGCCGAGTTACTCGGCAGTCCTAGTTATCCGCCATGTATACAAAATTAACGAAATCCCGGCTGCCTGTTTATATGAGAGAGACGAGTAACTCGGCTAGCCGGGATCCCGGCAAAACAGGCGAGATCTCGGCATGCCGAGTTATCCGGGTCTCTCATATAAACGCAAAATGCCAAGTTACTCGGCCAGCCAGGACAAAATCGATGCGCATGCTTATACTGCGAGGCATTTGACTTTAAAACAATTTTGGCCGCCACTCTCCCAGCAGAGATTGATGTGCATGAAGAGGAAGCCAAGAAACGGAAAGACGGAAACGGAACCGAACTAAAACGAACCAAAAAACTGAAACTTCGTGTAACACTGCCTAGAAATAACTCGGCTAGCTGGGAAACTCGGCTCCAGATCAACAGGATTTAATTTGATCTCGGCTTGTCGAGTAACTCGGCTAGCCGGGTAACTCAGCTCCATAGAAACAGGCCCTTACCCTTGTTGAACTGGTCGTATAATTATGAAATACGCCATTTTGCTATTTTTCAAATTTGGCACGTACGTCTGTCAGTCCACACTTTAAGTTTGATTTTCATTCATTTTATTCATATCATTCAAAAGATGGTTGTGGCAACGTTTCTATATTTGCGATAGAATCAAACTAATTTGGCAATGGCTATCTGTAAAAGGGGGAACGAGGAATCGGGGAACGGGGAATCGGGGAACGGGGAATCAGGGAATATGACGTCATATTCCCCCTTTTGGAATGATAACAAATCGTCTTTGCTTTCCCCGATTCCTCGGGGAATCTGTAAAAGGGGGAATCTGTAAAAGGGGGAATCTGTAAAAGGGGGAATCTTGCAGATTGTAGATTTTAAGGTGGAAATTGCCATTGATGTTAGCATGTTAACACCCTTTCCGTCTTTGTGGTCCATCGTCTTTGTGGTCCACAAGAGCAAAATTGGGTGAAAAATGAAAGTTGTGCGATGTTACTGAAAATTGGCAGAAAGGGGTAATTTCGAGTGCTTATTTTGAATCTGCAATTTATTTTTCAAAATTTCTAAGTTTGGGGTCGAATGGGGGCAAATTAGGTGAAGGTGGGCATCGAAATGAAAGTGATGCGATTTTTTCTGAAAATTTACAGGAAGGGGTAATTTCGGGTGCTGATTTCGAATATAGAAATTATTTTTTAAATTTTCTAAGTTTTGGGGGTCAGTTAGGGGCAAATAAGGCAAATAAGGTGAATCGGGGCAGAAAAATGAAAGCTGAAAGTTTTGCGGAAAATTGACAAAAGGGGGTAATTGTATTTATTGATATTTCCAAATTCCATAATATTTCATTGGAAGGGATGCTACATATTATGCTTGTTACATAGATTTTGGAGATTTTATTTAGATTTTTCTCAAGTTGTGACTCGTTTTGCCCCGAATTACGCTAAAAATTTGGAAAACACCGTTTGTTTCACTTTTTTGATTTTGAAACAAACAGAAACAAACAAGCTGTAGAAAGCGAAGGATCAGATATTCTTATCTTAATTACCCATTTAATAAAGCTAAAGATCGTTAATAAACATGTTCATGTCGATATCACTTAACATTAAATGCAGATACAAGCCTTTCAAAGTATGGCTGTGAAAGTATTGAATTTGCCGTAAAGTATTACTTGGATAGCATCCAGGCTTCATAGAAAGTTAGTAACATGAATCATTAGAAATATAGCTGACTCCCAATCCCCATTAATTTGTCTACTGAAGAGAAAGGTAACAGTCGGAACCAACTATAATAATACCAAAACAAACTATAACAAACTGAAACTAAAATATTGCTAAAAGCTTCTTTGTTGGCTATGAGATGTGTTTGTATGAGGCTTTTCGTGATTGATAGGAAACAATAGCAGGAAAAGGACCATTAGAGCCACAACCAATAACAGCACAGGATAGCTGGTTAATTGATTTGCAGAGGGCATACCGGAAAAGCGGGACCCGGGACCCTAGGTGGGACCCAGCGGGACCCGGGACCCTAAGTGGGACCCTAGACGTGGGACCCTGGTGGGACCTGGGACCCTAGGTGGGACCCTAGACGTGGGACCCTGGTAGGACCCGGGACCCTAGGTGGGACCCTAGACGTGGGACCCTGGTGGGACCCGGGACCCTAGGTGGGACCCTAGACGTGGGACCCTGGTGGGATCCGGGACCCTAGGTGGGACCCTAGACGTGGGACCCTAGGTGGGACCTTTGAACAATCGACACAAATCATTGAACAACAGAAAAAAATTGGAATGATAACCTACTAAGCCAACAGTGTAACCAAAATGAGAAACATAGAGTGAGTTCTTGCACATGACGGACATTTAGGTGCAATTGTGGGCAAAGGGAGAAAAAATTCCAAGCTAGAGGTGTGCGAAGCCAAAATTGACGATATATTCAAGAGAAATCAAGAAAAATTGCGTCAAGAAGCTTAACAAGACAAATTTCAAAGTAATCTAAGTCCATTTAAACTATTTTCAGCCTTCTTCATGTACATACAGTATTGGCAACGTGCTACAGCCCACAAGTAACAACTTTCAGTAGGCCACTATCAAAATGTCAAGTCCAGCCACTAAATTTGAGATGGAAACCTCTATAATATACGAATAATACATAGGGATAAATCTTTTATAATGTTTTTCTTTCTGTTTTTCTACAAATCTTTAATTTTTTCAAAATAAATCCCATAAGTTCTCCTAGTCTTCCCTCGTTCGTTGTGGTCATCGATTCATCGGTGGCCTAAGCCTTTGTCGTTTATAACAACTTCATCAGAACATCGCAGCGTTCTTCGTTTCAAAAATTAATTTTGAAACATCAACTCCAATTTCAGTTGCCGCAGTTGTTATTTCTTTCATTTTCCCACTCCGAAGCCACTTACAGTAATATGCCGGTGGACTTTACTGCCTCGTTGTTTCCATTTTCCTTAGAATTTCTGTGTTGCAGGCACTCTTCCGTTCGCGTGATACTGTTTACGCATTCCACAGACAAGGAACAATGCCAATTAGATATAATGACAGTGATTTTATTGCTTCATGGATGTTTGACGTGGGACCCTGGTGGGACCCGGGACCCTAGGTGGGACCCTAGACGTGGGACCCTAGGTGGGACCCTAGGTTGGATCCTGAACGTAGGCATTGAGCAATCAATAAAAAGATTGCAACGATGATCTTTTGCATCAAAAGTGCAACAAAAATGAGAGCAAGTTGTGAATTAATTTTCTTATAATGTTTTTCGTTCTCCATAAATTTTCACCTCGTTGGTCATCGATGGCTTAGGCCTTTGCTTTACAGAAACTTCAGCTAAACATGGAAGCGTTTCAAAAATAGGTTTCCAAATATTAATTCCAGTTTCAGTCGCAGCAGACATTGGACTGGAACTCGGACGAATTGAAGTGCGAATTTTGTCTTCAATTTGTTCACTGAAACTGATGTTCGCGTGTACGCGGAACAACTTGCTCCGTGTCCCACCTAGGGTCCCGGGTCCCACCAGGGTCCCACGTCAAACATCCATGAAGCAATAAAATCACTGTCATTATATCTAATTGGCATTGTTCCTTGTCTGTGGAATGCGTAAACAGTATCACGCGAACGGAAGAGTGCCTGCAACACAGAAATTCTAAGGAAAATGGAAACAACGAGGCAGTAAAGTCCACCGGCATATTACTGTAAGTGGCTTCGGAGTGGGAAAATGAAAGAAATAACAACTGCGGCAACTGAAATTGGAGTTGATGTTTCAAAATTAATTTTTGAAACGAAGAACGCTGCGATGTTCTGATGAAGTTGTTATAAACGACAAAGGCTTAGGCCACCGATGAATCGATGACCACAACGAACGAGGGAAGACTAGGAGAACTTATGGGATTTATTTTGAAAAAATTAAAGATTTGTAGAAAAACAGAAAGAAAAACATTATAAAAGATTTATCCTATGTATTATTCGTATATTATAGAGGTTTCCATCTCAAATTTAGTGGCTGGACTTGACATTTTGATAGTGGCCTACTGAAAGTTGTTACTTGTGGGCTGTAGCACGTTGCCAATACTGTATGTACATGAAGAAGGCTGAAAATAGTTTAAATGGACTTAGATTACTTTGAAATTTGTCTTGTTAAGCTTCTTGACGCAATTTTTCTTGATTTCTCTTGAATATATCGTCAATTTTGGCTTCGCACACCTCTAGCTTGAATTTTTCTCCTTTGCCCACAATTGCACCTAAATGTCCGTCATGTGCAAGAACTCACTCTATGTTTCTCATTTTGGTTACACTGTTGGCTTAGTAGGTTATCATTCCAATTTTTTTCTGTTGTTCAATGATTTGTGTCGATTGTTCAAAGGTCCCACCTAGGGTCCCACGTCTAGGGTCCCACCTAGGGTCCCGGATCCCACCAGGGTCCCACGTTTAGGGTCCCACCTAGGGTCCCGGGTCCCACCTAGGGTCCCACGTCTAGGGTCCCACCTAGGGTCCCGGGTCCCACCAGGGTCCCACGTCTAGGGTCCCACCTAGGGTCCCGGGTCCCACCAGGGTCCCACGTCTAGGGTCCCACCTAGGGTCCCGGGTCCCACCAGGGTCCCACGTCTAGGGTCCCACTTAGGGTCCCGGGTCCCGCTGGGTCCCACCTAGGGTCCCACCTAGGGTCCCGGGTCCCACCAGGGTCCCACGTCTAGGGTCCCACTTAGGGTCCCGGGTCCCGCTGGGTCCCACCTAGGGTCCCGGGTCCCGCTTTTCCGGTATGCCTTTGCAGAGGGATCAGGAGAAAGAGCCTATGGAATTTGATAATGCGTGCCAAATCCCGCCCCTCCGAGACAGCACGGCGTTTATGAACCTCCCATGTATCTTTTCCTTTAAATTAAATCAAGCAGAGTCTTTTACGGGATGCAAAAACAAAGTCGGCGTACATGTCATATCTGCAATGGCGTTTGCAAAATTTGCCAGTTTTCCGAAATTGAAAGCCAACGTAAAAAGCCGTCTTGAAAATATCAAGCTCTATGACTGGCATGATGTCAAAATAACAAATCAGATTGGTTCAGGGGCATTTGGATTAGTTTCTTGTGCAGATATTAAAGGAAGAAAAGAAAATGTTATTTTGAAATGGCCGCACGATGCTGTTTCTCAAGAGAAAGAATTCAGCTAAGAAGTTCTACTGCTTGAAAGCTTAAAGGGGCACTCGAATATAGTTG
This sequence comes from Chrysaora quinquecirrha, assembly GCA_014526335.1. Taxonomy (NCBI): domain Eukaryota; kingdom Metazoa; phylum Cnidaria; class Scyphozoa; order Semaeostomeae; family Pelagiidae; genus Chrysaora; species Chrysaora quinquecirrha. Next base: position 2,026,976 of record JACTAT010000004.1, read on the forward strand.
AGTTCGCATTTACCTAATTTGCCGCCATTTTGTCCATGTTCGACCATCAAGCTTAAAAACTTTTGAAAAATAGACTTCAGATTCGAAATTAGCATTCCAAATTACCCCTTTCTGTCAATTATCAGCGAAATCTCACAGCTTTCATTTTTCTGTCCCGATTCACCTTATTTGCCTTATTTGCCCCCAATTGACCCCCAAAACTTAGAAAATTTAAAAAATAATTTCTAGATTCGAAATCAGCACCCGAAATTACCTCTTCCTGTAAATTTTCAGAAAAAATCGTATCACTTTCATTTCGATGCCCACACTCACCTAATTTGCCCCCATTCGACCCCAAAACTTAGAAATTTTGAAAAATAAATTGCAGATTCAAAATAAGCACTCGAAATTACCCCTTTCTGCCAATTTTCAGTAACATCGCACAACTTTCATTTTTCACCCAATTTTTGCTCTTGTGGACCACAAAGACGGAAAGGGTGTTAACATGCTAACATCAATGGCAATTTCCACCTTAAAATCTACAATCTGCAAGATTCCCCCTTTTACAGATTCCCCCTTTTACAGATTCCCCCTTTTACAGATTCCCCGGGGAATCGGGGAATGCAAAGACGATTTGTAGTCATTCCCCCTTTTAAGATTGGGAAAAAGGGGAATATGACGTCATATTCCCTGATTCCCCGTTCCCCGATTCCCCGATTCCTCGTTCCCCCTTTTACAGATAGCCTTTGGCAATTGATAATATATTAATGAATAGGAATTTGTTGTGTTAGAAACTCAAGCGAAGAGATACAAAACAAAACGTTTAATGGTTGTGTCATACAATTTTGCAACCTGTTTATTTTCATTATCAAATCAAACCTTTTCAATAATTTTTATTCCATCTATGAACAAGAGGTTTTTGCAATAGAATCTGTGGCAGAATGTGATAGAAATCTGGGATGAACACCAAACAGAAAACCTGTTGTAGACCTGTGGGAAAACTTTTTTAGAAGTTGTTTGCATACGAATGTCACTGTTTAACATTAAAAATAGAATACATAAGTCATTAAGCAATGCGATGTGATCATCTAACACAGAATCGGCATTGCTAGAATAAAGCATTTATTAAACATTCAACTAGTCAGTCGATTTACTGTTATATGTAAGACAGAGACAACTCATGATGACTGGCATCCTAAGACAACGTGCCACTCTGGTAGCATTTGCATGCTTTGCTGTTTTTTGCACAAGCACTGCGATGCAATTTGGAACATTTTATCAAAAGATATCAGATGATGGAGATATTGATGATGATACACCTACAAGCATGTCAAGTCTTTTCACTAAAGATTTCCATCAGTGCAGCTTGCGAAATTGGTGCAATTTCATTGCAGTAAACACTGAAGATAACACTGTCCATCAAGTTGAAAGCAGAGAAAAACTGAAGAACATTGGCAAGAATCTTCAAGTCTGGGGAAAAGTGAGAGATCCCGCCGGACCAGTAAAGGAAGATGTCAAACGCAAGCAAGGTTGGTTTCTAATTTATATTAGCCTTTAAAAGCTTGGTCGTTTGGAACCACAAACCCAAAATTTCCGAGCAACCATTAATTTTGGCCATGCCCCTCAGAGCTGTTGAGATTTATGTCTAACAAAACAAGTTAGTATGATGGCCTGTTATCTATAATCTTAGGAGAAAGTTGGGCGAATGTACAGAGGCCCAATTGCTAGTAATCAAAATTTCAGTCCTACAGTTGGGGTTTGGTGTTAAAAAACCTGTTTTTCTCCCCCAGGCCTGTATGTACAAGGCATGCCAGATAGTTATAGCCACTAACTATCCAGCACGCAGGAATGGGAGGGCGGGTGTTTAATTTTGCAAACGCGGATGAAAGTTCCCAACAATTTCCTGCCTTCTATACACATTACAGCCTCGAAACGGCGCAGAGACCCTGGCAAGATGACAGCCAACACAGGAAGACCAGAATGCTCACTCCTGCTTTAACTCAAATTAGAAATGCTTTCTAATTTTCATTATGCTATTGCGCCCAGAATTACGTTGCTTTATTTCAGCTTCTACAATTTCAAATTTTAGTGCCCGGTAGCTGTAAAGAAGCAATGGAGAAAGGACAAAGAGAAAATGGAACGACTGAATTGCTGATAAATGGCTCAGTAATTCGTGTCCACTGTGATATGATCACAGATGGTGGAGGATGGATTGTCTTCCAAAAGCGTACAAACAGCAGTGTGGATTTCAACAGAGATTGGAAAGCGTATGAAAATGGTTTTGGGAATTTGCAAGGAAACTTCTGGCTCGGTTTGGAAGCACTGCATAATCTAACAAAGGGTGGAAATTATGTTCTAAGAATCGACCTGCAGGCTGTTGATGGTGATCGAGGTTATGCAAAGTACACCAATTTCAAAATAGGATCAAAAGAAGAGAAATACAAGATAACAGTTGATAACTACACTGGAAACATCGGAGACGCGTTGAGAATTGCAAATGAAATGCCATTTTCAACATACGACCAAGATAGAAGTACCACTAATCAAGCTGATTGCGCAAAAACATTGAAGGGTGGATGGTGGTTTGGTAGCGACTTTTGTTATAATGCAATACTGAACAATTGTTACCCTGGGTCTGTTGGGTGTAATGTCTGGCAATCCATGTCTTGGAAGTCGTGGAAAAATAACTTCGGAAACATAGTTTTTTCTGAAATGAAAATAAAAGAATATCACTGAAGACACTTCGCCTTTGGCAGAACTATAATTGCACTTATTGTTCACTCATCTCACTATTAGCATTGACGGTTTTCAAATCCAAATCATCACTGTTGTATACGTTTCTGTAACTTTTGAGCACACGTATTATTTCCCCTAACTGCACAATGAGGCCAAGAATTATTAGTAAATTTATATAAATAAAAATAGACATTATAAATGGGAAAATAACATTTGCGTAGGAAGCTATGAAGGATTCTCGTAGCAAAGGGCTATGAGGGAATAACGAAAAACGGAACTTCGATTGAGATGTGGAAGGAAATTTCTTTTCGAAGACACTTGTAGGAGCAATGTTGGTAAATCTCTAAGCATTCGCATGTATTAATCATAGCTTTGTTACTGCATTGGTAAATGCTTTATGTCTCATGTCTGGGTCTCATTTATAATTTCTTGATCTACTGCACTAAGAAACAAAGATTTAATATGGCAGTTTAGCTCTTTAATGGATATTAAAAGGTGTACCACAAGGCTCTGTTCTTGGACTTCTCTTGTTGCTGCAGGGCCTGTTCGTTCGGACAATAGAGCTAGGCAATCAACGGAGCATGGCACGTTTGTGCGACTACGTCATCTTGGGTGTTGTTACGTGCTTGTCACAGTAGGATGATGAGAATGAAAAAGCCACTGTATCTGTACCCTTTCAAGCCGGGTGGTATGGGTAACGGTCTATATGATTAAACAAATGGAGGCTTGTTTGTCTCCATGACAACAGAAGGTGAATTTGTTGATACGTAAACTACATCAAAGGCCTGTTCAGCCGGATCTCCACTAGACTCATTACTATCCTCCCGCTCTTTCAGAAACAGCTTCTAACAACTACATCAACATACAGCTGTTTCCTCAGAGTGGCAGTTGCAGCGGGGTGGTGGAGTGCGGAGGAGCGTAGACTACGACGAATGTAATAAGTCTAGATCTCCATTGGGCGAAATTCTTCCCGCGAAGAGTACTTGTTCGTTCCTACGCATGCGCAGTACTGCATTTTCGCTTCAATTTTTTTGTTGCGAAAGCTACGCGCGAAGGTTCTTGCCTTGAAATCCATTTTAATGTGAGCCATTACGTGCCATACCCTTGCATGAATGGCAAATGAATGGCAAATTCAGTAGTCCTAAAAATATATTTCTATTGCTATTGCATAGATGGGAGCTCTAAGGTAATTTTACCTGCGGTTAACCCTACCTGCAATCTTGGTTGGACAGAATATATTTGAACAGCGAACATAGGTTTGCAATTTTCCATAAATCCCCCTTCTCCCCCGTTACTTTGTTGCTTCGAACAGTTGTCTTGCTTTTCTGCCAACCTTTTTTTCGGGGGTAATGTTTTAAAAGTACAAAATTGCGAAAATAGGCGGTATACCTTGGAAAAGAGGCCCTGTTCAAATATTTTGTCGACTGGGTATTTTGCTGTCCAAAGAGCCCCCCCCCCACGAAAAACTGTTGTAAAGCCTCGTTTTAAGGCTACTGAAACTCTAACTTTTACAAGAAATTATCTGGGATGTTATGATTTTGTTGTTACGTGTTTACTTAATCGCTGTTGACATAGAAACCAAATGAAAAAGGTGCAGTTACATGTTCAATGCACACATCTGAACTTTTTATTTCCAAAATTTTGCAAATTTTGACACGTGCTAATTTTGACACAAATACCAAATACCATATAAAGAATATAAGATTTGTCAAATTCATGTATATTTGAAAGTTTCTGGCACAAAATTTTTTTTAAATTTGTTTGCCCCAAGATGCTAATTTTTCATCGATAAAGAATTAGGCCAAAATTATATTTATATTTCCATGACGTCATGATGACGTCAGAGTATTAATATCGTGACAAAGCTTGGCTAATCTTTATTGTTTGATCCAAGGGCCCTTTGAACTACTACATTTTATAGCTCTAGTTGTTCTACATTCTGAGATACCCTCCGGTCTGAGGATAATCGAAAAAGCCCGGTCCAGATGGTGTTACAGAAAGTTGACTGTACCGTTATCTTTTATAGTGAAGTAATTCTTTTTTATTGTTAATAGGTCGATTCAAGACAATACCCTGTAACGATTCATTTCAACCGACGAACTCCTTCGTGCTACGTCACTGAAGCTTATAACAAGGTATTGCTAAATTTCTCTGTATTTTTTATTTGATTTCTATTCTTAATAGACGCTTGCCAGAGCCACTCGAATCTTCAGATGTGGTCTTGTAATGGCTAAGCCAGCTATTTTCATATGTCATTGTGTCTCGAATATAACAGACAATGAACCGTTTCGCAAAGACAAAGTTTGCGAAAATTTGTTGCTGGTGTTTTTTTAGCATTAATTGTCAATATTAAAATGATTTTTCAAACGACATGTTTGACGGTTATCAAATATCAACGCAGCAAGTAAATACTTTTGAGAAACGGCGTCCGTTTAGGCCTGGCTACACTAGGAGACATGTTACGCGCGACATTGATGTCCCCTCGGTGTCTCCCAGTTTAGCCACCTCAGAAACTTTGTAGTGCGCGGCAAAATTTATAGCAAGAGACACACAAATGTTTCTGGAAAACAACAGAAACATTTCTTGTCTCCGCAAGATGCAAATGAGTCGGGGAAATGTTGCTCGCTTGTCACTCGCATGTTTAGCCACCCTGGGAGACACGCCGAATACATTGTTGCCCGCGACAAATCTCCGAGCTGTAGCTTTAGGTCTCCTAGTTTAGATCTATGTATTTCATTGTTCTGGCCCTTGCACTATTGATTTTGTTGATAATTCAAGCAATGTTGTTTGTCCGTTTTGCCACATCACAAAACATTGCTTGACAAGCAAAATTTTCTCAACAACGTTTTTCAAAAATTTCAAAAACTTTTATGCGTGTATCAAAGAAAGATGTTGCACGAGCAATGTTTTGTGATATGGCCAAAAGATCTAGCACCTTGCTTGATAAGCAAATTGTGAATGTTTGACTAACAATGTTTGATCGTTTGGCGAGCGTATAAGAAATTCTGTTTGACCTTTTCAGTATGACCCATGGTTTTAGCTTACCGTTGCGTTGCAAATTATGATATCCGATGTTTTTCCTAGGTCTGCAAAATACACAGGACCCTAAAACCTGGAGGAATCTTAGTGTTTTTGACTGGACAAAATGAAGTTCATTCGTTATGTAGGAAACTAAAAAGGACATTTCCTTCAAAAGATCAAACAAAAAAGCAATCAATTACTGGTGGAAACGATAGGATGGGAAAACAGCGAAACGCAAAGCGAAAGATTGGCAAATTCAATCTTGATAAGTAAGTAGAAAGGCGCATTGTATTTTGGGAGCTATCCCGCGATCTCTTCTGTTTTTCTCAATATAACCATACCGAACCATTAGACTTATGCACCTTTTTAACTTGGACTCTCGTTTTCAAACTTTACCCCGGGTTCAGTTTAAGCGTAAAAGGTACTGAGTTAGAATCTGAAATCGAAATGTTTCTGTGACGCAATTTTCAAATTTTTTGAAAACGAGGCTCTTCTCTGAAAAGGTGCATGACCTGAGTCGTAGTTATCGCTATTTAGTGAAACTGTTGAACGCTCAAAATACATTGTTGGCGATCAATTGACGAGTTTGACTGATCTCAGTTCGGTGTTAGTCTCTGTTTCATGAGCGATAACTGGGATAACTGGGTAAAAAGTCTACCGAGACACAGGTGGGGGAACACAATTGGTGTCAAAAGTGTTATGTCAAAGAATCTGAATCCCTATTAACCGAAAGAAAAGCCGTAAAAACCCTTAAAAATCAACAGAAAATCCGTAGTAATATCAAAATTATACAAATCTCCAAAAAATCCAAGATCATTCTTTGGAGCCTAAGGAATTTACACTGGGAAACCCAAAGGTAACCAGAAATTCAAGAAACTTCATATATTGAATATGGTATATGGAATATGGAATAGGTATTTTGAAAGTTTGTTTTCTGTCCAGCATGAATTGTTCTTCCTAAAGATAAGCAAAGAAATGCAAAAAACAAACAACCAAGCAAATAAACAAAAGCAAGCGAAAACGCTGCTGGGGATTCGTTGAACCCAAAAATGCCAAATCACGCCAGAAATATTCTATCTTTACGACTATCCTAATTTTTAGAAGTTCTCACTTTGCTCTTCACTTTCTGAAAAAGCAAAAAGTTAGTGTAGAAATGTCGAAAGTCAGCTAAGTAAGTTAAATATTGGCTGATATATTGCCATCCGAAGAAACACATTTCAGTAGGAAATCACTGTATATATGACAAAATCTCAGCCAAAATTTAACATTTTTAGCTGATTTTCGACATTTCTGCACTAATGTTTATGCTTTTTCAGAAAATGAAGAGTAAATTGAGAAAATTCTAAAAATAGATCTTTGTGACATCACACTTCGGTACTCTTAGCATTTTCTTTAAAAAATTGCATGCAGTTATCAGAAAGGAATTGTTCTGCATAATTTGTCATCGCCTGCGACTGATTTTGCGAAATTTGTTGTGATGAAAATTTTCCATTCTTACAGCTATTCCGCTGACCAGCAACAAGATTCTTATGCTGAATTAGAGAATGATGATTATGATGACGATCAAATGGATGTTGACTCTGACATGGTGGGTACTGTACTTGAAACAAACTGTTTGTAATTTTGATTTTAATTGAAATACCTTAGGTCAAAATGCGTACGCAAATGAACGCAAATGAGAAAATTTCAAAATTGCGAGAAAATATTTTTCGGCACAAATACAGAGTCCAGAAAAGTGTTCTACCTTCCTCCAGACAAAAATACCCCTAGCTGGAACCTTCCTCGCTTAACAATGAAAAATAGTCGTGTTTTGGGTGTCGCAAAATATTTTCTATTGTTCTAACGACAACCTAGCCTTAAACAAGATTCTGTCATAGGACACAAAATACTTGACAACCCAAATTGTGCAAACATTACAGCGAGGATAGTTCTCAATTTATTCGCTTTGGCAAAGCAAGATCTTTGTTTGATTCTGGAGTGTGGCATCTGTCTATATCAAAACAAAATGCCGCTTCTGTGTAGACAGAAAGAGTTCGTTTTCTGGCTTGGATTCTTCAGTTACTCATATTGGTCTTCCCGCTCTATGACTGTATCCTGCAAGCTGACTGGTGTTTAAAACACAATGCCAATTCAGCGCTACTTTCTGACTGGTGCCTGTCGATCTGCATCTGGGTATAATTTCCGCCTTCACAAGTGTTTCAGCCTGTTTCTGACGTTTATAATCCGAGGAGAGTCAGACGGAAATAGCTTTTAAGTATGTCCAGAAATGTTGTCGCTGTTTCTTGCAATTTCGAAGTTTTGTACTACCCACAGACTAGAATGAGATAATTATTAAGTTTTTGGTGATTACAAAAATGTTCATGCTTTTATTTTATTTTTATTTTTGGATATTCGGGAAGGTCCTTTGTCAATATGGGTTAACATAATTACATATATTCTATTTATTAATTATCGATTTAGATTAGTTTCCTATGTATATTTTGTATGTAGAAAGCTAGAAATTAGAGAATCGATATAAAATAAGTTGACAAACAAACAAACTCCTCGCTCAAAGAGGGCAATCGGCCCTGAGTGGTCTTTGTAGTAGCTTTTCAAGGCTTTTGTAAAGACCGTAACATGCAACAAGCAACATGATTGAGAGCAGCGTAGCGTAGTGGTTAGCACTTGCGCCATTTGGGCTCAAGGTCTGTGGTTCAAATCCAGGCTAGGGAGCACAAATTTACAAGGTGTAAAAACCTTGCTCTCTGTGACACCGCACCAAGGTGTAAAATTGGTACCTTACGGATGAAGGCCTTAAAACCTTTTCGTATCGCCGACTGTATGGTTGCAAGCGAGTCGATATATACTCCCCAGGGACTATAGCAAAAAAATTGGGAAAAATGGCCTGATGTAAGGGGGTAAATAGTTAAGGGGGTAAAGAACTGCTGAATATGTCCAGTGGTAGATAACGGCGCTATATAAAAGCCATGACCTTTACCTTTACCTTTACCTGTAAAGCATGTTCTCATCTGTACTTTTCTTTGAAATAACATCAGCCATTTTGTTTTACTTTAAATTTTCTGTTTTTTGAAGGACGATACTGCATATGATTTATCGGTAGACACTTCGTTGCCTTTGCACGTTCTGCCTTTGTATTCTTTGCTTTCCACAGAGAGGCAAGCTAAGGTAGGTTCCATTTTATTGCTTCTAAACCTAGTTTTATATAAAGCTAGTTGAAGCTAGGTTGGAGTTGTCGTCGTGTAAAACCATCTTAAACGTGGTTTCCTTATTGTCGTAAGCGGCCGGGATGTGCTATATAGTGCGTTGTAGCGTTAAGCTCCCTGTTAAGTATTTCTATATAATTTCCTGGCTAAATATCGCATTTTCATGTTTTCTACAGCTAAACAATTGTTTCTGTTTGACCAGTTTACACCTGTTCTGAATATGACAGGAAACTTTGAGTGATCAGTCTTCAGTCGGCTCTCAACTGTGCGAAATCCATCGCGGGATGACATTATTGTTACATTTCGTCATTCTCTGCGACGAATCGTCTAACAGATAATGCAATACTGTGCATTCAGCAAAGACACTTTTCCCTTCGTGCATAATATATCTGCTACACCTTTACAAAGAAATGGTCATGCAAATGAATGAAATTTTTCGATGTTTTTTAATTAACTACTTGTTATTTTCTTATTCATAAACTCAAACGAAAATAACTTTATTTACTTATCATACTTATATCTACTTTACGCTAAGATAAAATATAAGAATTATGTCCTACAAGTATAGTAAAGTCAGTATAGTGATTTATGCAATTCATGTCGATCTCACCAAGCATAGCACATCGTTTCCTGACCGCCTGCTCAAAAGGAGGAGGTTCGTTGTTTCATGAAAATCAAACTCATTAATCAACGAAATCGCTATCGACGTGTGAAGACTGTTAATCACTCACAAGCTTATTCACTGTATACTCCCTTGGGTCCTAACTTATGCAGTACTGCAATTCTAACTTTCCACAAAATACCTTCCTTTCTAAAACAATGTGTCACGCTTATATCCTTCTTCCTTGTGTATGGGATAAGTAAACTCATCTGTCTTTGAATATAGGTCCAGTTTCACGACACAAGAATTTTTTTAGGAAATACGTGTACTTCGACTGATAAATATACTGTCTCGAAAAGCCCCTCTGAATTTTGAAAATCTTTTTCGTATAGGTATTTGAACCCTGTCCTGATGGTACTCGATTATGCGTGATAGCCACAAATGTCGCTGAAACATCTTTGACTATTCCTGGTATTACATATGTGGTTGATTCAGGAAAGGTAAGAAATTAGCAGTTTCAATTGCGTAGATAGGTTTTGTAGCAGACAATCTTTGTATTTTATTTGTGACAGTTCGCTTTGTCGCTGAATATACTTTGTATTTATTTCTTAACACACTAGAAAATTACTTGTTGCCTCCTAAGCTACACTTCAATCTTGAAAATCCTAAATGCCTGCCTTTCTTGTCAAAATAGCTAGAATATTACTAAACTCATGCAAAAGCTTCTTAATTTCCTGAAATGTGTGGGTTTTTTATACTGATACTGACAGTGTAGAAGAATGGGAAATTCAGTTTGAAAAAAGCACAGCTGACTACCGACTTTGGTTTTGGAAAGATTGCAACTTCAACGTCTGCTCGAAAATTGTGCCACAACAATTAATAGGAGTGATCTCTGACTACCCCCATAACGCATTTACAGACTTTTTTAGGAGGGGGTTAGCCAACCTCGTCCCCAGGTCTCAAATCGAATTTCCTCGAATCTCAACCGTCAAATCAAATTGTGCCCTGGTACCGGCCACAAAATCTTCCAATACTGGCAATTTTGGCCTAGGAATCAAAACAAGATGTAGATTCCGAAAGCAGATGTTCTTAGAAAGGAAATGCAAAGAATTTCATTGATAACTGTAAGGCAAGATACAATATCTCATGTAGCATCATTATTTGATTTTTATAGAGGTTTTTTACATAGTTTTCGGTCTATTTTTGTGTGAAATTTTGAAGAAACTGTGACGTCACTTAAAATTTCTATTGTTTGAACAGCAAGTCAAATTGGGAATAGACAAGGCCGATACCAGGGTCAAATATGGACATCGGAGTTTCACGTACAGGCCCCTTCACCCTGGGGACGAGGTTGGGGGTTAGCAAGGCCTTTTCGTGAGCAACATTACGCGTGTGTGATAAATCGCATGCGCAACTCATTTTGCATGTGCGACTCCTTTGTTTCTGTGTATTATTGTGTAGTGCGAGCAGTTTAAACAAGGAATTTCGAGGTAGCTGGAAAGAATTAAAACTAGATCACACGCGTCAAGCATAAACGCCTGGGTTAAGCATTTCATGAAACTCAATTCCTATTCAAAGCATCATTTAAGAGTTATATTTTAATTTTTTAGGTGAAAACAAGATGTTATGACACATTGACTGGTGTTTCTTCATTCAGGTAATAAATTTGTATCTTTGTATTATTGTGTAGCGCGAGCAATTTCAAGCCCGATAAAACCACTTTTAGATTTATTGATAGTAATGAAACATGTTGAAACATTCTGAAAACATTTGAGAGCGGTTTTTCTTATTAAGGACGTTTATTTTCCTGCTTTCATTGCTATGCTGTAGTTCTGTATAGCAGGGGAAAGCTTTGTAAGGGCCAATCAGGCGTTTGTTTACATTTCTCATATTGACCAATCAGAAGCCTTCTAGTTGCCTCCTCTCTCCCTTAACTGCAAGGGAAATCACCTGTTGAATTTTACGCTGTGTAAATCTAATAATTTTGTAAACTTAAAATGCGATAAAAAGTCCAAGTGAATCTTGATTTAATTCTATTAATCTTACCGCTGTATCCGGCTGGCTGATTGGTGTTTAAAACACAATGCCAATTCAGCTTCTTTTTCCGACTGGTGCATTTCGAGCTGCATCTAGGTATAAATTCCGCGTTAGTTAATAGCTTCGGTCTGTTTCTGACGTTCATACTCTCTGAGGAGTGTCGGACGAAAAATGCTTTCAAGTATGCCCGAAAATACTTCCGCTGTTTATCGCAATTTTGAAGTTTTGTACTACTCAAAAACTATTTAATTTTCTACAGCTCGATTATTTATTTGATTTAGTATAAAAACTTTCTTTGCATTTTTGCCCTATTTGTCCCTCTTCATGTTAAACAAAGCAAAACAGCCAGCTGCAAATCATTGAGGTGAATGTTCTGACGCATTTTGCACAAGAACAGAATTCCATCGCTAGAATTTCGCTTTTTTCTTCTTCATCGCTAGATAATAATTTGAAATTTTATGCTGAGTCTTTCATTTTATTAGCATATTTTGAATCATTTGTTTGTGATCGGCAAAATATTTTCTTTTCCTTTGAAGCTGATCTTGTAGGCCCTTTTGGTCTACCTTACCTTACATAACCTACCAAAAGGTTGTCTTTTGTTTTTTAGGGTCACGTGGACATCAAAAGCATCAGCCAATCAGCGAGCTGGTAGAGCTGGTCGTGTTGAACCAGGGCATTGTTATAGGTAGGTTAGATGATAAAAGAATATATTAGATTAAAGTGAAAATAAGTTAGGGCCCATATACACTACGACTTAAAATCTTTCTTACACGGCAGGGTGCAGAGCAAAGAAGTGTGAATTCCAGAGTTTCCGACCTAACTTTTCTGCACAGAAAAATTAACACCTGTCAATTATTCGGACCCTTGGTGACGGTTCTGATAGTTGGACTTTTCTTAATGTCTACAGAGTTTGTGAACATTTTAATCTGCGATGACAGGAATCATTAAGAAAACAAAAGAATTAGAAAATAAGGGATGCTCGAGAGCATCCCTAACTTAATTGGTCGGCCCTTTGTTCCTTACTTGTGAAAAAAGTAAGGAGAATTTCCTAACATCGACAAGAATGTAAGAAAGTTGCTAGTGTATATGGTCCCTTAAAAAGGAATGTAACATTAAAAACATATTGCACCCATTCCTCTAATTTTAATATTTAATACTTATTCATTAGCACTTTCAAAGCGTGAGGTATCATAGGCATTGAATTCATGCCATTTTTATTGGCATTCGGAAGTAAGGATATGCTAGCTAGAACCAAATGCTTAGCGTCTTAGTTTGGTAATTGGTTTAAGTTAGGGTCTAAGTTAGGTAACGTTTGATTAACACTAGAAATTTTTAAGAGCGAATGAAGAATGAAATTTGAAAGAATGTTTGCTGTCTGGCCTCTTGAAACGTTTGTTTGACGTTGATTCGAAATCCAAAGTTACCTGTTGACAAAGTGCAAGGGTACAAGGAAATTTCTTGCCTGCATTAGGCAAGCCATTCGGAAGGGCTGGCGAAGAGACTCAAATTGCTTGCGATTTAGGACAGGTGAAGTTTGTCATATGCAGTGGTCGCAAAAACTTTCGCAAGCCCATTCTGCTTGTTCCAAGCCAACCAACACAGTTCGGAGGCAATATTTTGAAATGTGGCTAATGATCAAAAGCAACTTAAAGGATTGTTTCACAGAGATTGCGTGGCCAATGCCTACAGATTGTAAGCACATAAAGACACTCATTTGTTTGTTTGTTTGTTTGTTTGTTTATTTGTTTGTTTGTTTGTTTGTTTGATTGTCTGTCTGTTTGCTTGCTTGTTTGTTTGTTTCATTTGTTTCATATGTTTCATTTCATTTTCTGTCTGTTTGCTTGCTTGTTTGTTTGTTTGTTTTTTTATTGTCTGGCAGCTTGCTTGTCTGTTTGTTAGATTTGGTATTTTGTTTGTTTGTTTGTTGTTTGTTTGTTCTTTGTTTGACTTGATAGTTTGTTTGTTTGTCTGTTTGCTTGTTTGTTTATTTGTTTGATTTGATAGTTTTTTGTTTGTTTTTTTGTTTGTTTGTTTGTCTGTTTGCTTGCTTGTTTGTTTGTTTGATTCGATAGTTTGTTTGTTTGTTTCTTTGTTTGTTTCTTTGTTTGTTTGTTTGTTAGTTTGTTTATTTTTATTCATTTCTTTTTCACTTTTAGACTTTACTCATCTGCGATTTTTCAACATGATTTTGACGATTTTGCGGAAGCAGAAATTTGTCGAAAGCCAGCTGATGAACTTATGCTTTTAATGAAGGTATCAATCATCGAAAATATATGTTTTGTTTTTATATCATTGTTATATCTTTTCTTTTCTCTTCATTGTTGTATTGTAGCTATTAACGATCATTTTTTATGTTCACTGTTATTTTATTTTATTAGCTTTTATTCTTTGCATCTTTTCTAATTTGTCATTCGTTTTGTTCACTTAGTTTTTCCATAATTAATTACTGTTGAGTACCGAATATCCGGGGTTTCGCAATATTGTAATCGGGAAGTTTGAAAATATGCTGGTAGAATAATAATCACGTTCTTGGAAAAAGGGCAGTTTGAAAATTTGAAACATTAGTTTCAAAAATAAGGCTCGTGTATCTTTCAGAAAAATGAATTTTTATATATTTGATGCCCTTTTTTATTATTTTTACTTTTTTAGTTATCAATTACCTTATTGGTTTTTTTATTGTTTTTGTCTTTTTTCTACTGTTCCTATTTTTGTTGTGAGCTTTGAACGAAAATTCTAGTCATTTTCTCTTTCTATGTTTATTTTTTTATTTGTGTCAATTGCTCATTTAAAAATACGTTTGATTATTTCGTTGATTTCACACTTCTCATTCATTCCATAAGATAATTTACTTTAATTTATTCCTATTTATTTTATTTTTTGTATCTATTTTTCCTTAGAAATAAATACAAATATTTATGGTGCTGAAGAAGGCTCAACATAGCCGTGACACAAAAATCAAACGGGAGGAAAGCCGTGGGATGTATGATTCAGAGAGTTACTCGGCGATTTCATTGAGCTCTATAGTTCAGTGGAAACGTTGGCTCTCTGGTCATGCAGTCCAGGTTCGAATCCCATCTACTGTGGTGTACCATTGTGGATAAAACTATTTTATTTTTTATTTATTCATACTGGTTGAGTTGTTTAATTTATCACGAAAAACAATTTTCTCATTTAAGGTATCCTTTGAGGCTATTTTTCAATCTGACTTATTCGAACTTTTTGCATTTTCTCTGTATTTTTAACGTGCCAATAGTACATTTCTTATCTATTATTAACCATTGAAATGCTCGTTTCTCCATTTATTCTATTGTTGAGTTTCTTTTTGTTTATTTATTGCTTTTAACAGTAATTCCTTTTTAATGTCATAAATGATTATATCTATCTGAATTAATTAGTATATTTATTTATTAATTTGTTTATTACATGTTTTCTAACATTTATTTTTTTCTTTAATCATTTGTCAATCCATGTATTTATTTTCTTAATTATGTACATATTTGTTTGTTTATTTGTGTAATTACGTATTAAGGTATTCATTTATTCATTGCTTTACTTAATTATCCATTTAGAGTTATCATTCCATTTATTAATTTATTCATTTTTGATTAATTTAATAGTTTTTTGAATTAAATTAGAGTTATTTTGCGTTAAAATTGTCTTGTTTCTTGTTTATTTTTTTATTTATTTATTCATACATTAATTTTTATATTCCTTTATATGCTTGATAATTAATCTCATTTAATCAATTATGTGTGAAGTCATTTTTATCAATCTGACTTTTCGCGTTTTTTGTGTATTTTGTTATTTTTTACTCATTTTTTACTTATTGATTAATGAAGCAATTTCTTTATTTATTTATTTATCTATTTATTTATTCATCCATTTATTAATCCATTTATTAATTAATTCATTTATTTATTTATGCCTATAATTCAATTGATGAATATATTTGCTTATTTATTTATATAAAAATCTATCCATTCTTTATTTATTGATATACAGTAATCATGCACAGTTCTTGTTTGGCTAGTAAATACCTGTTTTTAAAGATATTCCATAATTATACTTATATCAAAAATTTCTGGATTTTAAAATTAAAGAGCAAGTAATTCATGAAATAAATTTTGTTAAATATTTTATCATTTTTCTTTTTTGTTAAATTTTTTATGTGCATTTTTGTTTATTGTTTTATTTGTTTTATATTTTTCTCATCTTTTTTTTATTGTTACTATTAAATTAATTTATTTATCTGTTAAATTTTTGTCACACTTCATTAAGTTTGCTTTCAATGAGTAACATGATTATTATGAATAACATTGATTTTGTTTATTTCATTCAGAGCATGTCAATTGATAAAGTTAGCAGTTTTCCATTTCCTACTCCTCCTGATGCTAAAACATTGAAGGTAAGCATGTAAAGTGCATGATTTTGTATGTCTATGTTTTTAGCGACAAAAGAAAAACAAAATATAAATCCCATTTTGATTACATTATTTCATTTTTATGTTATTTTCACATTTTATTGTTTTTGTTTTAAATTGTTTTAAAGTTTATAATTATATCTTTCATTTATTTTATTTAAATTTTTATTTAAATTTATTGTATTTTATTTTATTTTTACATTTTATTTTACGCTCATTTTACATCTTTCTCTCATTTTTTATATTATTTATCTAATTTCATTTTTATTTTATTTTTTTATTCTATCTTTTAATTTATTCATTGATTTTTCTTATTTTTCATGGCAATTTTTTATGTTTTTCTTATATTACATTACATTATCTTTTATGTTTATTCTGTTTATCTTTATTTAACTTTAAATGAAAATAAATATTGAAAATAAAAAAGTAAAATCCCATTTCAAATGAATTATAATTGCCCCTTAATAATAAGTGAAACTGAAGATTATTTTGTTCAATCAAGAAATGTTTAGCTGTCTGAATGAAAAGAGTCATATTTTTATCAGTTTATTTTTTTACAATTTTGCTATTAAAATTTTTGTTGCTCCCTGTAGGAAAGCCGTTAAAATATAAAACCCCAAAAATTTGCGTAATTTTAGCTTCTTTGGTTTGTTACCAGCAACCCTTACGAGGGCTCAGCATACAGTATAAAGATTGAATTGTTTTTAAAATTGCAAGTTAAGATTCCTCTTCTAGATGAATACCTTAAGGAAATTAATTTTCGCGGGAACTTATTTACGCGAAATTTTTTTCTCAGGAATTTCGCGGGAAAAACGGAATTTTTTCTCGCGGTTTTTCGCGGATTCATTGGTGAAGGGAATTTCACGGGAACTTATTTTCGCGGGTCAAATTATTTTTATATAAAAATAAAAGGAAACAAGGAATAGTTTGAGCGCCTGTCTTTCTTTTTTTGACTAGAAATCTTACAAACGAAACAAATGATAAATGATAATAACAAATGTAAATACAGAAGCAAAAACCATATTTGGTTTTTCAGTGAAATATTTCTCTGTATTTGGCAAAAGCCTTCAAAATTTCCAGATTTTTTTTGAAATTTTGGAAATTTCGCGGAAATTTATCTTCGCGGATAAGCATGTTTTGGGAATTTCGCGGGAACTAATTTTCGCGGACAAGGCCAAAATCCACGAAAACCGCGAAAATGAATTCCCGCGAAAATGAATTCCCTTAAAATAAATGAAATCATACAAATAATGAAAGTCAATATGGTTTCGTTTTGCTAAAGTTTGGAATTAGTTGGTTAAAGAATTACACTTCCTTCCAGCTTAAACAAAATTAAAAGACGTTTTAGGGGCTACTAAAGTTTTTCATGATCCGTCGCATCAGCATCTCTTCCTGTTGTCTTTACGATGATCTATGAATTTTATTCTTTCTTACTAACTTGGTATAATTTATTTTCCAGGCTGCTGAAGATTTGTTGGTAGATTTAGGAGCATTGGAAAAAATGAGAACTAAAAAAGGTATTTTTCTTGTTTTCATTTCCTGACAAAACCAGTTTTAAAGCCGGTTTTCCACTAGACTGATTTTTCCTCGCGCAGCGGGGTGGCTATTGTATTTGCATTGTTATTTATAACAATGGTCGATTATAAACGCCCCGTTTGAAAGTCGGATTGACTTCAACTTTTCCGCGGGGTCCTAGGGTGCTTGCCAATAAAGTCGCTCGAGAGCTTTTCAGACAAAGTCAATATTCTAACTGGAGCACTTATGTGCCTGATTCCTGTTTGAAATCCATAGGTACTGTGGTGGATAATCACTACTGTGGTGGTACTTTTGGCGTACTGTGGTGGATAATCACTACTGTGGTGGGTTATTATGCTTGATGTGGTGGTAGTTTTGGCGTATTGTGATGGATAATCACTACTGTGGTGGGTTATTATGCTTGATGTGCTGGGTTACTATACTTGTTGTGGTGGTAGTTTTTGCATACTGTGGTGGATAATCACTACTTGTGGTGGATAATTATGCTTGTTGTGGTGGTCGTTTTGGCGTATTGTGGTGGATAATCACTACTGTGGTGGGTTATTATGCTTGATGTGCTGGGTTACTATG
The DNA here is from genome assembly GCA_014526335.1 of Chrysaora quinquecirrha. Lineage (NCBI taxonomy): Eukaryota > Metazoa > Cnidaria > Scyphozoa > Semaeostomeae > Pelagiidae > Chrysaora > Chrysaora quinquecirrha. The sequence continues at coordinate 2,045,079 of JACTAT010000004.1, forward strand.
CTTGTTGTGGTGGTAGCTTTTGCGTACTGCGGTGGATAATCACTACTTGTGGTGGGTTACTATGCTTTATGTGGTGAATCTTTCAGAAGTGGTTTTCAAATTCACTTTTTTTTCGATGAACTTGAACTTTATTTTGGTCAGAGTAAGTGTTAGATTGCGTCGAAGGTTTTCGTAGCAAAATTTCAAGTAATAATAAGGCCTAAGGAAGTCTATTACCCTCACATTTCGCTTATTTTTACTAGGGTCTGTTTCGGCAAAGGTCTATATTTTAAGTGGGTGGGTTCGCAAAATCTTGGCAGCACATCCCAGTCCATTCATAAGTCATGTACCACCCTCCCCGGGTTCAACATGAAGAACAAGAAAAAGCAATTTTTAACAAAAAGGCAGCAGCTTGGTTCTTTGACTTATTAGTTGCTTACGGTAATTAAACCCTTTGTGGGCCGATTTTCGAAATACTTGTCATAGAGCACTCGAATTTGCAAATGTAGTAGATATAGGCAAGAAACAAACAAAATAGGTGAAAAATTGGTCTGGGGTGCGTGGACGATTTTTTAAAAATTTATTCCCCCCCCAAGCCTTTTGCCCCTGACAGCTGCTTGACTGACTTCGTGTTTTTGACGCCTAGGCCAAATTAAAGTGCATTCAGAATGCTACAAGAAAAGTACTTATTTCCCATTCTAAAGCATCTAGCTTTACGGAAATTTAAGTCTTCGATTTTCAAATTAGGCCAAAATTTAGGCAATCCAAAAAATTTTCGACATCTTCGCAAAAATGTTCAAATCCTTTGCTTTAGAGCGTCCACCAAGCGGAAGACGCTATGAACTTAGGCCTACAATGGTGACTAAAACATACTATTACTCAAATTTAGACTTGCCTTCTGGACGTGCCGCCGTCCAAGTGAGAAAACGAACTCTTTCTGTGTACACAGAACTAGCTTTTTTCATCTGACACTCTTCAGAGTATAAACGTCAGAAACAGACTGAAACAAATGACAAAGGCGGAATTAACACCCAGATGCGGATCGAAATGCGCCAATCAGAAAGCGAAGCCGAATTGGCATTGTGTGACGATAAACTTTTATGACAGTATAAGTGCAAAAACCATCTTTATGTTAGGGACCAAAGTTAAGTGATTTCAATTGATTGATTATAGTGATTTTTTCCTAAAACTTTACATTCTGAATTTACTTTCCATTATCATAATACAGTTGATATCCGCTATCTCGAACTCTCAAGGGAATCTGGAATTTGTTCGAGATAGCGAATGTTCGAAATAACGGATGCCCCACATAAATATAAAAATGTATATTGTATACATGGGCAGCATATCACTTAGCTGCTGCCATTCCCGCTCCCCTAAGCGAACTTATACATATTTTCAGCCTGTCTATTTATCCAGTTCAGCAGAAAATTTGGCAAAGTTCGAGATAAAGAGCAGGCTTTCCTCCATGGGAAATCGAAAATAGTTCGAGACAGCGAATGTTCGAGAAAACGGGGTTCGAGATAGCGGATGATTTTTCTATACAAACCCTCATACCAAAACGAAGGGGGAATGGAAAATCCTTCGAGATAGCGAATGTTCGAGATAGCGGGCAGTCGAGATGGATGTCAACTGTAGTGTCAAAGAATTATTATTGAGCAATTAATAGTTGTAGCTGTTGCTTTTTAAATAAAAAAACACACAAGTTTTAAGTAAATCATAATGAATTAATAAAAATCATTAATCCTAAATAAATACTATTGATTGGCAAATTTAACTGAAAACTGAGATCATTATTGTTCTTTTATTTTCATTTCTGAAAATATGATGTCGCCGAAGTTATCCTTCAACGCTATCCAAGACATGAAGTCGGCATTCTTATGATAACCTTGTCCCAACGTCGATTCTGTTGTCCCTGGGTACAAATTATTCAATATTCCATCATAACAATATTCCCGGCCGAACCACCATCCACCCTTATATGTATCGGCACAATTTGCTTGATTTGTGGTATTTCTATCCTGGTCATATGTTGCAAATGGCATTTCATTTGACATTCTCAACCCATCTCCACTATTTCCCGAGTATTCACCGAATGTTATCTTGTATTTCTCTTCTTTTGATCCTATTTTGAAATTGGTGTACTTTGCATACTTTCGATGACCATCAGAGTTCTGCATGTCAATTCGTAAAATAAAGTTTCTACCCTTCGTTACATTTTGCAGTGCTTCCAAACCGAGCCAGAAGTTTCCTTGTAAATTCCCAAAACCATTTTCATACGCTTTCCAATCTCTGGTAAAAGTAACACTGCTGTTTGTACGCTTTTGGAAGACAATCCATCCTCCACCATCTGTGGTCATATCACAGTAGACACGAATTACCGAGCCATTTATGAACAATTCAGTTGTTCCGTTTTCTCTTTGTCCTTTCTCCATTGCATCTTTGCAGCTACTGAACACTGAAATAAGAAATTATGGAATTTGATAAAAAAGATAATTCTGAATGCTTTTGCATGTAGCCCTGGCCAAACGAATCAGTTATTATGTAGACATAATCCAACAGTTTTTTTTTCATAATTGCTGGATGATGTTTCATCGCCTGGTCAAACGAATGAAACAAGTGCCAAAACATTTTTGTGGCGCACGCGCCATTTTCAGACAAAGACAAAGAAACTAAATTTGAAGACATTTTCCGTGATGCATCGAATTTCAACTTACTGCACCTCCGTGAATCACAAAAATGTTTTGTGAGGCAGCCAACAAACACAACATCGCGTGCGTACCACGCAAAGAAATTTGCTCATTTTTTAATGCGCATGCCATTGCACTTCCCAAAGATAAGAGGAGAGGAAACGATAGCACTTTCTTACTAATATCGGGAAATACAATTGAGCAACAACGATTCAATTCCGAACAACGTACAACGCACAACTTAAAGCATTATTCTGCCATAGGACAACGCTTCCTTGATAACTCAGATTGAGCGGAAAATTACAGCGAGGATTGATTTCGAGTAGTTGGCAAAGCAAGATCTTTTTTTCATTTAAGGCTTTAGAATCTGTCCACATAAAAACCAAAAGACCCGTTCTGTGTAGACAGAAAGAGTTCCTTTTCTCTTTTGAACTGCTAATTAATTCTGTTGGTTTTTCCGCTGTACCCGCAAGCGGATTGGTGTTAAAAACACCCTACCAATTCGGCTCCACTTTTCCTATTGCTGCATTTCGATCCGCATCTGGGTGTAACTTCCGCCTTATTCAATGACGTTTATATTCTGCAAAGTATGAGACGAAAAAGCTTTTCAGTGTGCTCTTTGATGTTTGCGCTGCTCATCGCAATTTTACATTGTTGATCAAACTTGGAAACAAAAGACATGTTTCATGATATATTTGATGAAAATCAATATTCGTGAAACATAGCAACATTTCATCAAACGTTGTATGCCGTTGTATGTTTTATGCCGATGTTTGATTCGTTTGGTTAGAGCTGACGTACAATTGACATCCGCTATCTCGAACGATTTTCCATTTCCCCTCGTTTTGGTATAAGGGTTTGTATAAAAGAATCATCCGCTATCTCGAACCCCGTTATCTCGAACATTCGCTGTCTCGAACCATTTTCGATTTCGCATGGAGGAAAACCTGCTCTTTATCTCGAACTTTGCCAAATTTCCTGCTGAACTGGATAAAGAGACAAGCTGAAAATATGTATAAGTTCGACTAGCGGAGCGGGAATGGCAGCAGCTAAGTGATATGCTGCGCATGTATACAAGAGATGAAGCTGTTCTCGTTCGAGATGTGCTGCATCGCCATTATCTCAATTTCACCAGTAGTAGGGATAAAAGCAGATGAGCTTTGCCTCCTATGTAAAAATTCCAGACTTGTTTGATGAGGTTTGGGATCAGTAACCCTGGATCTTAATAGGGGTTCCTTTTTCTGACTTCAAGTTCAAAACTATAATTCTTTATATTTATATGGGGCATCCGTTATTTCGAACATTCGCTATCTCAAACAAATTCCAATTTCCCTTGAGAGTTCGAAATAGCGGATGTAAACTGTAAATTAGAAACAAACCCTGCTTGCTTTTTCTATCTTGTTTTGCTAGTTCGGCGGGATCTTTCATCTTTTGCCAGATTTTAAGCTTCTTGCCAATTTCCTTCAGTTTTTCCCTGCTTTCAACTTTATGGACAGTGTTATCTTCAGTGTTTACTGCAACAAAATTGCACCAATTTCGCAAGCTGCATTGATGGAGTTCTTTAGTGAAGAGACTTGACATGCTTGTAGGTGTATCATCATTGATATCTTCAGCATCTGATATCATTTGATAAAATGTTCCCGAATGCATGGCATTGCTTGCATAATAAGCAGCACAAGATACCAATGCCACCAGAATAGCATTAAGCATTTTAAGCATCATCATTTCTGTTCGTCTTGTGCTAATGTACTGACTGAATGAATGAGGGATTGGGCGAGAAAGTAGCTATTAAAAAGAATGCAATTGATTTGCATTAAATTTTGATGAAGCTAAATTTCCTTTTACTAATTAGGCTATTTTCTTCCTCTTTTACCTGCTTTGATTGTATGCATGCAATGAACAAACTCTCTTAATCAAAGGTTCCCTTTTATGATTAAAGCCGGGAAAGAAAAGAGAACTTCCTTTTCTTTCTTTCTTCTCGCATGCTCCTTCGCAGTGATCACGCTACGCGAAACGTTGACGCAAAACCATCAACGAACATTTGCATTGGAGAATAGGACGAAAAAGTTTCAATAGCTACAATTGCTTTTCAACGAAAGCTCTGAAGCTAAGCATGCGCTCATTTCATTTAAGTAACCTCTTATAAGAAACTACAGTAACCCTTCCCAGACAATCAGTAAGCTCTATTGCAATGTACCTGAATCTTTGTTGACAATTTTTTATAGACTCCATTGCAACAACCTTCCTGTCCTTTAATGTATAATATCCCAATGCTCACTTTTCTGATTGATGCATTTCGATCCACATCTGTTTATATTTTCTGCCTTCGTGAACTGCTTCAGTCTGTTTCTGAAGTTTATACTCTGTGGAGTGCTGGAAAGCGTGGAGATGAAAAAGGCTTTTGAAATATGCCCTATGATTTTCCCCTGTTTAATATTTGTTCCAGGGAAGGCAATAACAGCATGGAAGCAATAGCAATTGGCCATGTAAAAGAAGTCCCTCGGCGCTGTGTAGCCGCCATTGTCTATCAATTGATAGACAATGGTGATGTTTTTCTCATCATCGGAACTTCAGATTGGGCGGTCAGTGGGCCAGCCCAGTGCTAAAATGCCCTTCGCTTCTGGGGGGTTGACGAAGAAGCAAAGTTTTTTGACCAGCACACTATGTCCATGCTGACAACCAGAGCCCGAGGACACTAGTCGAAAGCATGAAAAGAGTGGAAAAGAAGACAAGTGCCTAAACCAAGAAGCAGTGAGGGCGGGTGGGACAAAAATCTGCTTGACAAGAACTTTGAAAAGTTCCCCGTTCACAGTTCCCCGCGTGGCAAAAATTTATAGCCGCCAAATTTAAACGCACGAGTTAACCCGGTTCACCATAGCAACACTGCTGTATAAGGAATTGCTTTGTATGAAAAAGCTTCCACCAATCATGAGACACCTCAAAAGCTTCTCTAGCTCTAATGTGATGCAAGATGGCAATAATAACATAAAAGCCCCTGTCACATATTAAACCCGAATAAATTGCATTTAGTCGTGCCTTATCGCAATTTTTAAGTTCTGTAAACCTCCAAAAAGTTCATTTTAAATCACAAACTAGTAAAATAATTTGACTTTGACGTGCTTATTTGTTTGGCATGGTTTCAGTCACGTTGTGTCCGTAAAGCGAGCAAGAGTACCCAGCGTTTTTCCTTAAGCCTGCCGCACACAGTGAGAATTTTGCTGAGCAAAATGCCACGAATGGCACTTTGCTCAGCCAAATTTTTCACCGTGTGCGCGAAAATTTTTCTCAGAAATTTGTGATTCGCGCCTGTGAGGAAAATATCTAAAAGCGTATGAATGACAATGAAACGAAGCCATTGCAATGCGACTGAACGACGTGAGGAAAATTCTCACGGCCGCCCACAGGAGGTCCAGGAGGGGGAATATTAATGAAAGATAAGAATACCAGCGTGTATTTTTGTTGTTACTCTTCTTTACTCGATCTTTTATTGAATTGAATACTTTTCGAATATGCTGCTCGAATTTCTCAGTTGACTGTTTGTGTTTATATATAAAAACACAAGGAGTGAAACTTCTCATTCAGTGAAGACCCAAAAACTGTTTTTGATTTGCTTGCATTCTGACATCGTTGCTCCCAATGTCTGCAAACGCATATCAAAATGTTCCTCAATTATCGAACTAAGGCCCCAAATACTTTGTTTCAACTTCAGATATCTTTATCATTGAAAATTTTCCCATTTTTCCCATGCAAGTCTACTCAAATTTGCTTTCTCCCTAGGCTCCGGCCACCACTCGGCACAAAATCGCTCGATTTTCGAACGTTTTCGTCAGCTGACCTTATTCTGCCGTAAACAGCGTTTGGGTGTGAGCCCCCGTCTTTCATTAAAAAAGCCTGAAACTTCAATCTAAATGTTCAGCCTAAGACGGGTGCCAACACACGGTGAGGAATTTGCCACAGTGGGCCGCCGCACACGGTGAGGAATTTGCCACGAATGGCAAAAAATATCAAACACGATAGAAATTTTCCTCGCTGCCACGAATGACTAATTTCTTAGCAAGATTTGCGCGCACACGGTGAGAATTTTGCTGAGCAAAGTGCCATTCGTGGCAGTTTGCTCAGCAAAATTCTCACTGTGTGCGGCGTGCTTTCGATAAACGCCCGTTCTAAACAAAATTCGTCCGTCTGATAGAGGTTCTCTGCTGCAGAAATGACTGAAAGACTTTCTTCTATTAAAGATTTATTCTATATTTATTTATTTATTCATTTTGAGTTTTACGAAAGCTTCAAAATTGCGATGAACAGCGGAAAAATTATGCCGTATGGCATACTTTATACTTTGGAAAAATATTTTGTGCGCTGCCTCTCCTTACGCGACCGCTATCCCGGTCTTGTCAACCATCTTCTAGAAAAATGTCAAGCCGACCCAAACCTCTGAAAAAGTCTATTGAAGGGGGTTTGCTTATCCTAGTAATTACGGTATTTTGTATGCATTGTAACAGTGAAACGCGTTTTTTAGGACCGTACAATACTTCAATAACTATTCTTGGACGAAGTATGGCTCAGCTTCCTGTTGCACCTAGATATGGTAAAATGATACTGCTTGCAAAACAAGGAAATTGCATGCAATACATACTCACTATTGTAGCAGCTTTAACTGTTAAGGTTTGTGGACATTTTAGCAGATCTATAAATTTAGAGCGTTTATTTTCTAACTACATTTACATTTAGTTATCTAAAACTGTCTCATTAACTAATTGTCACAAATTTCAAAATTGCAAGAAACAGCAGAACAATTTTTGGACATACTTATAAACTTTTTGGTCTGACACTCTTCAGAGTATAAACGTCAGAAACAGACCGAAACGATAGACTAAGGCGGAATTTATACCCAGATGCGGATCGAAAAGTACCAATGAGAAAGAAGTGCTGAGTTGGCATGGCATTATGCATTTTAAACACCAATCAGCTTGCCAACTTGCTCGCTAAATTCCTCCTTGTTTCTGATGTTATTCTCTGAAGAGTGTCCGTCCAAAAAAGCTTTTAATTAACCTTTGATTTAAAATTGAAATTAAAAAAGCTTTGCAAAAGTTTGTTTGTTGAAATTAAAAAAGTTTGCAAAATAAGTTTATGCAGAACATTATCATATTCAATTCGAAATATGTGTTGAACCATCAGTGGGTAAAAGCACTCTGGGCCTTCTTGTATGTCTGAAAATCCAGTTGCTGATTGTGATTCTGATCTTCAGAAGTCGTCCATCATATGGGCACATGTGCAGGCGGCTGCATATGCAATTCAACGGGACATGTGCTGTGCAACGAGTGTGTGTAATTAATTAATAAATTCTGATGAATTAGTCAGATATTTATTAATTTAATCATTCATCTTCAGTTTGTCCTTTGGTTAAACAACAGGGCACATACAATTATAGAAAATGCCCGACTGAAAGATGACTGTTCAAACAGCTGGTTAAGCATTGAAGACCTCATAAAGTTTGATCGCTCTTTAATGGCATACAAAATCATAAACAAACTAAGCCCTCAAAATCTTTCGGATAAGTTTAGACAAAGATGTACTATTTCAAACTACCAAACGAGGAATAGTGCAGATCTACAAATCCAAAAGCTTATGACAGAGCATGCAAAAAAAGGTTTCCACTACTCAACCTTGAAAGCGTGGAACGGTATCCCTGTCAACATACGAACAGCTGAGACACTTGGACGTTTAACTAAAAACGCACCTGTTAAGCTAAACTCAAAATGAAACAGAAACCCCTTGAAGAACAGTATATTATCCTTATATTTATTTGACTTATACTTAGCTAATTGCATTTTACATACTATATTAGATTAAAATAGATTATTTATTACTGAAGGGTTATCGTGTTTAAATAATAATTCATGATATGATATGATTACAGACTATAACACCACCCTTTAATTTCTCTTGTACAGACAAAACACCACCCTTTAATTCCTGTGTTGTTTTAGGAATTGCTTGTTTTAGTTTTATGTCTAAATCAGCTATTTTGATCCTTAATGTAAGTATCTTCTGCTGTTTTGCAGGAAGAGGATGCTGCCAAGAAAAGAATGCTCATCACGCAAGCAAGAAGAAAATGGGCAGGAACAGTTAGTATCTAATGTATCTAGTGTTATTAGTTGATAATTCTTAGATACAGCGAGTTTAAATGCTTTCTCTCTTAAAGCAGGAATTAGATCGTTTCTTGTCATAAAAGTTTGGCATTTTGGTCAAAATGTGGGAACTTTTGGCATAGAAAGCTTGTTTATCTTTTTATTTTGTCTAATTTGGTTGCTAGGCGACAGATCACACGACCAATTAGCATCTAATTGTTTTCTTGTTACTAACGAAATTTCACCCATCTTAATTATCAAGTTTCGCTTCCATGTAATATACAGGATGTTCCAAAAAAAGAACCCGATAAAGAAACCTTCGTAGAAAGTGAAGTTTTATTTTTTGAGAATGAAATTTGGTTCCATGTTTTTTAAGGAATAAGACTTATGCAGACATCACTGTATATTGGTTTAATTCATGAATATCACTAAGGAGAAACAAAATTGGTGGCTGGGACATTTGGTTGTCTGAAACTTGAACATAATTCCCAGCTAGGTTTCAGTATGGCTTTATCGTAGAATAAGTGGCTAAGCAACTTGGTCAGTTTCCGTTGGGCAACTGGAACTAAGATTGGTCATTTATGTCAACAAGGGGTCCCATGCCCGCATGTGGCATGCAAAATGCAAAAGTAGGCCCAAATTAGCTGAAAAGCTAGAAATAGTATAACAGCCTAAAGAAACAACAACAACAACGACGACAACAACAACAACAACAGCTTTTATTGCGAAATTATAGCTTTGGACATAGGATCCATGTCCTGTTGATTTTAAAACAATCTCCTAAGAAACCTTCATTTCTTAAAGTGTGCAAAAATTTCCAATGCTAGACCAGTTTTTGGTTTCTTACAAAGAACTACGAATCAGTTTTTTGCTCCAGCCTGAGATCTATTTAATAAATATTCCTGGTAGCTTATTGACAAATTAAGTTTTTATTAAATGAAATTCATTTGCAGGGTGAGACCTCTCTCCTTGGTGATATGATGGTGATTCTTAGGGCTGTTGGTGCTTTTGAATATGCTGGCTGTACAGAGAAGTTTTGTAAAGAGAATGGTTTAAGATATAAGGCGATGGTCGAAATTAAGAAACTGCGAGCTCAATTGTCCAGAGCAGGTTAGTGTTTCCGTTATTGAATGTTCCCTTTAAAATTTATTTTTGTTAATATTGTGAATGACTTTTTCATTTTGACCTTTTGATTTTTTTGTAGCCAATTCGTTGAGCAGTGATCTAGATGTTTACTTTGATCCCAAAATCAGTCCACCAACAGACTCACAGGTAACTTAGCAAAATACGTCTTTTCATTTTAGTATCTTAATTTCATTTCATTTCATTTTCACTTTTTTAGACATGGTAGCCCCGTCAGTTAGAAAAAACTGATTTACAGGGGGCCATGCATTTTAATACAATACTTTTTAGGATAAAAATTACATTATTAAAATATACAAATATAATATACCAATTAAATCTGAAAGTAATAATGAAAAAACAAAATTAAACGATGAATGATAAAGGAGACCAACTTACACCCTGCACGATTTCTCCAGCCCTTTTTTGAATTTTTGGAGCGTAGGTGCTTCTTTTAATTCATTATCTTGTCTATTCCAAAGACTTGCCCCTCTGAATGAAAAGCTACTCTGACCAGCCGATGTCCTAAACAATGGAGTTCTAAGGTTTACGTTGGAATTCCGCAGTGTGCGGGAGGTGGTCTCACTTACTCTAGTAAACATGTTGCTCATATAGGACGGCGCCTCCACGTTTAAGGATTTAAAAACCATTTTGAGTGTCTCAAACTCAATTAACTCCCTAACGGTGGGCCATCCAAGGGCACGAATGAGTGGTGTGGCTGACTGATCATATCGACTACCTGTGACAGTTCTGGCAGCACGATTCTGTAGTTTTTGCTATTTGTTAAGAGCAGTCTCGCCAATATTTCCCCAAACAGGGCAACAATATCTGAAGTAGGGTTCCACAAGGCTTCTATACATTTGTTTAACGGTAGATGCAGGCACATACTTTTTAGAATATCGTAATATGCCAATACCTCTGGAAATCTTACACGTTAATGAAGCTAGATGAGAGGACCATTTTAACTGTGGATCCACATTAACTCCTAGATACTTAGTATTTTGAACCATTTTGACTTCATCATTCTCAATTTTAAACTGAGGTTTAACTGAGTCAGTAGAAGTCAAATTTTTTAGTTTACTTTGCTTGCCGATAATCATGCCTTCAGTTTTGGCCACATTTAATGATAGTTTGTTTCCTTGCAACCACGATTTTAAAGCTGCTAAATCAGCATTAATAGCTTCATTGATTTCAGAAACGGAGCTGGATGCAAAATATATACTAGTATCGTCCGCATACATAGATACACGAGAGTGCTGTAAGCATTTAGGTAAATCGTTGATGTAGACCAAGAAAAGAAGGGGTCCGAGACAGGATCCTTGAGGGACTCCACAGCTTATGGCTTCGGTACTTGATGATTGCCCATTTATTCTACAAAATTGCCTTCTGTTGGCGAGGTAGGAAACGAACCATCGAAACTCCTTACCTTTGACGCCATAGTAGTCCATTTTACTCAATAGAATGTCATGGTCTACTGTGTCAAAGGCTTTTTTGAGGTCAATAAAGACCGAAGCTGTATATTGACCCTTATCAATGTTAAGGTACCAGTCATTCGTGCACCTGAGCAGACTTGTAAGCGTTGAATGGAGTGAACGAAAACCTGACTGATCCGAGAATATCAGATTATTGTCATTAAAGTAGGAGTACAACTGGTCAAAGACTAGCTTTTCAAACAGACGAGAGACGACAGGAAGTACTGAAATAGGTCTATAGTTAGACTTATCATCAGTGGACCCTTTTTTGAAGATTGGTGCGACCCGTGCAGTCTTCCAGCTGTCAGGAAAGTGTCCCTCAGACAAGGACCAGTTGAACAGCTGTACAAGGGAAGGGATCATAATTTCAATGCCAATTTTCAGGAAAAAGCTAGAGATTTGATCAACGCCAAATCCGTAGGAAATTTTTACTTCAGAAAAAGCTTTAAGAACCTTGTTATTGTCTAGGGGAGAGAACGAAAACGAAGATGCAATGTTATTATCTCCGAATTCTCCATCTAGAAGTGGATTATTCGTGGTCGGAATCGCATCACTGAGATCTTTACCAACATTGCAAAAAAAGTGATTCATGGTCTCCGCTATATTCCGGGGATCAGAAATCACCTTTTCGTTTTCTTTAATAGAGAGAATGTTGGTTGTTTTAGATCTTTTATTTATCAGCTGATTGACAGTTTTCCAAGTTTCTTTGATGTCCCCTTCACGGGAAACTAGCTTATTCGAAAAATATTCTCTTTTTGCTTTACGGTTCAAATTGTTAGCTTTACAACGAATTTGCTTGTAAGCGTTCATTAGTATATGCCGTGTTCATTGGCATCTTCATTTCATAACGTGTTCTTTAGGATCTTTATTTCATAGCTTATTCTTCAGCATCTTCATTTCAAGTAATATTTCTTAGCATCAGAATCTTTTTATCGTATCTAATTCATCAGCATCTTCATTTCATATCGTAATCGTAAGCATCTTCATTTCATGCCATATCCATTAGCATCTTCATTTCATACTGTATTCGTTAGCATCTTCATTTCATACCATATTCATAAGCATCTTCATTTTTGTATCGTATTCATAAGCATCTTCATCTCGTACCGTTTTCCTTAGCATCTTCATTCATACCGTATTCATTAGCATCTTCATTTCATGATGTATTTTTAGCATCTTTGTTTCATATCGTATTCGTTAGCATCTTCATTTCATGCCATATTCATTGGCATCTTCATTTCATGACGTACTCTTTAGCATCTTCATCTCATAGCGTATTTTTCGGCCTCATTTCACGTAACATGTCTTAGCATCAGCATCTTTTTAGCATATTTAATTCATCAGCATCTTCACTTCACGTCGTATTCCTAAGCATCGCCTCTTTATCCGTGTTCTTTCATATTCATTCGTCTCTCTGTTACTACATTTTCTTAACTAATCCTAAGTGTCTTTGTTTCTTAATCTTTACCTTTTTCCATTAGCGTTTTCTCTTACTGACTAGCTTCCTTACTTACTTGCTCTTACTTACAACTCTTTTAATCAGGTGTATACCGTTACCTATACCGAATACCTATACCATTTGGTTTCATTTCCGCAAAATCTTTCTTTTCATCAATACAATCTCTAATAGTGCTGTAATATGCTGATACTGTAATAATTTGAATTTTAGGTCAAGCTTATTCGTCAAATATTACTTGCTTGCCTTGGTGACAGAGTTGCAAGGTATTTTCAAATTTCAAATCTTTTCAGTTTTATTATTTTTCTAACCAAGAAATGGAAGCGGCAAGGACTCTGTTTCAGTTTTATCTTAAGGCCTGGCTAAACTAGGAGACATGTCTCGCGAGACATTGTCGCGCGTGACATGTCTCCTCGATGTCACCCAGTTTAGCCATCTCGGAAAATTTATATCGTGTGACAAAATTTGTAGCGAGAGACACGCAAATGGTTCTGGGAGACAACAGAAACTTTTCTTGTCTCCGTGACTCAGGGGACATGTTGCTCATTTGTCACTCGCATGTTTAGATAACTTGGGAGACACGCCGAATACAATGTTCCATCATGAGTTTTAAGCTACGGCTAAACTAGGAGACTTGTCGCGTTCGACACTGTATTCGTCATTTCTCCCAGGGTGGCTAAACATGCGAATGACAAGCGAGTAACATGTCTGCCGAGTCATTTGCATGTCACGGAGACAAGAAATGTTTCTGTTGTCTCCCAGAAACATTTGCGTGTCTCTTGCTACGAATTTTTTCACGCGCTACAAAGTTTCTGCGGTGGCTAAACTGGGAGACATCGAGGGGACATCAAAGAACTTTGAACTATATAGCCTATTTTAATAAGCAATCTTAACCCTGAGCCAGTCCTCGAAGTTGCTTTAGATTTCTCAGAATTCAATCCTTGCTTTAGATTTCTCAGAACTCAACCCTCAGATGAATTTCTTAAGTCTTTCTCTTCTCTTAATTTTGGCTATATAAAAGTCAAATTTTGGCATTTCTGTTTATATGTTGGTTCAAATTGGCAAGATTGACATTATTGTATAGATAAAACGATTTGAACTAAAAGATTGTAACAAAATCAACGAACCCCTTGTTGTATAGTTTCTAACAGCCTCTTAATCGAGCCCTAAGTTACTTAACATTTATGTGAAATGCCTACTTCCTTTAATATCCCTCTTAAAAAGGGGAAATTTGTCCTAATCAGTGGTTGTTTTCTGTTAACAACTTACTGAACGAGATATAATTTTATGAAAGAAGTTAGAAAAAAGGCTTTCTTTCTTTTCCACGTGTGCCATCGAATTCAAATTTCGGACCGTTCAACATTAGTTAATTTGCAAAGTTGAGCTCCCTAGAAGATGTTTAGTAAATCATAGGCATACCTTTCCGCCTCATAGGCATAACATTCCCCAAGTTTGGTCGAAAGCGGACCATTTGTTGCAAAATTATAAGCATTTAAAGTTTTGGCACTTTTGTCCATTTTGAAAATGTACCAATGACGTCCCAAAGTGTCACTTGTGCCAGACATCGATGTTGCCAGCCAGATAAGTCAAAAGCAACTTCTTAAGGCTATCTAAGGACACTTCCAACTTATTTAGGCTACCTATTCATAAGAAATGTGAAGAGTGCGGAGTCATGTCTATCTTGAAGTAATGTTGAGGGCTATCATCAGTAATGATAAGGGCTATCTTGCAGTAATGTGGAGGGTGTTAAATAATGTGGAGGGCTATGTTGCAGTAATGTAGCAGGTGCGGAGTAATGTGGAGGGCTATCTTTCAGTTATTTGGAGGGCTATCATCTTGCAGTATTGTGGGGAGCTATCATCTTTAATGTGGAGTATTATCTTGCAATAATATCGAGAATGTTCTGTAATGTGGAGAGCTATCTTACAATAATGTAGTAGATGCGGAGTAGTGTCGAGAGCTATCTAGAAGTATCGTGGAGGGCTATCATCAGGATGCGCACTTATGTGGAAGGATATCTTGAAGTAAAGCGTTTAATCAAAGTAATACTGTAAATAGAAACCATTTTTTAGTTTTTTACATTTTCTTTCTTATTAAATTTGCAGAAAAATTCCACAGTCAGAAGTCAAAGATATCAATGTGAAGAACGCGTATCAGGTAAGGAAATAAATTTTGAAAGTATTTTTGAATTATTGAAAAAACGAAAGATAATTACCCGGTTCGAATTAATTGTTCGTCCGTTTAAAGAAGGCATATGTTTTAAAGCAGCAAGAAAGCAAATTATAGACTTACCGTAAAGGCTTTATTTAGCCCCCGGGGTATTAGAGAGTGGAGGCTTTATACATTATTAAGCATATTTTGTTCTTTATTTGTAAAGACGAATGCTACAGACATTAAAAATGAACGATAAAAGAAAGTTTAACCTTAGATCACATAAAATTGGTAGTAACTAAGTAGTTATTAGTTGTTGTAAGACACAAGTTTTTTATATCAAACACGTTACAACTAAATTTCATTTAATTTCGTACGTTTACTACTGAACTTCCAAGTGGCCAAAATAAGAGGGGAGCTTAAATGAGAGAATGGGCGTATTTCAAATTTTCACATGAAAATGGAGGCTTTATAGAGAGGGGGGGCTAAAAAGAGAGAAGGTGCTTAATAAAGCTTTTACGGTATGTCTTTTATTGCGTATAAAATATCTTTATGCGCTTTTTATTTTATAAGGAACCTTCCTTCTAAAGTTCCTTATTTTTGATTGAATAGTAGTACCGAAATTTCCTTAGTAGTCCCTCAATTTTGGATGCATATTTAATGTCATGACTATTATAAAGAGACACTTTTATGTAAGCAAAGCTGGAAACCACTCAAGGAACAGTTTGATACATGCGTAACGTAAAATGTATGTGAGGTTTGACCGCACATGAACGGCTTCCAAATTCTTGATTATTTGCAGTGGTAAAATGATTCAAATTGAAAGTCCCTTATTAGCAATTTTATCTTGTTATAATATAATTATATATATGATTAAAATTTTAATTATGATTAATTTTAATTTTAATTTTAATTTTAACTTTGTCTTGTGCACTTTTTTTAATAAGCAACTTGACTACCGGTCCAGCCCTCGAAGTTGCTTAACGTATCTGGTCTTACAGCTCTCACAGAATGACTGGGTACCCCCTAAAAACTCTATTTCTGGCTCCTTTCATGCTGTTCAATGTAATTGAAAAGTTTGCAATGATGTTTTGTATAAAAATAGGGATTTCAACCAAAAATTTGAGCAAATCTCAGCCCTTAGTTGCTTATTGACCAGTTGCTTATCAAAAAAGCAGTGCAATTTCTTTAAATTTTTGGCCTTCTACATGTACACAATTTTATTATAAGAATACTTTATTTTTTGCCGAGCCTCGATTATTCTTAAGCTTATTCGATTTTGAGCCTGAAAATATTCTTAAATTATTCTTAATCATCAATGTTGTAAATTGGCCTGAAGATCAAGAGAAATAAGTCAAATCTTTGTTATTTTATTAATAAAAAGAGTTACTATATCAAAGAGTCAGACAGGATGTATGCATTTCAAAACAATTACAGTTGCCTGACAATCACACTTATTGTGCAGTGTAAAAAACGCAGAGAAATAAAAATGATCCTCGTCAAGCTTGAGCCTCAGATTATTCTTAAATAATTCTTAAATTTCAGCAATTTTGAGCCTGAATATTCTTATAGACTGTATTCTTATTAAAAAAAGTGTGTAGGCTCCTTATAAAGTGGTTCTTTATTAAAAAGGATTTTAACATAAAGTATTGAAATATTCAAAAAATTATAAAAATAATACTCTTTTTTGTATTAGATACATCTTGAAACTCTTTGTGTTAAAATTAATGGGCTTAAAAGAAAATTCCTCCGTTAATCTTTCCTGAAAATTATTTTTGGAAATCTACTTGTCTTTCTTCCTTAAACTGTTTCAAGGATTCTTTGTCGGGCTGTCACTTTCAGAAGTGGTAGACTTTTGATTAATGATTAATGATCAATGATTAATAGTGATTAATTTTTGTCTGGTTCTTCAGACTCTTAATCAGAAGATTAAAGTTACTTAATAGACTTTTAAGGCTTTTTGAAGCTATATAATTTGCTAGATTTTCATTCCTCGTAAAATTAAGGTGATTAGACTACTGGGTGTGGCGCTAATCCTAGGATTATTTAAAAGTATCTTGCCCTATCCTATAGCTTTAAACGTTGAGGTAAAGTGAGGTGAGATGCCCGGCGAAGATTAATTTTTTTACCTTAAGGTCAAATCGTACTAAAACTTGATCCAGGGGATCTTTCGACATACAAACTGGCAGGAATGATGCCCACAATGCTTCAGTTCCTCCTTCCCCCCCCCCCCCTCATCGACCAAGGGCTTTCCAAAAGTAAAAGTGCCCCATTTCGGAAATTATTTTTGAACGACTTTTCCTTAATCATTATCTCTCAAACTAGTATCGATTCTTTTAATCAACACAGTCTTTCTTGTGTTCTTCCACCATGATTTATAGTGACCCCCCCCCTTCCTTACTGACTCTCCTGCGCGTTGTACTGTCAGTCACATTCTCGCACTGTCAGTTTCATTGTTCAGTGTTATTTTCAATCATTTTTATTTTGTTCAATGCAAAAAGTTAGAAAATGTTCCATGAAGAGTCATATCCAAAGAAGACGGCCGGTACAGTTAACAATAGAGGGACACTTTTTCATAGTCGAATATTTCTATGCGTTTGTGTACCAGGACACTTCTGCATAAGGGTACAAAAACGCGTAGTACACCGGCCATTTTAGTTTCCTATAAAAGTACTTGTAGTTCGACATGTAACCTATCTGCAAGCGAAACTGGGCATTTAGTAGTTTTGAATTGCACAGATCATTCATGTTACTACTGAAAGGTTTATTTTTCTGTTTAGAGTTGTTCAACAGCAGATCCTGTTTACATTCACCCTGCATCTTCAATGTTTAAAAATCTACCTGAATATGTTATTTATCAAGAAATCATAGAAACTTCAAAACTCTACATGAGAGGTAAACGAATTGTATATATTTTGTAAACTGTAGACTATTAATAACATTTTATATTCATGAAAAGTATATGCAAATATGTACGGTACTGAAGTATGCTCCACATAGCCGAAGCACTAAAGTAGAGTAGAGCCTTGGGCTGTATGACTTAGAGAGATACTCAACGATTCCATTGAGCTTTTTAGCTAAATTGAAACGTCGTTTTCCCTCTAATCATGCAGTCTATGTTACGGCTCTAATCCCATCTACTGTGGTAGTCACTTGTGGAAAAATCTATAGCTAACGTGTAGCCTGATGGTATAATGTTCAACCGTGTGTATGAGGGTTTTGGGTTCAAGCCTTGGCCGAGTCATACCAAAGTAGTACTAGTCGCCTATCTGCTTTAGCATTCGACCTGAAAGGGAACGAATGGGGGTAAGTCTTCTTTGATCAGGGATAGGATTGGGCATCACCCTACCTCAATGGGTGGCCACTGTCAAAGGATAATCTACTACGGTCCACCTAATTACTCAATTACTTATTTCTTGTATATTTTTTCTCTGATTAAATTTCATGGAAGCATTTATTTTTAAAGATTTTGAAGATCCTTCGGAGCCACTTTAAACTGACGACGTGTGCTTCACTTTTAAAATTTGAATGCGAGATTTTATGGGGTTTATGAATCTCCGGGGGTCGTTTAGGGGTGCTAGGGAACATGGGAACATCCCAAATGCATCAAGGGAACAAAGGTATGTTGCCAAAATTAAAAGGGAACAAGAGAACATCGGGAAAGGGATCGGGTAAAATCTTCCCTATCAATCATAGCATTTTTTAACTGTATGACTGGGCGACTAAATGTCGCCCAGTTCACCAAAATTGTCGCCCAGGACATAAAAATTTAGAAAACTGGGCGACAAGGCACAAGGGAAACTCACAGGCAGAACGGAATAGATGTTGCTTTTGCTTGCCTTCAATATAAATTCTGTAGCAACTGTAGCAAGGGGTGGCAGTACATTAGAGCATGAAAAATATTTCCCTTTCCAGAATTCCCTTTTCAATGGTTCAACAAAAGTTTTTCTGCAGCAATAGTGTATTTCCTGTGATATTTAATTAAGATGCAGAGGGAGAATTTTCAGAATCTTGTGCCATTTTAAGGCCTCAGAGATAGTAAAATATCACGAGCTTCCGGGGGCTCCACCCCCTGGACCCCTGCCGGTGCCCTGCCCTGGACTCGCTCAGACACCCAGATGTTTCGGGCAACGACCCACGGTCATTGCTTCTAGATCCGCGCCTGGGTTTTGTTGCCCAGTGAAAAATCCTTAAAAAATGCTATGCTATCAATCTGCTGAATATCAATCTGAAAACTATTCCTGCAAAACTCCAGGGAACAAGGGGATTTCCTCAAGGGAACAAGGGAACATGTGACACCCCCCCCCCTCTTAAACGACCCTCACCTCTCTTTGCTCGGATTCGTTTGGAAAGTAGTGTGTGCATTGTTTTCCAATTCTAGGCTTGACATGCATCGAAGAAAGCTGGTTGCCAGTTTTTGCTGCTTATAAATGCCGATTCTCGAAGCCTTTGGATTCTTTTACACCTCGGTATGATGAAGAGACCGGAAAAGTGAAATGTCACTTGAACAGTACTTTTGGTATGCAAATTTTTTATTGTGGCACGATCTGTGGTTAAGAAAAATAAAACCGGGGGCGCGCACTAACTTTTGGGATTTTAGCACGAAGTATCTGCAGCTTTTCAGAATGTTTTGAGAAAATTGACTGAAATCGACCATGTGCAAGAAAACTGAAGGTGCTAGCTCGCCGAAAGTTGCTCGCGTACATAGACCCTTAATCACACCCAAGCGTAATGACCTAGCCATGTAGTGCGCGCCAACCACGTTAGTGCGTAGGATTTTCGCTGTTGTGATCAAGCTTTCCTTACTTTCAACGCAGCTTAAGTTTCGGGCAGCTGTGTAGGTATGTGAATCTAACATTAATTCACACATATATTAGGCATCCGTTATTTCTTCATTGCTTTCCAACCATTTTAGAAAGATGATACTTGTAGAAAACTTTCAAAACATTGTAAAAAACAGTTATTGGAGGCTTTTTCGTCTGCATAGTCTGCTAGACTTCAGAGTATGAATAGTCCAAAAAGTGTCCTTCGTTTCAAACAAGTATGTGTCAACATAGTTTTCGGCAAGCAGAGCAGCCACCCCTATAACTTCAAAGAACAACCCCATTCTAAAACATGATTCAGCCGTATGACAACATTTACCTTACAACCCTGATTTCGCAGAAAATTACTGCTAGGATTGGCTCTGAATAATTGGCAAAGCAAGATCTTTGTTTCATTTCGGGGTTCTTGAAATCGTCCATATCAAAACCATAAACGCCGGTACTGTGTATGTAGAGTGAGTTCGTTTTCTCAGTTGGACTTTTCAACAAATTCTAAATTGCGATGAATAGCAGAATCATTTTCGGGCATACTTAAAAGCTTTTTTCGTCTGACACTCCTCAGAGTATGAACGTCAGGAACAGACCGAAACAATAGACTAAGGCGAAATTTATACCCAGATGCGGCTCGAAATGCACCAATCAGAAAGAACGAAAAGCTGAATTGACATTGTGTTTTAAACACCAATCAGCTGGTCGGATACAGCGGGAAGACCAATAGAATTATTTGAAGAGTCCAAGTGAGAAAACGAACTCTTTCTGTCTACACAGAACCGGCCTTTTGGCTTTGATGTAGACAGATTCCAAAACCCCTAAGTGAGACAAAGATCTTGCTTTGCCAACAATTCTGAAACAACAAATTCTCTTGGCCTTCCCACTACATCCCGCAAGCTGATTGGTTTTGAAAACACAATGCCAATTCTTCTTTATTTTTCTGAAAGGTGCATGTCGGCCAAATTCCGTCTTAATCAAATGTTTCGCTCCGTTTCTGCAGTTTTGTCGCACTCTGAGGATTGTCAGACGATAAAAGCTTTTAGGAATGTCCAAATTTATTTCCACTTTTAATCGCAATATGGAGTGAAGGATAATTAAAAATATTTCTAATGTCTTTCAGGTCCCCATTCTTGGCCTCTTGCAGCTCAAGAACTTGATTATCCACCAAGTATTGATCGTACAAAATGGTTTGCACGCTTTATATTGGAAGGAAAGGTAAATATCGGAATTGTAGATCATTTCGGTATGATGTCACACAGCTTTGAAATTTTTCGAAATCACATGATATCGAGTTTTTGATATGAAAATCTTATAAAGCAGCCTAAAATTAGTCTAGGTACAAAGTTTCACTGTCCTAGCGCTTGTGTTCTTAATTTTATGAGCATTCAAAGTTCCCGATTTCATAAAGGCTTTCACCGCAAAAAATGAACTTGGTGAAACTTTTTACCCCACACGGTCAAAGCCCTTATAAAATCGTTGGACGCTTTGGACGCTCGTAGAATCGATAATACACGCTCTGGGATAGTAAAACTTTATACCTAGACTAATTTTTGGGTGCCTTATGCGATTTTTGCATCGAAAGATTGATATCTTGCGATTTCGAAAAATTTTTAATTCTACCGAAATGATCTGTTCACAAATAACCATGTCTCTCATCTTGCATACATTTTCGAGATTTTTTTGGAAAATTTGATGATGAGGCACGGTCAAGTTTTCGAGAAATATTTCGTTTTTAAGACAACAAATCAAAATCAAAATCAGGCATATTTTTGCAGCACCTTTGACAACTATAATCTGTGTCTTTTCTTCAAATTTCAATCGATCAAGTGCACAAAATGCTTTTCAGGCTTTTCTCCTGATAATATCAACGTCCGTATCCTCACTGATGAACAAGAAACATGTGACGAGGACACTTTTACCCCCGTCAGTCTATTTTAGGCCTAATACATGGCTAAGCAAAATTTTGAAACTGTATGCTTTGGAATGTGCCCTTTGGTCAGCGGTCTAAAATTTTCTTCCCTATGTTCACGTCTTATAAATCCAGGACTTATTACTTGAGTCCCAGTTATCGCTCATCAGACCGAGACTAATACCAAACCGAGGTCGCTCAAACTGGACCGAAAATGTAGTTCGAGCGTCCTAGTATTCATTTCAATAGCGATAACTACGACTCAGGTAATCAGTCTAGTAGTTGCCCAGTGCATATAAAAAAATTCGAGTAAAATCAACAGAGATCAGCTCTCACTCTATTGTTTTGATCAGGAAGATTAAGTAATCTCCCTGGTTTTGATTTAATACAACACTATTGTCTCTATATGTCCTAGAGATGTCTTTTAATGATTCACTTATCGCTGATTTCCTTGCCTCACAACGCTACGCAACCGATTCAAAATTCCAGCAGCTGTTCGGACAAAGGAGTACTTATAGCAGTTCATTCACCCTGATGGAACAAAAACTACTGTCTGGCAAGCCCCGAACTCTATTATACATAGAAAAGAGATGCTCTTGTTTTTAGGCTTAAGAATTTGGGCAACCCCCGTTTGGTAAGACCCACGTTTAATTGATGTCTAGAAAAGTTTATTAGGCACTAAGGCTCTGGCCAAACGATCAAACATTGTCGGTCCAACACTTTAAATTTGCTTTACAACAAATGTTTGACCGTTCGGCTACGTCCAAAAACATTGCTTGACAAGCAACAGTAACTAAATTTGTGGCGTGATGTTTGTGAAAAGTTGAGAAAAACATTTTTTGCTTGACGCAAGCAGAAATGGTTGGATGAGCAATGTTTTTGGACGTCGCCAAACGGTCAAATATTGCTTGACAGGCTAATCTCAAACGTTCGACCAACAAAGCTTGATCGTTTGGCCAGGGCCAAAAAGAGTAAAGTTAGTAAAGTTAATAAAACTCAAAGAATGGGGCTGGACGTGTTACATGCTCCCATTGATGTACTTTAATGATAGTCACCCTGTTCTGTCAAACGACAGGGTTTTCAATTATAAGTATTCTAGCTTTGAGGAATTGATTATTTGTAGGTCTGTCATCAACTCGAAGAATTTGTGCCGTATTTGCTGACACCAGCATCAGTAATGGTGAAGACATGGGCAAAGTTAGTACACCTTTTCTTATTTCACTTGAAGAAAAGGCATAAACAATAGCCCCATTTACGCTACATAAACTAACCCGGGTTGGTCCCGGTTAAGCTTAACCGGGTACATTTGACCCGGGTTAGTTTTTGTTTGTAATGTCAGCTTTGTTCTGCGACGAAACAGAGTTAATTATAAAACGCGGCTATCATGGATTTTTTTTAAGCGCGAAATTTTGTTTCAAACTCACTTGTGCATGCTGTACTTACCACAGAAGCAAACCCGGGTTCGCGTCAGTTTCGCGCTTACATTTTCGAAAACTAACCCATGTTGGTTTGGCAAGCTTAACCCAGGAAGAACCCGGATAAGTTGCATTTACACTATGGGAAACTATCCTCGGCTAGCTTAACCCAGGCCGAATTCGGGTTAGTTTGTGTAGGGAAAATAGGGTAAATGAGGTTTCTAAAGAAAACATCCCTAAAGAATACAGCAGACCCGGATTAAGTTATTTTGATATGTATTGGTGCATGGGAAAGCCCTGTCAATGTTGGCTAAAATTCCATTTCACGACTCGTACTTTCATAAAATTGTGCTTTTGTTATGCTAATTTGATTATTTTGGCACTTTTGTTTATATATTTAAAATTATTAAATGTTGCAATAAACAAAGGAAATATCGGAGGACATTGGAAAGCTTTTTCATCTGACACACCTCGTCAGGGACTCAAAAAGGAAGAACAAAACCATGTTGTACTGTAACTGAATCTGCTCCCACGGAATTTCACGAATTAGAAATGGCGGCAGATGGCCTAGCTGCTAAAAGCTATCTTTAGCTGTTTGCGCACATGTTACGTCCCACACATAGCACAGGGAAAACAGTTATTTTGATTATCTTACAAGAAACAGCTGACGTTGATATTTGATGCTCAAGGCAATTACAATCGTATAAATGAAGCTTTTAAAAATCCCTACAGTGTATCTCTCCAATCCTGATAAAATCTGTGCGAGACGCTGTTTCATACAAGCCAGAAGTCCCTTCCCCCTTTTCATCATCATCATTTTTATTCGTAAAACACACTACTACAAGTTAATAATTATTATTATCAAAATGTGTATTTTATACTACCCAAGTCAAGCAATGCTTATCTAGCTTGGGCCGTAAGGGACAGAGGGCAGAGAGCTGTGGCTAGTATATCTGTCTTCATAATTTTGGCCATGATTATAGAATTCTCAAAAGCATTAAACGTGTAGAATTACGTACGTGAGTGTTGAACCGTGGACATCATTGTGGGCAATCTTGGACAACTTAAACGCATTTTTGTCCACGTGTTCATAAAAAATGTCTGGGCTCTACGGGTCTGGGTTCTATATTAACTTCTGCAAAGAAATTACTTTCGGGAAAAAACTTTTTTCCGCTGTTCAGTGTTTTTCGATACCTTCTGACGAGTGAGTTTATCAACTTGATTTTCGACTGACTGACAAGCAAAAGCCCATGGTAATAAGAAGACTGGGGAGAGGATTGCGTCATAAAGTAGCATGTGATCCAAGCGCACTGGACCTTACGAAAAGAAACAGAATGCTGACTTTACAACAATGTCGTTAAACTTTGTCGTTGTCAGATAAGAAAATGACTGTTTTCATAATTTAGCACTCGATTTAGGGGTTGTTTATCAGTCACTGGGCAATCAACATCTGCTGTAAACAAACACGTAAACATGGACTTAAAATGATTAATCTGTCTTGATTCCTGTTATCAACTGATCAGATGAGGAAATCAGTCACGCGAATCTCAAAACATTGTCACGCTACAGGTCAAGCGTGATCACACCATTTCTAAAATCAATCTTTACACACGATGCCTTATCAGCGATGTGAAACATACTTTCTAAGTAAATCAAATAGCTAATATATTTCAATCAATTAATTTGTTAATTCGCTTTCATTCTTGCCTAAATCCCCAATTGATTGATAAAAACATGTCTGGTTTTTAGGTTGCAGCCTCGAACTGAAGTCTTTCTGAAGGCGCTCCTCACTGAGAATGTTTCTGATCGATCAACCTTGTTGAAAACATGGGAGTCCAACAAAGATTGTAAGATATGTTGCTATACTTTATGCATGAGCCTTCCAACATTGTTACACGCCTAGGCCTGATCGAACCGTATCCCTCCCAATCCGTTCTCTTTTTTTTTAAAGACGAACTCAAATCATCTTTTTGATTGACGGAAGCTTTCCGTAACACTTGCGATTTGCCGTTTTCCGTCCATACCGTGAAGAGTAAATCCGCCTTAAAACCGTATCTCTGCCGATCCGCTCTCAGTTTTTGAAAGTAGAACTAAAGTCAACTTTTTGTCTTACGAAAGCTTTCCGTAACGCTTGCGGTTTACCGTTTTTCGTCCATACCGTGCAGAGGAAATTCGCCTTGAAATCATATCCTTAACAGCCCGCTCTCCGTTTTTGAACGTCGAAATCTCAAGTCGATTTATGATTGACGGCAACTCTCCCTACCGCTTAAAGCTGAGAAGAACGGTAGAGAAGAAATCTGTCTCAAAACAGGATGTTTGCTGATCCGCTCTCCGTTTTCGAAGTCCAACTCAAATCAACTTATGCTAGACGGAAACTCTCCGTACCGTTTACCGTTTACCATCCATACCGAGATCGACCTTGAGACGAATTACCCCTCCAGGATGGTAAACGGTAAGCGGTACTGAAACTTTCCATCTAGCTACTATATAAAACTATGGAACGTGTTAAAAAAGAGGCCATTTGTTGAAAAAACTTATTACCGACTTGTTTTTTTATAAGAACAAAGCTTATAAGAACACTCAGGCTCGGAAATGGTAGTAAAATAAGAACATTTTAAGAACAAGGGTAGACTGACTTTAAGCGCGCATACAATATTTTGTATTATTGAACTTTTTTGAGCCAAAATATTCACATCGCATACCGTGCAGCTGCTCTCTGTGTATACAAAAGGGTGTAATGCTTTATTTCGTCTTAGTTAATAAAATCGATAGATAATTAGACAAGAAAACGAGTTTGTGCTATGACTTGAAGTTTCATGCTTTATGCATTCATCAGACAGCAAATCTGTCTGATGAATGTTTCGAATAATCGTTTTGCTGTCTGATGAATGCATAAAGCATGAAACTTTAAGTCACAGCACAAACTTGTTTTGTTGTCTAATTATCTATTCTGCTCTGCTTAGCATCGAGCACTATAATTTGCATGAAAGCGCGAGAAATTCAAAAAAAATTACTAGTTAATAAAATATAATTTTTCTGGCATTAACGTTTGACAAGTAATAGATTAGTATAGTAATTAGACTTCCAAAAAAGTAGAAATTAAGAACAAAAATTAAGAACAACAGCCTCGGATTAGGTCCAAAAATAAAGCACTCAGCCTCATCTGTATTAAAAAAAGCTATGTACCGTGTTAAGCAGTATGATGGGGCAACGAAAGGAACACTACACTATCTTACCAAGCTCCACAGATTTGCCCGTTTTGAATAAACTTATTTTGGAATTTCCTTCTGTTGCAGTTTTGTTGAAGCCTTATTTGCAATGGATTCCAGACTCACTTCATGATAAAGTATGCAAGCTATGGCCTCCTTTTGTGTAAGCGACTGAGTACGAGGAGTTGCATTGGCTTCATTGAACACGTATGAAAATAGACGGAAAACGGGACGGAAAAGAACAAGACCTCTGGCTGAATGGTTATAATGCTGAACCAGATAAGGCAAGATTTTCCGAAGACGCAGCAGCCCATGCCCAGGGGATTACCCTTTTGCTGTAAATACGGGGGTCCATGTCAATATATTTTGGGCCCGAAACCTTACCCGTTAAATCAATATTTGGGGTCTTTCAATAACAACGTGGACAAAAAATCATTATCTTGGGTTAAAATATCATGAGTTATAAGCTGGATACTATAGATAGTCGGAGGTGTAATGTTTGGGTGTAGAGATTGAATGAGAGATTGGTCGTTTGGGTATCTACATAAATACCCAAACTAACATAATGTCATCAGGACTATCTCCCACCGTTTGACTACGACAATGGATTCTACTCACATGACATATATAAGTGTCACTCAAAGTGTTCATGTGACGTGTTGATCTCACAACATCATATCCCTCCTTTGCTTTGAATTAGAAGTCCTTTTTTAATCCTTTAAATTATTTCAATAAAACAATAAAGTGTGAATCTAAAGATATGAAGATAGAAAATACTTAATTAAGTGTCAAAAATGTTCTGTTCATTGCGCTGTACCCTTTTTTCTCTTGTAGGATATCTTTCTTCTTCTTCAACTTTTCCTTCTTCTTCAACTTTTCATTCTTCTTCAGCTCTTCCTTCTTCTTCAACTCTTCCTTCTTCAACTCTTCCTTCTTCTTCAACTCCTTCTTCTTCTTTAACTCTTTCTTCTTCAACTCTTCTTTCTTCTTCAGCTCTTCCTTCTTCTTAAACTCTTCCTTTTTCGATTCTTCTTTCTTCTTCAGCTCTTCCTTCTTCTTCAACTCTTCCTTCTTCTTCAACTCTTCCTTCTTCTTAAACTCTTCCTTTTCGATTCTTCTTTCTTCTTCAAATCTTCCTTCTTCTTTAACTCTTCCTTCTTCTTCAACTCTTCCTTCTTCTTCAACTCTCCCTTCTTCAACTCTTCCTTCTTCCTCAACTCTTTCTTCTTCTTTAACTCTTCCTTCTTCAACTCTTCTTTCTTCTTCAGCTCTTCCTTCTTCTTAAACTCTTCCTTTTTCGACTTTTCTTTCTTCTTCAGCTCTTCCTTCTTCTTCAACTCTTCCTTCTTCAACTCTACCTTCTTCTACAACACTTCCTTCTTCTTCAACTCTTCCTTCTTCAAATCTTCCTTCTTCTTTAACTCTTCCTTCTTCTTCAACTCTTCCTTCTTCTTCAACTCTTCCTTCTT
This sequence comes from Chrysaora quinquecirrha, assembly GCA_014526335.1. Taxonomy (NCBI): domain Eukaryota; kingdom Metazoa; phylum Cnidaria; class Scyphozoa; order Semaeostomeae; family Pelagiidae; genus Chrysaora; species Chrysaora quinquecirrha. Next base: position 2,072,893 of record JACTAT010000004.1, read on the forward strand.
CTTCAACCCTTCCTTCTTCTTTCACTCTTCCTTCTTCTTTAACTCTTCCTTCTTCTTTAACTCTTCCTTCTTCTTTCGCTCTTTCTTCTTCTTCAACTCTTTCTTCTCCTTCAACTCTTCCTTCTTCTTCTTCATTACAACATCGTTGGAAGCAAAATTACGGAAGATTTGTTTGGCACGCTAAGGTCTATTTTTTGCTTCCGACCTTCTATAGTATCCCATTTTCAGTAAATCTATTTTTTCCTAATATCATGAAATAAATGTTTAGGTATTTTTCAAAAACTGAAAAGAAGATCAAGAAGTCATCCAAAACATTTCATTGGCCGAAGAAATAAATAACGAAATTTGGGTTCTCCAAAAACATTGAAATCAATATTTTGGGTCCCCGAAACATTGGGCATATATTAAGGCATAAAAATAATGGCACGGACCCTCCGTATTGAAACTTAGGGAGTGCCCCCTGGGCTCAGCTATCAGGTGCCGGAAAGCAAATTATGTTTGATATACGAAAAGACTTTCACCCAGGAACGGCTAACAATTCAAACATAGTTAATAGAGAGAAACACTGGTTAGGAAACGCGGCAAACTTCAAAAGAGGAACTCTTTGTTCGCCTTTTCGGCGCGTCACGTGACCTTTACCGTGCACAAGCCAAGGCTTCAAAACAAAACACACCGCGCATTACGACGTGAAAATCATTTTTGTGGCTACAAGTTGTTCGTTTTTAGCAGAAAACAGAGTTCATTAGAAGTGGAAATAGTGAAAAAGTTCAATTAGATTACTCTTTGGACATGCCTGGAGATAACTGTTCGGTTTGTAACTGCGGAACATCGCGTAGAGAGAAGGGAATTGGAATTTTCAAGTTGCCAAATCGGAAAACGGCCCCGTACCAAGAATGGCGTGCTGCTTGGTTAAACGAATTAAAGAAGAATCGTGAAATGGATAAAGACTTTCGGCGACAAATCGCAGAAGATTCTGTTCATACATGTGAGAAACACTTTCATCCTGATGACATTGAAACACGTAAGTTAGCAGCTAGCCCAAGATTTGTAGATTTTTTGCAGAAAATGGGCCATTGGCCAACCAAAGCCATCTCGCATACATGGCGATAAAAAAACCAGTGTAATGTCATTTCCATGCATGTTTAGGCCTCTTTTTGGGGCTGCAAATGGAAGATATAACAGCTGACTTTTGTGACATTAACTCCTGCTTTATGTTCTGAATGTCACTTTTTAAAAACTAATGTTTAAGTGCAGCCTGAGAGAGAGAGAGAGAGAGAGAGAGAGAGAGAGAGAGAGAGAGAGAGAGAGAGAGAGAGAGAGAGAGAGAGAGAGAGAGAGAGAGAGAGAGAGAGAGAGAGAGAGAGAGAGAGAGAGAGAGAGAGAGAGAGAGAGAGAGAGAGAGAGAGAGAGAGAGAGAGAGAGAGAGAGAGAGAGAGAGAGAGAGAGAGAGAGAGAGAGAGAGAGAGAGAGAGAGAGAGAGAGAGAGAGAGAGAGAGAGAGAGAGAGAGAGAGAGAGAGAGAGAGAGAGAGAGAGAGAGAGAGAGAGAGAGAGAGAGAGAGAGAGAGAGAGAGAGAGAGAGAGAGAGAGAGAGAGAGAGAGAGAGAGAGAGAGAGAGAGAGAGAGAGAGAGAGAGAGAGAGAGAGAGAGAGAGAGAGAGAGAGAGAGAGAGAGAGAGAGAGAGAGAGAGAGAGAGAGAGAGAGAGAGAGAGAGAGAGAGAGAGAGAGAGAGAGAGAGAGAGAGAGAGAGAGAGAGAGAGAGAGAGAGAAGGGATAACCTTGTGTAAGGAAATATAAAATTTCATTATGAAATTCATATTGGATTAGATCTCCCAAGCATATAATTTTATCAGGGAAAAGGCAGAATCTTCAAAGTAACTAATTGGAATTTTAATTCAATTATTTCAGATGTTGGTCCAAAGATGACAAAAAGATTTCCAATATTTGGAAGGCTTCCAACTCTTAATATGCCACAGAAAAGCCATGCAACTGAAAAACCAAAGCCAAGACAACCAAGGAAGATTGTGCAAGATAAAAAGGTAGAGACGAAGAATTATTGCTATAAGGATTTCAATGATTTGAAGATGAGGCTTTTGGGTCTAAAATCCTTACAAGCATGGTCAATAACCTTCTACGATGACCGGATTATGTTGAAGAAAATAGAGTCATCATCATTGATTCCACGGTTTGAGATAACTGTTGACAGTGAGTTGCAGTACTATGTTGCAGTATATGGTTGGTTTTTACCAGAGCAGCATCCAATCTACTCAAAGAATGCTCGTTCATTGAGGAATATATTCATTGCGAATTTGGTGATGGATCTTGAAAGTTACCCCCTCTGTGAAGGTATTCAACCCATAGAACTTTCAAGCCATTTGGTGAATCATATAATTCCATTGCATACTGACCCAGTGTCACATGACGAGACTTCGAGTCCTTATCCTCGCAAAGAGTACTGGAGAAATATGAAATGCCTTATCTTGTCACCAGATGCCAAATGTGTATCATGCATTCAGCACCTCAAAGTTAGCTCAAAGATGTTGCAAGTTAAGAAGAAGAACCTAGAGAAGCCTGCACACCTGAATGCCCCAATCTCAAATACTGCCCCAGAAAGGATAAAAATAACTCTTCAGCAGCAGCGTCTTCACTGTGCCAACCTTGAAGGACAATTAGCTGATATGAGAGATGAGCTACAACGGTCAAGTGTCAAGGTTGATCACCAATTGAGTAACGATTTGACTGAAATTATAAGCAACTCAGAGACAAAACTATCCCCCTTTATGGAGTTGTTTTGGCAACAACAGAAGAAACTTTTTAACAGCAGTCCAACAGGAGTGAGGTATCATCCTATGCTTATACGTTTTTGCCTTTCATTAGCTGCAAAGTCACCGTCTTGCTATGAAGAGTTGAGGCAAAGTAATGTGTTAGTCTTACCAAGTCAGCGAAGGTTAAGAGACTATAAGAACTGGATACGACCAAAACCAGGCTTTCAAGATGGTGTAATAATGCAATTAAAAGCTGAAAGTGATAAGTACTTTGGAGCTCAAAGATATGTCATTTTATTAATGGATGAAATGAAAGTGATGGCAAATCTAGTTTTTGATAAAACCACAGGAGAACTAATTGGTTATGTGGACCTTGGAGATCCTGAGGCAAATTATGCCTGCCTTGAGAAAGTGGATGAACTTGCTTCACACGCACTTGCCTTTCTTGTCAGGGGTGTTTGCACTGAGTTGAAGTATTGCCTAGCTTACTTTGCAACAACTGGTATAACAAGTGCACAACTAATGCCACTGTTTTGGGATGCAGTATGCATACTTGAAACTTCATGCAATTTGCCAGTTATTGCAGCTACAGCAGATGGAGCTTCCACCAACAGAAAGTTTTTCAACCTCCACAAAGATCTTGATGGTAATGCTGGAAGAGACATTTGCTACAGATCCATTAACTTTTTTGCCCCCGACAGATATATTTTCTTCTTTGCAGATGCGCCACATCTTATAAAAACTGCACGAAATTGTTTGTATTCTTCAGGATCAGGTTCTTGTGTTAGATACATGTGGAATAATGGTTGTCATATTTTATGGCAACATGTGTCAAGTCTTTATTATGAGGACATGGAAAATGGATTGAAACTTTTGCCAAGATTAACATATGAGCATGTGAACTTGACACCCTATTCAAAAATGAGAGTAAACCTTGCTGCCCAAATCCTCAGTGCCTCTGTATCAGCAGTACTGAAAATGAAAGGATCAGATGACATTTTAGGTACGGCCAAGTTTTGTAAATGCTTGACAAATTCTTTGACTGCTTGAATGTTCGAAGCACAACAGAACACATTCGAAAGAGGAAAGAGTTTCTAGCTCCTTATACTTCAATAGATGATGAGCGATTTGAATGGCTTGAAGGCAGTTTTTTGGGTTTTTTTAAATCCTGGCAAGAAAGCATAGAAAACAGAAATGGTAACTATACTGAAAATGCAAAGAATAAAATGTTTATTTCAGGCAAACGCATCGAAGGAATACAAATTACTGTTTATTCTTTGATAGAAGCAACTAAGTTCTTATTGAATGAAGGAGTGGAATTTGTTCTTTCTGAGAGATTCTGCCAGGATCCTGTGGAAGAATACTTTGGCAATCAGAGAAAGCTAGGAAGAAGAAGTGACAATCCAGATATTAATAAATTTGGATTCAACAACAATACAATAAGGATTCAGAGGTCAATTTCTTGCCAAAGTGGGAACACACGAGGTCGCAAGGACAAAAGCAAAGCATGGTACAACATTACAGATGAACAGCTGCCATCATGCTCTAAAAAAAGAAAGTAACACTGAATTTTCACTTGTTTCCTGTCATTATATTATCACTCAGATTGTAAATGAATCAGTCAACTACCTTTAATAATTAAAGTTTGCAATATAATGGTGTACACTTTAGAGAAGAAATAAAGTGTTATTAAAAGTTTTTAAACAGAATTATTGCTTGCTCTCTTTATTTCTGCACGTAAACCTTTTGACTTGCCTTTCTTTGCTTCAATTTTGGACTTTTGGATAACATCCGTGCAAAGGAAAAACATCTAACCTTTACATACAAACTAATGATACTGAATAAAATATCTTTTAAAATGGTGCTTTCTGGAATAGTATCTAAGTTATTCACCATTGCATCAAATGCTTGTTTGACTGTACAATCTTGCATTGTTTCGCAATGATCAAATTTGCATCAATTTTTTCGAACTGAGCGTGGGGCTAAATTTTCTGAAGTTGACCTCTGTTTTAAAACAGATATTTTCTGCATCTTTGTTTATGCCCCACAAACCACCACGACTTAATGCACTTGTTAATTTGTTCCTTTCAAGCTCTTCATCACTACATTTGCCTTGTTTTAATACTGCCATTGTGCATTGGCTCTCTCGTGATTGCCATTTCTTCCCGCTTCTGTGCTTCTGATGGAGTTTATGGAAAACATAGCCACCTATATATTGCAAGCCTGCTTTCTCTCTTTCTGAAATTTCAGGTTGCTTTGCAGTGGGAATTGGAGACAGTGAGGAGCCTCCCTCCTTGACTTGCACCAAAAGTTGATCAGCAAGTTTCATAGAAAGCAATGTTGCAGCATGATTTGATAGGCCTGGAAAACATCCTTCAGCTTTGCGAGGAATTGTTGTGTAAAACCTTTGATAGTATTTATCCAGATCTCTTTTCTGTGAAAAAGAACCAATTATTTTTGATATGGCCTTATATTCTTCACTTTCTTCATCCATTTCTGTGTAAACAAAGGCAACAAGATCATCTTTTATGTGCTTGGCATAGACTGGATTTTCTACAATCTTTTTCTTTGCTGTCTCAATAGCATTCTTCAATATTAAACCATCAAGTTGAAATGATGGTACCTCACTTGTCCTGGCTCCTTCCTCTGCAACAACACTCTTCTGGGGGTGCTTTGTTGTTTTGTGTCTTTTCAGCCCACCTTTGCTTTTGCATTTTTTCCCACACACATTGCACACAACATCAGCATTGTCCATCTAGTGTTGATAAATACAGATATTACAGAAATATACGAAACTAATTAACATCTAGTTCTTGGCATTAATAGTAAGTTGATAGATAGCCAGGTAAAACTAACTAGCCTACCTATAGCTAGTAAAAGGTTGTTTCCTCCACTAAAAGTGTCCTCGACCCTCGTAGAAATGTAATTCACAACATCATAGTAACTTAAAATAGCATGGTTCTCTCAAATGCGTTTTAGATGTTAAATTTCTAAACAGTTATTCAAATTTAAAATGCAGATATAACCGAATTGCTGACATAATCAAGAAGGAGTTCCAGCAGAGCAAGCTTGTTCATGTTTTAGGCCATCATCTCGGAAAAAGCAATCTTTTGTCGCATCCCACCTCCGTGTTCTTTATAAAAAGAAAATTGTTTAGTTTAATCATGTAAAATACAAACCTCATTTACTGCCGCTACAAATTGCTCTTCTATTTCATCATCTTCGTCCAAAATATCCATAAGGATGTGGAAATTCTCCCCGAAAATGTATAAATTGTTATTGGATGAAGCCATTTTGCACGAATGTTGTGCACCTTCATTGTCACGTGACGATTCAATTGGACCTCCACATGCGAACAAAAGCTCTTTCGTTTGAAGTTTGCCGCGTTTCCTAACCAGTGTTTCTCTCTATTAACTATGATTCAAACGGAGGCGCTCTCCCAATTACACATATTTCGAATATACGCTTGAAAAGAGGTTTCAAGTTGGGGGGAGGCTTATTAAATTGTTGGGAGGGCACTCAATCGAGGGGAGGTGCCCATTCGGGGGTATACGGCATTTTGTGACGTAGAAAAGCTAAAGAAGCTCAGTTTTAGAGCGAATTACAGTCAACTCTCCCTAAATCGGATGCCATTGTGTACGCTACACCTCGTCTCAGTCTTACAGCATGAAGTTTTAAAATTGTGAGAAACAGCGGAAATATTTTGTTGACATATGTAAAAGCTTTTTTCGTCTGACACTCTTTAGAGTATAATCGTCAGAAACAGACTGAAACAAATTTTGAAATTTTTTAATTCCTCAAAGACAATGCATGAAGTTTTATTGAAATTTGTAAATCCGGACGAAAGCGTACTGTCCATCTTTAGGAGTTGTCCGTTCCATTCGGCTTTTTAGAGAGATGTATAGAAAAGAGAGAAACTCTATGAGACTTGAAAATATGCTATTCAATGAAATATTGCCAGGAGAACGGTATAAAACATTGCATTTTTCAAAAATCTCAATAGCATCATGTTATACAATGTTATACTATACAGCAGTCTTAAACATGTTCATATGCCTGAAATGCTTCAGTGATATCCTTCATTGCATTGCCAAAGAAAATATCAAAATCATGTTTGACTTCTTCAGCCTTGTATTGTTTTGCGGTATCAAGATACAGACGTACATCGCCATTCTCTCTTGCATTCAAACAGAAGTCAAATGCTTCTAGAAATATCGATTCCATCAACTTTGCTTTCATTGGACTAGCAACAGAAAACATCATTGCTCTTAACTCTTTAATACCTGGTGCACTGGATGTATTTAGCTCTTTGTCAAAGATCTTCTTAATAGCTCCTCTAGCAAGGTGCTCTCGAAAGCGTGTTCTGAAGTCTCGCTCGGTAACACCAATGTATACAGGGTAGTTAGCCTTCTTTGATGGGTCGACAAAGTACAAAACGTACAAACCACGGCTATTTTGGGAGCATTTGTTAATTGAAGCTTCGTTTGAAATATTCTGGTCACTCTCAATGCTGTCATATAGCATCTTTTTTAACGCAAAGAATATAAACTGACCGCATTGCTCTGCCTTCATGTCGACCCTGAATAGGCAGGGAATTCTATGTAAAAAACTAAATTTCAACCTAACCTCAAATTTTATTGCTGAAATATACCAAATCGACCCTGGAGATTTCAAATCAAAGATGGGACACTTTTGATTTTGACCGGAAGTACGCTAATTTGATGACGTCATAAAGTGCACAATTTTCGCTTTAAATCTGTGTTTACTTGCCTGAATTGCGTTTGATATGAATAATATATGCATTTTCAGACTCAGCAGACAAGGTGCTATCGACTCATGTATATTTTGTTTATTTTCATCAACATCTCTATTTTTAGATATGACGTCATCGACATTGAAAATCACCAAAATTGTATTTTTTCTTATCATTAAGGTACTAGCATGTCTATCATCGCACGAAAACTCCTTTTTAGAGGCAGAAACATCTCTTATGGGTCATCTTAGAGTGTCCGTGTAGTTCAACGGCCTATCAGTTCACCATTTCTTCTACCTTTGCTTTTCTTTACGACACAAGGACCTTCCTTGAACCAATTCTGTATAGGACAAGTTTGAATGGCAGGAGCGTTTGGACGGATGGCACGACAAGTGGGTGGCTAGGAGCAAAGAAAGGGCAATCGCAATAGAGAACGAAGTTAAGCAGAAGAAGCCGATAAAAGTGGTGCTTCAGGATAGACACTGGAATAGTCTTTTGGCCACGATCCATATACTGCATTGAAAAGCTTTAGAGAATGTTCCAATGAACATTTCTTTTGTTCTTTACGGCGTATTCTGGTTACTCCTTCCCCTCGACCAGTTTCGTTTTAAACAAAAAAGGATGCCTTTTTCGTTATCCATTTATCTTCATTCAGCGCGTATAAGAAATCTTAACATAAAATCAAATTGATACATAATGATATGGCTATAAACCATCAAATATGTATTTGAAACTATGGTTTATCTTCTGTTTGAATCAGACGGACTTCAAGATATACTGCTTGGAAGCAACTTCGTGTCTATTTTTGTTTACCAAAGTATTCCATTCTTGTTTCGCTATCGCTGTTGTAAATTTTAGCAAACAAAATGCCATTGAAACAATTTTCGCAGCTCTTTGCTCGCAGCTATGTTTTAAAGTCAGCCATCGCATGGTGCTAAATGTGCGCTCACAGAACGCTGAGGAGATGATACACGATGGTGCAAGTTTATGATCTTGTGGACTTCGGAACACTGTTTCCTTTCACAGGGCTTTGTGAATCGAAGCATGTGTTAGGCTCTCTGTCGGAAACGCTCTTATGATAATCGATTTTAACAGGATTCTTCATTTTTCTTTACCAAAGCAAGATCTTCTTGCCCTAACCTTTCCTAACCTGGAAAATCACGTCAGTTGTTTCATAGTAGGATGGGTGCATCTTGTCAATCATCCCATCGTCCACTGTATCGGTGCAGTGCAAAGCCCCTCTCGTTCAGAACACTGTCTACATACTCCATCCGCTTTTTTGACTTTGCTTTCCCGGTCCCTATCGGTCCACTCCTACGACGTAGGGCCATTTCCGGCTTACATTGAAAATTCGCTGAAATCTTCTCCCGTTCCTCATTTCTTAAGCCTTTAGAGAATTTGCTGCAAAGAATACGAAGCATGATCATCAGATATAATGCGATTTCTTTTGAGTTCCTTGGGAACTTTCCTTGCAAACATACAAGCTTTCCTGTCACATTCAAATAGAAGAGGACTGACGACAACTGGGGCATGAGAATTCCTTGGATTCTTATTTTGCTGCTAGCAAAGATGCATTGATTATTCTTCAACATTTCCAATGTTGCGCGCAGATCATCAGTCTTCTCAAAGATGACTAAGCTGCATTGACTCTTATTCCCCATCTTGTTATAGACAGGCTCTTAATTTGAAGGAAATCGTATTCTATTCAACTGCATCTTTCTCGTTTAAGGTTTTTTTCTATCTTAATCAAACAGGAAAACTCGCTTTGGGAAAGTACACGGAATGAATCCAGAGCTTGCCATAGATGCAGAGATTCTGATAAATTTTCTTCCTGAAGCATCTGGATTCTGGGGCAACATCAGGCAACATCGGACAGCATAAAGGAAAAGCTAAGAAAGCAACTTGATGACCTGCCAACAATGCTTGGTCTCTACAGCGTTAAACAGGGGGAGAAAATAACTAGCCACTATCTTTAATTCAATGCCTTGTGAAAGGAAACAGTGTTCCGAAGTCCACAAGATCATAAACTTGCACCATCGTATAACCATATCATCAGCGTTCTGTAAACGCACATTTAGCAACATGCGATGGCTGGCTTTAAACATAGCTGCGAGCAAAGAGCTGAGAAAATTGGTAACAAGAATGGAATACTTTGGTAAACAAAAATTACACGTTTTTATGTCCGAAGGACATATTAAGAGGGTGTCGTGGAACGCATGTATACATAGAAAATAGATAGGTAGGTAGGCATATAGACGCTTTTTCTTGCCAAACGTGTAACAAAAGATAAACCACAAATACTAGGAAGTAAACTTTGAAGTCGCCGTAAGTGTTGTCGTTAGTGGGCATAATTAACTAAATGCAATTGCTTGCCAGAAACATCAATAAGTATCAATTGTCAGTGTAGTGCAGTGGAATAATGCGCTTGTTTCTTGGGCTAAGGGTTGTGAGTTCGATCCACGATGCAGGAACATTCTAATATCAAGATTTTCGACACTAAAAATTTGACACCATGATTTTCTCGCAAAAATCTTGCTTTGGTAAAGAGAAAATGAAGAATCCTGTTAAAACCGATTACCATAAGAGCGTTTCCGACAGAGAGCCTAACACATGCTTCGATTCACAAAGCCCTGTGAAAGGAAACAGTGTTCCGAAGTCCACAAGATCATAAACTTGCACCATCGTGTATCATCTCCTCAGCGTTCTGTGAGCGCACATTTAGCACCATGCGATGGCTGGCTTTAAAACATAGCTGCGAGCAAAGAGCTGCGAAAATTGTTTCAATGGCATTTTGTTTGCTAAAATTTACAACAGCGATAGCGAAACAAGAATGGAATACTTTGGTAAACAAAAATAGACACGAAGTTGCTTCCAAGCAGTATATCTTGAAGTCCGTCTGATTCAAACAGAAGATAAACCATAGTTTCAAATACATATTTGATGGTTTATAGCCATATCATTATGTATCAATTTGATTTTATGTTAAGATTTCTTATACGCGCCGAATGAAGATAAATGGATAACGAAAAAGGCATCCTTTTTTGTTTAAAACGAAACTGGTCGAGGGGAAGGAGTAACCAGAATATGTCGTAAAGAACAAAAGAAATGTTCATTGGAACATTCTCTAAAGCTTTTCAATGCAGTATATGGATCGTGGCCAAAAGACTATTCCAGTGTCTATCCTGAAGCACCACTTTTATCGGCTTCTTCTGCTTAACTTCGTTCTCTATTGCGATTGCCCTTTCTTTGCTCCTAGCCACCCACTTGTCGTGCCATCCGTCCAAACGTTCCTGCCATTCAAACTTGTCCTATACAGAATTGGTTCAAGGAAGGTCCTTGTGTCGTAAAGAAAAGCAAAGGTAGAAGAAATGGTGAACTGATAGGCCGTTGAACTACACGGACACTCTAAGATGACCCATAAGAGATGTTTCTGCCTCTAAAAAGGAGTTTTCGTGCGATGATAGACATGCTAGTACCTTAATGATAAGAAAAAATACAATTTTGGTGATTTTCAATGTCGATGACGTCATATCTAAAAATAGAGATGTTGATGAAAATAAACAAAATATACATGAATCGATAGCACCTTGTCTGCTGAGTCTGAAAATGCATATATTATTCATATCAAACGCAATTCAGGCAAGTAAACACAGATTTAAAGCGAAAATTGTGCACTTTATGACGTCATCAAATTAGCGTACTTCCGGTCAAAATCAAAAGTGTCCCATCTTTGATTTGAAATCTCCAGGGTCGATTTGGTATATTTCAGCAATAAAATTTGAGGTTAGGTTGAAATTTAGTTTTTTACATAGAATTCCCTGCCTAGAAAAAGCGAAATCATTCAGTAAAGATTTCATGCTCTGGTGGTACAAATTTCATACACTATTTTTCCGCTTGGATACTTCCTTTTTTTGGCCAGGTAATAAAAGAATAATTAGCTTATTTTGTGTCTTTTTCTGTGACTGCTGTCCAAATATGGGCATTGTGTGGTCACGTGACTTCGTTTGCGTCAACTTGTAGAGTATTAAACTTTAGTAAAAGTCAGTTATTTTCAACTACTAAAAGGTATGCATTTTAGGTGTTACAACTGATTGTTCAGTGTTCCTCCTTGTTCCTGCACGTTCCTGTTCATTCCTCCCCGTTCCTCTCAATTCCTCCCTGTTCCTGTTCATTCCTCCCCGTTCCTCCTCGTTCCTCCTTATTCCTCCCTGTTCCTCTTGTTCCTGCACGTTCCTCTTCATTCCTCCTCGTTCATCTTCATTCCTCTGGTTCCTCCTCATTCCTCCCTGTTCCTCCGCGTTCCTCCGCGTTCATCTTCATTCCTCTTGTTCCTCCTCATTCTTCCCTGTTCCTCCTTATTTCTCCACGCTCCTCTTCATTCCTCCCCGTTTCTCTTCATTCCTCCCCGCTCCTCCTTATTCCTCCCTGTTCCTCCTTGTTCCTGCACGTTCCTCTTCATTCCTCCTCGTTCATCTTCATTCCTCTGGTTCCTCCTCATTCCTCCCTGTTCCTCCGCGTTCCTCCGCGTTCATCTTCATTCCTCTTGTTCCTCCTCATTCTTCCCTGTTCCTCCTTATTTCTCCACGCTCCTCTTCATTCCTCCCCGTTTCTCTTCATTCCTCCCCGTTCCTCCTTATTCCTCCCTGTTCCTCCTTGTTCCTTCACGCTCCTCTTCATTCCTCCCCGTTCATCTTCATTCCTTTCAATTCCTCTTCATTCCTCCTCGTTCCTCTTGTTCCTCCTCATTCCTCCCTGTTCCTCCTTGTTCCTCCACGTTCCCCTTGATTCCTCCCCGTTCATTCTCCATTCCTCCCCGTTCCTCTTTTTAGAAATTGCCATTTTTACGTAGACATTTCAAAATGCACATCAGAAAATAGAAATCTCAATTTGAAAGCAGAACAGTTTCTTAGTTGTTGTTTTACTTTATTAGTCCATAAGAGTTTCTTGATTTTTTAGAAAAAGGAATATATAGTTTCTTATAGTCGGTTTCTTAAAAAAAAATTAGTGCAATCTTCAAAACACCATCGATCTTTCAGCAAACCAACGACCTTCTAAATGTGGGGGCTGCAAGCTGCATAAGCCCCTCATACTGATTAGGGTCAAGTACAATAAGCAAGTAGAGCTGAAATGTTGCATAACTTTTTGGTTAAGATGGCTTTCCTTATAAAGTACATTATTGCAAACTTGTCAATTACATTGAAAGGCAATAGATGATTTCGGTATGACGTCAGAAAGCATTAAAATTTTTCGAAATCACATGATATCGAGTTTTTGATATGAAAATCTTATAAAGCAGCCAAAACTTAGTCTAGGTACAAAGTTTCACTGTCCTAGCGCTTGTGTTCTTAATTTTATGAGCATTCAAAGTTCCCGATTTCATAAAGGCTTTGACCGCAAAAATGAGCTTGATGCACACGGTCAAAGCCCTTATAAAATCGTAAACTTTGGACGCTCGTAAAATCGATAATGCACGCGCTGAGATAGTAAAACTTTGCACCTAGACTAATTTTTGTGTGCTTTATACGATTTTAACATCGAAAGATTGATATCTTGTGATTTCGTAAAATTTTTCTACCGAAATGATCTATATAAAAAAAGCACTTACGCTTAATTCTTTCTCAGCTTCAAGATTTTTTCAGCGATTCCTTTCTTTGATCTTTGCTTTGCACAATCGTTTCGTCGTCTCATGTCATGAAACTTGACTCGACTTTGGAAGAATTTCGAAACAGAAAGCGGAAACAAAACGGAATTCCCAGGAAATCGCCTTCATGTAGTGGATGTCTTAAAATCTTGACTGTGGAATGCGGAATACGAAACGCAAATTACGGAATGCAGACAGATTGTAATTAAAATAGAAATGTCTAATAAAAGACAATTTGTGGGTAGATTAGACAGTCTTTCAATTGTACAAAACTTCAAAATTGCGATAGACAGCGGAATCATTTTCTGGCATAACTGAAGGCTTGTTTCGTCTGACACTCCTCAAAGTACGAACGTCAGAAACTGACCGAAACAATGAACTAAGGCGGAATTTATACCCAGATGCGGCTCCAAATGCACAAGCTGAATTGGCATTGGCGTTAGAGTAGACAGTTCCATATTTTTTAACAGAGTATACAGTACCATACACAACTATTTATTTAGAATCTGCACCAATTCTGTCTGTCTTATCTGTCATGAAGCATTAGTTGACATCTGCAAGGTAGGGAATGTTCGGAATAACGGATGCCCCATATAAATATAAAAAATGTATAGTTTTTAAGTGAGGAAAGGAACTCTGATTAAAATGCAAGGTTAGTGATCCCCAATTTCGTTAAAAAAGTCGGTTATTATTCAGAATAGGAGTCCAGGGTCATCTGCTTTCCTCTTCATGGATTAATTTCATCCCTACTTTCGTTGAACTTGAGATAATGGTAAAACAGCTTATTTCCGTGCGCTAAAAACAAACAAAGATTACAAGCATCACCTCTAACTGGGTAAGACAGTTATGAACGAGAAGAGCTTCTTTCTCCTGAAGGTGCTGTGGCGTTGTGGTGTAATCCAGCCGACTCTTGGTGTCAGAAGCTCAGTCTGGTCAGGGTTCGAGCCCAGCCACGGTAGCGTCACGGCCAGGGTCGAGGTCTCGATTAGTTACCTACTACTGAGATCCTAGCGACTGGCGCTAAAACACCATTTCACCTTCACCTCCCAGGAATTTCTTTTCACGCTCTTGTACCGATTTCTCAACGAAAAAGACATCATCGATCATTGCAATAGCAGCAGGGTAAGACGCTGATACTGGCAATCCATCGTTGCTTCTGAGCTGCATCTAGCTACTGTAAACATGGGCAGCATATCACTTGGCAGCCGCCATTCCCGCTAGACTGACTTATAAGCATATTTTTGGCCTGTCTCTTTATCCAGTTCACCAGAAAATTTGATAAAGTTCGAGATAAAGAGCGGTTTTTCCTCTATGGGAAATATAAAATGTTTCGAGACAGCGAATATTCGAGATAACGGGCATTCGAGATAGCGGATGATTTTTCTATACAAACCCTTATACCAAAACGAGGGGAAATGGAAAATCGTTCGAGATAGCATATGTTCGAGATAGCAGGCAGCCGAAGCGATGTTAACTGTATGTGGCCTGGCTCTCATGGTTGCCTAGACTTGGCCATTGCACTTGCACTCTTTTCTATAAGAGTAATATTATATGAAAACGCCTGGCTGTGTTACCCGGGGGGGCACTCTTTCGTATTTTGGTGGGGGTGTGTGGACAGCGGAACTTTTTGTAGACCCATCCTCAGGTAATTTTATTTTACGTAAACCCATCCATAGGTAATTAATATTTTCGCGCCAATTCTAAAACGACAACAAAAACCACCTAAAATGGCGATTTAGTCCGCATTGTTGTTCCGAATTTTAGCATGAAGTCCAAAAATGTGTTTTAAAATCGTCTTGTGCGCCATGTATTCTGCTTTTTCAGGTAATATAAAAACATCAATCATGCTCTGGCAAGTTAATTAGAAAATTACCCATTCTTAGGTGAACTTATTTGAAAAAATGCACCCATTGTCAGGCAAAAAAAACTAAAAAAGCACACCCATTCTCAGGTAAAACCAAGGAAAAAAGTCACCAATTCTGGCCGCACATCCCCACTACCTAAATATGAAGGAGTGCCCCCCGGGTGTGTTACGCTAAGATTTCAATTAAGAGCTGTCATTCACTGAAAACTATTGCTGTCTTATTAAACGACTGGTTCGCGTGAAAAAAATTGTACCACTGCAAATCATGGTAGGCTAATATTAGATCTTTTCATTCGAATGGGTATAAATTATCCAGTGGTTACCCTTTCCCATCAAACAGTTCTTTCTAACGCATGTCCATTTTTGTTTGTTTTTGTAAACAATGATAGCACACCTGCTTCTAGGAATAAATATGTCTGCAGAAATGCTTCGTCTTTGCTTGTGGTCAATTTTGAAAATCTTCTCTCGACCACGTTCTAAGACTTGCGCAGACGCCAAATTTCCATGTGGTTGGCTCTAGCAGTCATTATTTCTACGTAATGTATAGGGACAGTATAAGATTAGACTCCTCCCCCGGGTCCGTTTTAAATATACGGATTCCGAATTCCATATCTAGAGGTTCACATTGCACTGCTTAGATTAGTCCCTGGATTAGTCCTTGGATATCACCGGGGGGGGGGTTCTTCCATTGAAATGGAACCTGGGCGTGTGCCGCGCTAGGGGGTATACTTTTCGGACTTCTAGTCTAGCCTAGGGTATACTTTTTTGCAATTTTGGTCTAGCCAAGGGTATCATATTTGGCAATGGAGCAGCCATGCTTTCATCTTAAGTAGCCTTTGCAAGTAGAATTTCATCGAAAACATTTTTGAAATAAACTGGTAAAAGGAAAAGGTCGACCTTTGAATTTCCCGACTTAACACCAACAATTCAGGGCGTATTTGTTAGTCAAGGGTATCATTTTGTAGAATTGGTCACGCCAAGGATACCAGTTCCTCGTAAAAATTAGTCTAGCCAACGGTACCATTCTGAATGTGCTGGCGGCAGACCCGTACCCAAAATTTAGCCAAGAATCCTCCCCCCCCCCCACGTGGGATGATCAGTAGTATCCCTTTGCTTAGCAAAGTAACGTACAGAGGCAGTTCCTCATGGAATCTCATGTCATAAGAAACTAAGACAAGCAACAGTCTGCAAAAGAAGCTTTCAGCAATGCTTGAAAAAGAACTACAAAGAAGCTTCGTTATGCAGCTGTAGGCTTTGCATAGATTTCATGCCCAACATCGGCTTTATTAATGTTAAAGATTAAGTATTCGCATGTAATGTTATATGCTGTTGTTCTTTTTGTGTATGTACTTCTATCTTACTTATATTAGCCATTAATACCTATGCTTGTGTGCTGTTAGTATTTCCGTAAAGTCGAAGATTTAACTTTTTTTAAAGCGTTATTTACAGTTGGTTTGTATTAGCTGCTAATGCTAGCTATTTTTGAAACCAACTTAAAAGAGAAAGTGATTGAAAAAAATAGCAAATGTATGTGCCTATCTTTCCAAAAACTATGTAGTATCATTTTTTGCCATCTAGCTTAGGTAAGAGAAGAGCCAATCAGAGGTTGGATCAACCTTTTTTGTTAATACATTAAAATGCTTTGTTTGATACTTTTTGTTGTACACTTTTTTTTAAATAAGCAACTTGACTTTTGTCCAGCCCTCAAAGTTGCTTAAAATTTTAGACACTTCAGCCCTCAAAGTTGCTTAAAAGTTGCTTTACCTTTTTTACCTAACAACCACCCTTGACTTTGCGGGTCAAAATCGTCAACTGTTAGGCCTATAACACGACTTTTAGGAGACAGTAAGTGGAAACACGTTAGCTAACGAACTTCAACATGCAAAACAAAAAATTTCCTGACAACAAGAAAGCGTATAAGCTTGGTTGTTTGACTTCTTAGTTGCTTACAGTAATTCAATTGAGCCCTAAAGTTGCTTAATATTAAGGTCATTTCAGCCCTAGTTGCTTATTGCGCGGTTGCTTATTAAAAAAAAGTGTATTTAGTTTTAATGCTTTAAGGTTGCCTTGGCTTCCATATAGCGGCAACTATTGCTGTCAACGTTGCACGAACGTTGGAAATAAACAACCTTAGCAAGGCGAGGCGTTCCCATTCGATAGTTAAACTTGACTTGATGTTCAAGTTTCATCCCTTGGGCTATGAATAATAATTTTGTCCAGAGATTTAACAAATTATTTTTCACTTTGCTTTCTTACCCAAACCGACTTTCACGTCATGATTTCTCTGTGACGTAAATTTGCGAGATTTTGTGATTTTTTAATCAAAAGAACCTGCTTGTTTTGTCATATTTTATCGATTTAGAGAAGGTAGTACTGATAAAAAATGTATAACTCGACTTTTTCTATTTCTTCAGCGATTTCCATTACACGTTTTTTTTTTTATAAGAAACCCTTTACAAGAAACCCAGACTCTCGAATGGCCAAAAATTTAAGAAAATCCAGTACTGGAATTTTTTTAAGTAGGAAACTTTTCACCACAGACAGCAAAAATGTTCCTTTAATTCCCGTGTTTCGTCTGCAATAGCCTGATAGCGTATTTTTGTGACAAGTAGACAAACAGGAAACTCATATGCATTTAATTTAAGTACGATCGATAAATGGGTTTGGAACATCATTCAGATAGAATAACTTTGTTGCCAATATGGACATTCAAGAAACTCTTAAGAAACTTTCAATACTCAAATTTTGAAAATTTTAAGAAACTTTCAGTACTGGGTCAATTTTTTAGTTTCTTATAAAAGAATACATGTACACGTTTTTTTTTTATAAGAACACTGAAATTGAAGAAAGCCATGTAGTGTTCTTAATTTTTCCGATTTGAAGGCTCAAAATGTTCTTAAAATGTTCTTAATTTTCTTGCTTTTTAAAAAGCTGTTCTTCTTCAAATTAGATGGTAATTGCTACAAAAAGGGACGCACATGTAAAAATATCACATAAATGCACAATGATTGATAGTTCACCTGTTTTCTAGAGTTGAGAGCAGGACAGCGCAACTAAAGAAAGTAAATTCTAATTTTTTTCTAGCTTCACAAAGCCTTGTAATGTTCTTAGCATGTTCTTAACTTTTTAGCCTCTGAAGCCTAATGTTCTTATATACTTTGTTCTTATAAAAAAAAAACGTGTATAGAATGACTGCCTATAGCTACAGCTCTATAGATTGACACAGTAAGTTAACTCTCACGTCAGTAGCTCTCCAGTAGCTGTGGGCGTTTCATGTGTGTGTTTTATGTTTTAAATGATGCAACATAAGAATCGAACCCAAAAAATGGCATTGACTGAAAAATTTTTACCAAAATGCGGGACTTAAAATCTCAAATTCTAGACCAAAATTTAACCCAAATTCAATCCCAAAAACATGGCAAATGCAACCCTGCGTCAAAATATGGCCATCACCCTAAGGTTCGAACACTTTACTGCATTTGATTTGATTTCAGACCTAAGATGATATTTCCACTAAGCTAAAGAGGTCAATGAAATTGGCAAGCAACTCTTAAAGTCTTGCTGCCAAAGGCTGTCTTCTGACACAGTCTGGGGCTCCAATCCAACCACTGACCACAGTTGTATGCCAAAGAAATGCCAAAGCGGTGGCAACAGCGAGTGTAGTAGCAGCTTGCCACAAGTGAAGTGATGGGAGACCGAATAATGCTAATGGAGCTGAAGGCTAAGAGGGACTAAGATCTATGCTACAGTCCTGAGGCCATAAATGAAGCAGGACTCTAGACTTAAAGAAAGTAAGATAAACGACTACGAGAAAAATAACAGAGATGAGAATGCTAGAGGATCAGAGAAGTGGCAATAAGAGACCGAGCGAGGACACCAGGATAATAGGCAGGGAGAGCTGAGAGCCGAGAACATAACATCGAAGATGCGGACTAAAAAGCTGTGATGGTATGCACAAGTGAAAGTAAAACTGATAAATGACAACTTCTGGAAAACGCGGTTGAAGTGGAAGCCGTGAAGGAATGGGACCAAGGGGACAACCAGTATTACGATGAAAAGATGCATGACTTTAATGAAGAGGATTGACAGGGTTGAAACCCCTGCAGAGGTGAATAAAGGCCCCTGACCTGGTCAACAGACTGGAACAGGGGATGATGTTGATGATGATGATGAAGATAATGATGATGATAATGATAATGATGATGATGATGATGATGATGATGATGATGATGATGATGATGATGATGATGATGATGATGATGATGATATGATGATGATGATGATGATGATGATGATGGTGATGATGAGGATTATGATGATGGTGATGATGATGGTGATGAAAAATCTATCCCGATGATCGTTGTTAGCCTGAATGTGTTTGGCCTACAGTTTTTTTTAATCGTACATCACCCGTTCACTCCCTCTCCTGGCTACTCATTTACCGACCTCGAAAGGATGAACAGCTGATTTGACTTTGCAGTCCGTAGACTTGTGGAAGGTGGTCTTGACGAGATTCGAACCATGACTACGTATGTTCGAACCCGTGACGAGCCCAGACGAGCTCCTTAAACTCCTTGCGTCTTGGTGTTATCCAGCTGACTCGTTGTGTCAGAAGCTCAGTGTGGTCAGGGCTCGAGCCCAGCCTGCCATGGTAGCGTCACAGCCAGGGTCGAGGTCTCGATCAGTTAACCTACTACTGAGATCCTAGCGACTGGCGCTAAAACACCATTTCACCTTCACCGATCATACAACGGCTTTTCAAGACTAGCGCTTTAAAATTTGCACGTGCAGATGATTTACCCGTATTTTGAACATGAGAATGAATGCAGAATTTTTCACTTATCTCAGCATCTGTTTCTTATCAATTTGATATTGGTTTGTTCTTGTGGAAAAGTCTTTTGCAGTCTTTTTTTGCAATCATATGTCCCCATAACGTTGCGTGACAGATCGCATGCACGCACATGTATGTCACGTGGTATATGAAGGGATCTTATGTGTTTGAATATCTTTTTATTTCTGTTAACCGTGATTGAAGGGATGCGTTCTCAACAATAGACAACAAGACAAAAGAACAATGGGATTTTCTTAATTGGCTGCCTAGACGTTTGTTTCTTGCGGCAATTGTAAAGTAATTTTGGCGCCAATTTTGCAGAAATGGCGGGAAACAAAATGAAATTGGCAAACACGATTTGTGTCAGCTCAGGAAAGGATTCTTTGTGAATTTCCTGGCATAAGTATGTTATTCACAATGTATGGCAGCCAACAGTGTGGCCACAACAGGAGGCCGACCGAAAATCGGACGTTCTTAATTACTGAGGGCATAAATAGAAGTGATTCGAATTTGCACATTACCCGCAATTTTGCTCAGGATATAGCCAATCACAGACGCTTAAATCTAATCCTCGATTTTGATTGGTGGGATTAAACAATAGGGCAGCGGAAATGAACTTCATTTCTTTCCGCAACAGAGCTTTCAGATCAAAACAAAAAGTTTGGCAAGGAAAGTGTTGTGTAGATTTGTTTGGTGAAGGTTGCTTAGATTCAGTCAGGTTAACCGAAGACTGTGAAATATTTCAATTTGTCTTGTTGAAAGCCTGAAGTTCCCATTTCAAGATGGTGAAAACATTTCGTGCCTATCTCCCTCAGGATTTATACAGAAAATATAGCTGCGTTCATTGCCGAGCACACTTGGCGAGCCACGATGACCTTATTTCGAAGGTACCAAAATTACTCTCACACGAAACAAATTATTATTATGTTACTTGCAAAGTATGAAAGATAAATATTAATATCTTATATTCATCTCTTTCTGTTTCAGTCGTTTCAAGGTAGTCAAGGGAGAGCGTATCTATTTAACTCTGTGTAGGTTGAAATTTTTTATTGTTGCTTAGGCCGTTGTGTTTGTCATTATATTTTTATCATTTTGAAATTTAGCACAGGTGTAGGAAGAAAAGAAATTCTTCTATTTTTAATCCTATTTTCTCAAAATATTCATATGCCCTCCATAACAGTAACCAGCTAGGTTTTCCCGGCACTTTTCTGCCTTTGTTTTTCTTATTTTTGTTGCAACAACAAGCATTGTTTACAATTTTTTGTGAAAATAGTAAAAGTCGGAAGGAAAACATTTTGAATGAAGCAAAGCTAAATCTTTCTGTTTTTAGAGTCAACATTGCTTGTGGCCCTGCAGAAGAACGTGTTTTGTTGACAGGATTACATGCTGTAGCCGATATCTATTGTGAAAATTGCAAAACAACTTTGGGATGGAAATATGTGAGTTTTCCCTGATTTTCTTAAAAATTCTGCTTTTTCCCCCAGACAAAATCAAAACATTGTAAACTTTGAAAAACATCTATCTTAAGCCTGTAATTTCAAATTCTAGTTTTGAAAAGTTTGGCTTTTTCATACATAAAATAAGAAATTATAGATCTTTTTCTTTTACATGGAGACTTGACATATTTAAATCCAAAAATGGCTGAAGAAATTCAGAATTGTCTGGACTGGAACCATCACTTTAAATTAATAAGGAATCAATCAATTTAACTTCCTATATATTTCTTTCAATTTCTAGACAAAGCATGCTTTGGTTAGGAGCCTTCTTTTTTCACCAGAAACTGATTGAATGTTTTTGATTTGTTTCATTTTCTTCAGGAACATGCTTTTGAATCAAGCCAAAAGTACAAAGAAGGCAAATTTATTATTGAGCTAGCACATATGATCAAAGAGAATGGATGGGAATGAAGATAAAAAACTTGAATCAGCTGTTTTCTTGTGTTGTTGGATTGGCTAAAAGATTTTGCAAATCAGATGGTAATGACAAAGAAATTCTGGATTTTGAGATTTATCACAGGAGATTGGATAAAGAAAATTTGCATTTTCAGCAGGACCAGCAAAGCAATTACAGGTATTTTTCATCAGGTGGGCTCTTTGAAATGTTAAAAAGGAAACACTGAGGGGCAAGTCACTCCATAAGCACATGGATAGTCAGTAAAATATTCAACATAATTGATGACACAGTTTTTTTGTTTTTCCTTAAATTGAAGAAAACTTTCCAACTTGGCTTTTTCTCAACCCTGAGATGCCTTACAAGTCTTTGTATTTTTTATTTTGGACTGATGTTCACCATCTTATCCCCACTTCCCTTCTCAAAAAACATATTTGAAGTGCTTTTGTGGGCAAATGTTCCACACAGTCTTATAAACACTATCTCAGAGAAAAAAACAAGTTTAACCTGACTCCCCTGACTCCCTGCACCTGTGCTTCTTTAACGGTGTTCTTTAAGAAAGCTATCATATATGTTTTCTCTTTTTAAATATTCTACCAAAATAGCAACTCAAAAGTAGAATTTTTCGATATAGAGGAAAAATTCAATACCCCTGCAAGTGATTTGATATCAAAATCCAATAGAACCATTCTGTGTATTATTCAAACTCTTTTGAAACAGGTTAGTTTTTCAAACCATGATGTGCTGGAGCTCTGCTATTTGCCCCTTGGAATACTGTACTCCTTCAATTTTATCATGCTTTTCTTACTTCTAGAAAGCAGATTCCAGTTTGATTGTACTGTACCTTGTAATGTATCATAAAGCCATGTTTGTGAATAAGGGTTACATAAATGGTGTTTGAAAGCTATACAGTATAAATTTGCCCTACTAGCCAGTGACAATTTTCCCAAAAAAGATGTCTTTAGTGACATTTCTTAGCAGGTGTGCTCTGAGAAAATCCTTTGCGAAAAATAAATCAGAAACAAAAGTTGTCACTGGCTACATAGTTGAGTATTAGTCTAGTTCTTTGTATTCATATGTAAATACTGTAAATAAAAACATTAAGGTTTCTATTTCAAGTTTCTTTCAAAAAGAAATTTCCTTTCAGACAGACTTCTGTATGTATCCTCCCAACTCCTTGCTTTCAAAATTTCTTCAAATACATTTTCATTGTCAAATACACTCTTTTTCTTTTATAAGAACCATTTTATAAGAACACGAGCCTGGATTTTGCCCAGATATTAAGAAAAAATAAGAACAAGCTGAGGCCTTTTCATAAGCCCTGAGAGTATCAGCTAAATATGAAAGTACGACAGTCATACAACATAAAAAGCAAGCAAACAATGAAATGGACAAGCATGCTCCATTTTTACACAACCCTATTACCACTAAAGACATTCACTGACAAAATCTAGATGTCTCAGTAACCAAGGAATTAAGAACAGATTAAGAACATTTCAGGTTCAGAAAAGGCAAAAACTTAAGAACAGCCAGCCTCAATCAAAATTTCCTGGTTCTTATAAAAAAAGAGTGTACAACATAAAGAATATTCAGCCATACAATATACCTTAAAGAATATACCGAAGCTGTAATTTCTTTCAACTCCATGTGTCAACTCAACTCTTTTTGAAAATGTTTTTTTTTGTTAAACCCTGAATCTGCCCATTTGCCGTGCTGCCCCCCAAAACTTCTCCAATGGAACTGTCTCTTAAAGGAAATTTTTCATTGTTTTCTTGATATTTCGTTTTGTCTTAAGTTAACTATTTTGTTGTGTTATTTTTGTTTGATGTTTTTGTTTTACAGTATGTTCTTGAATGTTGTGTTAAACTTGCATGTCTTTAACTTTGAAGTCTAGTTCAGTCCAATGAGATTAGTTTAGTTTAATTTTGTAATGGTAACAAATTTTCCCAGTTTTTCCATTAAAAATTATAGTAAATTCCCCTAAAAACTTTAATTCAAAAATATAATTCCACAAAAAATGTCCCTGTGGTCCTCGTACTAAATTACAAAATTGCGATAAACAGCGAAACATCTTCGGGCACACTAAATTACACGATTTTTATAAGGAACACCTTCGTTGAGGCTGAAAATTCTCAAAAAATTAATGAACCCAAAGGAGCTATCCGCCATCGAGGCTCGGATGAAAAACTAAGATAACTTTTTTACCCAGAATATGACGTTTTTTCATCTGTGACCGACATATTTGCCATTTCATTTCCCTAAAAGATTCCATGTACATTTAAAGTTAGAAAACATAGCGAGTTTATATGAATTCGCTGAAGGTTCCTTATAAAAAAACGTGTAGCTATGTATGTTGTAGGCCTACTCTAGACCAACATTTTGTTCTATATCCCTTCAAAGCCAATTTCCTGAACAGAATAACATTGATTTCATCTTTCCTCTCCCCATCATCCATTAGTAATTAACTAAAGAGACGAGTGCTTGCTCGTGCTAAGCAGTCATTTAATAATGAAGAAAATAAGATTTGTTTAACTTTTACGGAAAGTGCTGGTTCATTTTCTGTTTATATAAACAAACTTGTTTTCTTTGAAGTCCGAAATATGGACATTCTAGTAAATTTCCATTGATACTGTTCACCTAAACTAAATTGTGAAGTTACTAAAAATTCTCTTCTATAGAGTACCAAACCCAAGCCTTCTTGGTACTGAATATTCTTAAACGCCACCCCCTTTTTCCTAAACGCCCACGGCGGCAATTAGTTTCGCTTTTGATGTGCTTACTTCAGTGAACAGAAAGTTTTTTCCAGTGTTGCGGTAAAAAACGGAATTACTTGATCATATGAAAAACTTTTTCGTCTGACACTCCACAAAATATAGAACGGTGCAGGTGAAATCGTGTTTTTGCGGACCGTCGCTAAGATCTCAACAGAAGAAGATGAACTATCGAGACCTCGACCCTGGCTGTGTTGCTACCGTTGCTTGGGCTCGAACTGCGACCTCACTGAGCTCCTGACACCACAAGGTGCCATAGATGCCACAGCACCTTCAAATGTCGGATGAAAACCGAGACAATTAGCTATAGCGAAAGATGTGCCAACCAAGATTTCAGATGCGGATAGAAATGCACCAATCAGAATAGTGAAACTGGATAGGTATTGTGTTTTGAACACCAATCAGTTCACAGCATACTCTAATAGAACTGTCTGTTGCCGTATGGTTCAAATGAGAAAGCGAGCAACAGAACATACCTTTTGTTTTTGATATAGACAGATTCCAAAACCTCTTTATGTAACCTTACTCCGTCAGTTATTCGGAACCAGTCTTTGCCGCAAAACTGCACAGCCTGGGTTATCAAGTAGATTTACCCTCATGAAGTCATGACGAGTCGTGTTTGATCGTTACTCCAGTACGTTTGTTTTCTAAGGAGTGTCGGACGAAAAGCTTTTAAAAAATGTTTTAAGAATTTTTCGATTTTTTTCGCAATTTTGAAGCTGTGTCTGACTCCAAAATGTCCAGCAAGCCCCTTCTGCAATCTGTGTTCTGTACTTTCAATATTCAACTTCGTCCAACCTCTGTACCAAAAACTTTTCCCTAAGAAGCTTTCAGGATATTTTCAGAAACCTTATTACCCTCGAATTTAAAAGAGAAAATACACATTTTATGAGCAACTGGACTCTTGGTCCAGCCGTCAAAGTAGTTGCTTAAAAATCTGGTATTGCAGCCCTTACAGAATGTCTGGTACCCTTAAGATCTCTTTTTTGGTTCTTTCTTGCTTTTCAGTGTAATTGACATAAAATTTTGCAATGTTGTACTGCATAAAAAAAGCTACCTGAACCAAAATATTTAACGAAATCTCAGCCCTAGTTGCTTATTGACCAGTCGCTTATTAAAAAAGTGTATGGTAGTGATATTGTTAAAACAAATTGTAATATTCAATTTTTAGAATGTAACATTTGTAAATAAATATAATTGATAATAATAATTAGTTAGCTAGTGATTATTCAATTACTTATGATTCTAACTCTTTTTCTTTTATAAGAACAATTTTATAAGAACACGAGCCTGGATTTTGCCCAGATTTTAAGAACAAATTAAGAACAAGCTGAGGCTGGCCTTTTAAAAAGCGCTAAGAATATCAGCTAAATATGTAAGCCAGACAGTCAAACTGAACGTAAAAAGCAAGTAAACAAAGAAATAGACAAGATTGCTGCATTTTCACACAAACCTAGTACCACCCTAGACTTTCATTAAAAAATATAGATATCTAAGTAACCAAGGAATAAAGAACAGATTAAGAACATTTCAGGCTCAAAAAGGGCAAAATCTTAAAGAACAGCCTGCCTCGATCAAAATTTCCTGGTTCTTATAAAAGAAAAAGAGTGTATATGCCTAGTAATGAAATATACTCGATTATGGCGAGTATTTGTATATAATCTAACATATTTAAGTTTTTGTAGATAAGAGGGTGTTTTCTGTAAATGTCTTTGAGATACTATTATTGTTTGAGTTATTGTTTGAACAGAGTTTCTCTCTCTTGTGTGATTCTATGCATTTATTGGTAACTTCAACTGAATTTTTATCTCACCTGGGTCATTCTGGGGCACCTACGTCACAGAGCATCAATATGTAGTATGCCTACAGGAATAGGTTTGGAAGGCCAGTTAAAAATTACAAAAAAATCAACTTAGAAGAATCGTAAAAGATCCTTACCAAATCCAAAAACTATAGCCTTACCAAAGAACCAAGAATCGGCCAAAATCAAAATTTTTATACGATGGATTCTGGCAAAGGCAAATACCCCCTGAATAACCAAAATAGGGTAAATAAAGTATTTTCTCTATCATATACTGTAAGGACAAATTAGAGAGACAAAAACTCCCCCCAAAAACAGCCAAAAAGCCTAAATAGTCACTAGGTGGTTAGTTAAGTGTTTTTCTCCCATTATTGGTCAAATTAGGGGAAAAAATTTTCTCCAAAAAGGCAAGTCTATAGCCTTGCGAATTGGCCAAAAATAGGCCAAAATCAGGGGTTTTGTAAACTCTCTTTTTTCGTCAAAAATAGTTACCAAATCCTACCAAATACCCCCTAAATAGCCTCCAGGTTGAAAATAATGTGTTATTCGGCCAGTATTGGTTGAATTTTGGAGAAAAATTACCCTCGAAAAATCGCCAAAAAGGTAAGTCTATAGCCTTGCCAAATGGCCAAACATAAGCTAAAATCGGGAGTTTTTAAAACTCTTTTTTTTCGTCAAAAACAGTTACCCAATTCTTCCAAACACCCCCTGAATAGACTCTAGGGGCTAAATAACGTGTTTTTCCGCCAATATTGGTTGAACTAGAGAGAGAATATTACCCTCAAAAAATCGCCAAAAAGGTAAGTCTATAGCCTTGCCAAATGGCAAAAAATAGGCCAAAATCAGGGGGCTTTGAAAACTCTCTTTTTTCGTAAAAAGTAGTTACCAAATCCTACCAAGTACGCCCTAAATAGCCTCTAGGTGGAGAATAATGTGTTATTCGGCCAGTATTGGTAGAATTTAGGAGAAAAATTACCCTCGAAAAATCGCCAAAAAGGCAAGTCTATAGCCTTGCCAAATGGCAAAAAATAGGCCAAAATCAGGGGGTTTTGAAAACTCTCTTATTTGGTCAAAAAAAGTTAGTAAATCCTACCAAATACTCCCTAAATAGCCTTAAGATGGAGAATAATGTGTTTTTCCGCCAATATTTGTTGAATTTTGGAGAAAAAATAACCCTTAAAAAATCGCCAAAAAGACAAGTCTATAGCCTTGCCAAATGGCCAAAAATAGGCCAAAATCAGGGGTTTTGAAAACTCTCTTTTTGTCAAAAATAATTAGCAAATACTACCAAATAGTCCCTAAATAGCCTTTAGATGGAGAATAATGTGTTTTATGGCCAATATTTGTTGAATTCTGGAGAAAAAATAACCCTTAAAAAATCGCCAAAAAGGCAAGTCTATACCCTTGCCAAATGGCCAAAAATAGGCCAAAATTATTGGTTTTGAAAACTCTCTTTTTTGTCAAAAATGATTTGCAAATCCTACCAAATACTCCCTAAATAGCCTCTAGATGGAGAATAATGTGTTTTTCCGCCAATATTTGTTGAATTTTGGAGAAAAAATAACCCTTAAAAAATCGCCAAAAAGACAAGTCTATAGCCTTGCCAAATGGCAAAAAATAGGCCAAAATCAGGGGTTTTGAAAACTCTCTTTTTGTCAAAAATAATTAGCAAATACTACCAAATACTCCCTCAATAGCCTCTAGGTGGAAAATAATGTGTTTTTTGGCCAACATTTGTTGAATTCTAGGGAAAAAATAACCCTTAAAAAATCGCCAAAAAGGCAAGTCTATAGCCTTGCCAAATGGCCAAAATTAGGCCAAAATCAGGGAATTTGAAAACTCTCTTTTTTTCAAAAATGATTTGCAAATACTACCAAATACTCCCTAAATAGCCTCTAGGCGGAGAATAATGTGTTTTTTGGCCAGTATTGGTAGCATTTTGGAGAAAAATTACCCTCGAAAAATCACCAAAAAGGCAAGTCTATAGCCTTGCCAAATGGCCAAAAATAGGCCAAAATCAGGGGTTTTGAAAACTCTCTTTTTTCGTCAAAAATAGTTAGCAAATCCTACAAAATACTCCCTAAATAGCCTCTAGGTGGAAAATAATGTGTTATTCGGCCAGTATTGGTAGAATTTTGGAGAAAAATTACCCTCGAAAAATCCCCAAAAAGGCAACTCTATAGCCTTGCCAAATGGCAAAAAATAGGCCAAAATCAGGGGGTTTTGAAAACTCTCTTTTTTCGTAAAAAGTAGTTACCAAATCCTACCAAATACGCCCTAAATAGCCTCTAGGTGGAAAATAATGTGTTATTCGGCCAGTATTGGCAGAATTTTGGAGAAAATTTACCCTCGAAAAATCGCCAAAAAGGCAAGTCTATAGCCTTGCCAAATGGCAAAAAATAGGCCAAAATCAGGGGGCTTTGAAAACTCTCTTTTTTCGTAAAAAGTAGTTACCAAATCCTACCAAATACGCCCTAAATAGCCTCTAGGTGGAAAATAATGTGTTATTCGGCCAGTATTTGCAGAATTTAGGAGAAAAATTACCCTCGAAAAATCGCCAAAAAGGCAAGTCTATAGCCTTGCCAGATGGCAAAAAATAGGCCAAAATCAGGGGGTTTTGAAAACTCTCTTTTTTCGTGAAAAGTAGTTACCAAATCCTACCAAATACGCCCTAAATAGCCTCTAGGTGGAAAATAATGTGTTATTCGGCCAGTATTGGTAGAATTTAGGAGAAAAATTACCCTCGAAAAATCCCCAAAAAGGCAAGTCTATAGCCTTGCCAAATGGCAAAAAATACGCCAAAATCAGGGGGTTTTGAAAACTGTCTTTTTTCGTAAAAAGTAGTTACCAATTCCTACCAAGTAAGCCCTAAATAGCCTCTAGGTGGAGAATAATGTGTTATTCGGCCAGTATTGGTAGAATTTTGGAGAAAAATTACCCTCGAAAAATCCCCAAAAAGGCAAGTCTATAGCCTTGCCAAATGCAAAAAATAGGCCAAAATCAGGGGGTTTTGAAAACTCTCTTATTTGGTCAAAAAAAGTTAGTAAATCCTACCAAATACTCCCTAAATAGCCTTAAGATGGAGAATAATGTGTTTTTTCCGCCAATATTTGTTGAATTTTGGAGAAAAAATAACCCTTAAAAAATCGCCAAAAAGACAAGTCTATAGCCTTGCCAAATGGCCAAAAATAGGCCAAAATCAGGGGTTTTGAAAACTCTCTTTTTGTCAAAAATAATTAGCAAATACTACCAAATAGTCCCTAAATAGCCTCTAGGTGGAGAATAATGTGTTTTTTGGCCAATATTTGTTGAATTCTGGAGAAAAAATAACCCTTAAAAAATCGCCAAAAAGGCAAGTCTATAGCCTTGCCAAATGGCCAAAAATAGGCCAAAATCAGGGGTTTTGAAAACTCTCTTTTTTGTCAAAAATAATTTGCAAATACTTCAAAATACTCCCTAAATAGCCTCTAGGTGGAGAATAATGTCTTTTTTGGCCATTATTTGTTGAATTTTGGTGAAAAAATAACCCTTAAAAAATCGCCAAAAAGACAAGTCTATAGCCTTGCCAAATGGCCAAAAATAGGCCAACATAAGGGGTTTTGAAAACTCTCTTTTTTGTCAAAAATAATTAGCGAATCCTGCAAAATACCCCCTTGAATAGCCTCTAGCGGGTAAATAATCTGTTTTACGGCCAATATTGGTTGAATTAGGGATAAAATAGAACCCTCAAAAATCGTTGAAAAGGCAAGTCTATAGTCTCTCCAAGTGGCAAAAATAGACCAAAATGAAGGGTTTTGAAATCTCGCATTTTTCGTCAATAATAGTTACCCAATCCTACCAAACACCACCGGAATAGACTAGGGGGTAAATAATCTGTTTTTCGGCCAATATTGGTTGAATTAGGGAGAAAATGACCCTCGAAAAATCCCCAAAAAGGCAAGCCTATAACCTTACCAAACGGCTAAAAATAGGCC
Organism: Chrysaora quinquecirrha; assembly: GCA_014526335.1. NCBI lineage: Eukaryota > Metazoa > Cnidaria > Scyphozoa > Semaeostomeae > Pelagiidae > Chrysaora > Chrysaora quinquecirrha. The sequence continues at coordinate 2,103,181 of JACTAT010000004.1, forward strand.
AAAATCAGGGGTTTTGAAAACTCTCTTTTTTCTTCAAAAATAGTTGCCGAGTCCTACAATACCTCCAGAATGGCCTCTATGGAGTAAATAATGCGTTTTTCCGCCAATATTGGTCGAATTTTGGAGAAAAAATTACCCTCGAAAAATCGCCAAAAAGGCAAGTCAAGCCTTGCCAAATGGCCAGAAATAGGCAAAATCAGGGGTTTTGAAAACTCTCTTCTTTTGTCAAAAATAGTTACCCAATCCTACTATTAACCCCCTAAATAGTCTTAGGGGGTAAATAATATGTTTCCCACCAATATTTGTTGAATTAGGGAGAAAAATGTACCCTCGAGAAATCGCCAAAAAGGCAAGTCTATAGCCTTGCAAATTAGGCTAAAATCACGTGTTCTGAAAACTCGCTTTTTTCTTCAAAAATTACCGAATCCCACCAAAAACCCTCTGAAAAGCCTCTAAAGGGTGAATTATGTGTTTTTCTGCAAATATTGGTCGAATTAGAGAGAAAAATATTTCTTCGAAAAATCGCCAAAAAGGCAAGTCTATTGCCTTACCCATTGGCCAAAAATAGGCCAAATAAGGGGATTTGAAAAGTCGCTTGGTGAAAAAGAAAGCGTAAAATTGCAAAATCACTCAAATATACCAAAGATTGGCGGAGATATGGCCAACCGAAGAAATATATTTCAATAGGAAATCACTGTACTTTGCGCCTTGGTCAAAACATTATGAACCGAAGCAAAAATGCAGTGATTTCCTATTGAAATGTATTTCTTCAGCTGGCCATATCTCAGCCAATGTTTGCTATATTTGACTGTATTTGCACGTCTATGCATTATTTTTGACGCTCTTTCACAAAATGAAGAGCAAATTTCGATCAAGACGATCAAGCCCCACCCAACAACGCTTGATCGTCAGAAATCGCCCTAAGCGTTTGTCTCGCACTTAAAGTAAGAACCTGCTGAAGTTTTGCCCATATCTACAATCTTGGACAAAATATATCCGGACTGTTTGTGATTGATGTTCATATCATATTGCCCCCCCTCCCCCACCAATCAATGTTGTTCTATTGTAAGATTTCAGCAGGAATGCGCCTGCTCCCATCAAGCCTTAAATTCAAACCCAATAACAACATTGATCTTGGGGGAAGGGGGGACTAGAAATTGCCATCAAAAGTCCAGTAATTTATGTCCAAGATTGTAGGCATACCTCAATTTTCCATAAGTGCCAAGTCGAAGGCGCTTGCGACCTTAACTGTACTTTGCAAATAATTTTAGTACTATTGTAACTCCAAGAAAAAATAACGCCTTCATTGTTATTAAAAATTCTATTCTGATTCTGCCATCTTTACTGAGATTATAACGAATAATGGACAAGATAAATATAACTAACAAATCACGGCTGAAATCAGACGGAATTAGACCATTAAGTAAAAAAAAAAAAACAGATTTTAATACGAAATTGTTTAACCTACATACAAACAACAAACAAATCATACAATGTAACAGATAATTAGTGCCTGTTCATATGAGGTGGGATAGCCTACACGTGTTTTTTTTATAAGGAACACCTTTATAAGGAACTCGAGGCCGAAAATTCCCAAAAAATTAAGGAACTTTTGGAACTGCCGAGGCTCGGATGAAAAACTAAGAATTTTTTCAAGAACAAGACGATTTGTGCAAAAAAAAGCAGAATAACAATGTATTTCCATCGTTCTTCCAAAAAAGACTTAATTTATAATTTAAAGTTAGAAAATGAAGCAAGTTTGTATGAATTTGCTGTAAAAATTAGTATTCAAACATATGTCACGAAAAGGAACAGCATAAGGAACTTCAGCCTCATTTTGTTAAAATTAAGGAACTCCAGCCTCAACTCAAAGTTAAGGTTCCTTATAAAAAACGTGTATTGATAATTTCAGCTCGTGTTCATTTGTTGAATTTCAGCCATGTAAGGTAAGCCAGATACTCTTAGGTCGCTAACAGACATCCCCCCCTAATTAATTTTTCGAAATTTTTCCACACAGGGCATTCTTATTCCCACCCCCCGTCCCGATGTTCCCTTGCTCCCATTTAATTTTGGCCATGTTCCCTTGATCCCTGTACACATTATATAAGGCCATGGATTTTGGTCACTTAACTGTTTTTCGGTGGGAATGGGAACAGTAACTGGGAACGGGCATGAGAGCAGGAACCAGGAAAAATTGATTTCCAGTTGATTTCTTCGGGAGAAGTGCACAGGATAAAAGCGATCGGATGAGTAGAAATTTCAACAACTGCATGGTCTCGTCAACCGAAAGTTAAATTTGCCGCGCTTGATGCGTTTGAAGCATTGCATTTTGATTGGTTCTTCGTTGAACTGAGTTCAAATTTTTCGCGTGACAAAACGGAAACAGGAAAATGCTCACGTGATTATTTTCCCGTTGCAAACATGTAATGAGTTAAGTGTGCATGCTCACGTGATTATTTTCCTAAAAGAACAAGCTCCCCGTTCAATTCTGACAAGTTCCAGGTATAATAAGGAAGAGCTATGCATAGTATGCAAGGATATAATGATGAATTCGTTTGATGTCTGACTCCATGGTCCCGCAGTCAGGCAAAACCACTCGAGCGGAAATACCTCAAATCCTTGAATTAGCCCTTGGGGCATATTTGCTAAGATTAATTTTAGGGTGGGGGTTTATTTGAGGTCGATGGGAGGGCTTATTCTAAAGTTCAATGGTTCCAGTACGTTCTCGAAAGAAAAGCAGAGAGAACAAGCTGTACTCTTTTATCAAAATAAGCTGTTTGCCATAGAAACTGGGTAAATTGACAAAGAAATATTAAGATTTTACAAAATTTTTTGCCCTAACCCTAACCCTAACCCTAACCCCAACCCTAACCCTAACCCTGACACTAACCCTCACCCTAAACCTAACCTTCACCTTAACCCTAACCCTAACACTAACCCTCACCCTAACCCTGACCCTAACCCCAACCCTAACCCTAATCCTAACTTTAACCCTAACCCTAACCCTCACCTTAACCCTAACCCTCACCTTAACCCTAACCCTAACCCTAACCCCAACCCAACCCTAACCCTAACCCTAAACCTAACCCCAACCCTAACCATAACCCTCACTCACCCTCACCCTAACCCAAACCCTGATCCTAACCTTAATCCTAACCCTAACCCTCACCCTAAACCTAACCCTAACACTAACCCTCACCCTAACCCTGACCCTAACTCTAACCCTAACCCTAACCCTGATCCTAACCTTAACCCTAACCCTGACTCTGACCCTAACCCCAACCCTAACCCTAACCCTTATCCTAACCTTAACCCTAACCCTAACCCTAACCCTAACCCTGATCCTAACCTTAACCCTAACCCTAACTCTCACCCTAACCCTAACCCTAACCCTAACCCTAACCCTGATCCTAACCTTAACCCTAACCTTAACCCTAACCCAAACCCTAACCCTAACCCTGATCCTAACCTTAACCCTAGCCCTAATCCTGATCCTAACCTTAACCCTAACCCTAACCCTTACCCTAAACCTAACCCTAACACTAAAATTCATCCTAACCCTGACCCTAACTCTAACCCTAACCCCAACCCTAACCCTAACCCTGACACTAACCCTCACCCTAAACCTAACCTTCACCTTAACCCTAACCCTAACACTAACCCTCACCCTAACCCTGACCCTAACCCCAACCCTAACCCTAATCCTAACTTTAACCCTAACCCTAACCCTCACCTTAACCCTAACCCTAACCCTAACCCCAACCCAACCCTAACCCTAACCCTAAACCTAACCCCAACCCTAACCATAACCCTCACTCTCACCCTCACCCTAACCCAAACCCTGATCCTAACCTTAATCCTAACCCTAACCCTTACCCTAAACCTAACCCTAACACTAACCCTCACCCTAACCCTGACCCTAACTCTAACCCTAACCCTAACCCTGATCCTAACCTTAACCCTAACCCTGACTCTGACCCTAACCCCAACCCTAACCCTAACCCTTATCCTAACCTTAACCCTAACCCTAACCCTAACCCTAACCCTGATCCTAACCTTAACCCTAACCCTAACTCTCACCCTAACCCTAACCCTAACCCTAACCCTAACCCTAACCCTGATCCTAACCTTAACCCTAACCTTAACCCTAACCCAAACCCTAACCCTAACCCTGATCCTAACCTTAACCCTAGCCCTAATCCTGATCCTAACCTTAACCCTAACCCTAACCCTTACCCTAAACCTAACCCTAACACTAAAATTCATCCTAACCCTGACCCTAACTCTAACCCTAACCCTGATCCTAACCTTAACCCTAACCCTGACTCTGACCCTAACCCCAACCCTAACCCTAACCCTAACCCTAACCCTGACCCTTATCCTAACCTTAACCCTAACCCTAACCCTAACCCTAACCCTAACCCTAACCCTAACCCTGACCCTAACCCTGATCCTTACCTTAACCCTAACCCTAACTCTCACCCTAACCCTAACACTAACCCTAACCCTGATCCTAACCTTAACCCTAACCTTAACCGTAACCCAAACCCTAACCCTAACCTTGATCCTAACCTTAACCCTGACCCTAACCCTGATCCTTACCTTAACCCTAACCCTAACTCTCACCCTAACCCTAACACTAACCCTAACCCTGATCCTAACCTTAACCCTAACCTTAACCCTAACCCAAACCCTAACCCTAACCTTGATCCTAACCTTAACCCTAACCCTAACCCTGATCCTAACCTTAACCCTAACCCTAACCCTGATCCTAACCTTAACCCTAACCCTAACCCTTACCTTAACCCTAACCCTGATCCTAACCTTAACCCTAACCCTAACTCTAACCCTAACCCTCACCCTAACCCTAACCCTCACCCTAACCCTAACCCTAACCCTGATCCTAACCTTAACCCTAACCTTAATCCTAACCCTAACCCTAACCCTGATCCTAACCCTTACCCTAACCCTGATCCTAACCTTAACTCTAACTCTAACCCTAACCCTAACCATAACCCCAACCCTAGCCCTGAACCTAAACCCTAACCCTAACCCTAACCCTAACCCTGATCCTAACCTTAACTCTAACCCTAACCCTAACCCTAACCCTGATGCTGACCCTAAACCCAAACCCTAACCCTAACCCTAACCCTGATCCTAACCTTCACCCTAACCCTAACCCTAACCCTAACCCTGAACCTGACCCTAACCCTCACCCTCACCCTAACCCTAACCCTAACCCTGATCCTAACCCTAACCCTAACCCTAACCCTAACCCTGATCCTAACCTTAACCCTAACCCTAACCCTAACCCTAACCCTAACCCTGATCCTAACCCAAACCCTAACCCTAACCCTAACCCTGATCCTAACCTTCACCCTAACCCTAACCCTAACCCTAACCCTGAACCTGACCCTAACCCTCACCCTAACCCTAACCCTAACCCTGATCCTAACCCTAACCCTAACCCTAACCCTAACCCTGATCCTAACCTTAACCCTAACCCTGACCCTAACCCTAACCCTGAACCTGACCCTAACCCTCACCCTAACCCTAACCCTAACCCTGATCCTAACCCAAACCCTAACCCTAACCCTAACCCTGATCCTAACCTTCACCCTAACCCTAACCCTAACCCTAACCCTGAACCTGACCCTAACCCTCACCCTAACCCTAACCCTAACCCTGATCCTAACCCTAACCCTAACCCTAACCCTAACCCTGATCCTAACCTTAACCCTAACCCTGACCCTGATCCTAACCCTGAACCTGACCCTAACCCTAACCCTAACCCTAACCCTAACCCTGATCCTAACCTTAACCCTAACCCTGACCCTAACCCTAACCCTGAACCTGACCCTAACCCTCACCCTAACCCTAACCCTAACCCTGATCCTAACCCAAACCCTAACCCTAACCCTAACCCTGATCCTAACCTTCACCCTAACCCTAACCCTAACCCTAACCCTGAACCTGACCCTAACCCTCACCCTAACCCTAACCCTAACCCTGATCCTAACCCTAACCCTAACCCTAACCCTAACCCTGATCCTAACCTTAACCCTAACCCTGACCCTAACCCTAACCCTGAACCTGACCCTAACCCTCACCCTAACCCTAACCCTAACCCTGATCCTAACCCAAACCCTAACCCTAACCCTAACCCTGATCCTAACCTTCACCCTAACCCTAACCCTAACCCTAACCCTGAACCTGACCCTAACCCTCACCCTAACCCTAACCCTAACCCTAACCCTAACCCTGATCCTAACCCTGACCCTAACCCTAACCTGGGTCGAGTCTAATTTTCGCGCCAAAATGGTGGGTGAGGAGGCGAAGCCAACATTTCTAGATATTTGTCAACACTTCCTTGCTGTTGTATTAAAATTTTGATTTATAAAAGCAGGTCTGTTTTTAAGGTCAGGCAGGGCAATAGTGACAAAAATTTGGACGGCTGATCCCTCGGTTAAGAAGAATTTATATCGAGTGACAAAGCCTGAAGTGACTTTGGAATGCATACCGTGCTTTGTGAAAAGTTTGCCATTTCAATGGTTACATCTCCAGTTGAAGCAGTTGATAGTTCAATGTCTTTTTTCTCTTTTGATTTCTTCTTTTTCTTCATTTTTGGAGGCTTATAACCAATAAATCTTAGAAAAAAGGAACAGAAAAAGGAACAGTCATTGAACAGTAAAAAATTTCAAAATTGCAAGAAACAGTGGAAACATTTTTTGAACATACAGTTGACATCCGCTAGCTCGACTGCCCGCTATCTCGAACATTCGATATCTCGAACGATTTTCCATTTCCCTTCGTTTTGGTATAAGGGTTTGTATAGAAAAATCATCCGCTATCTCGAACCCCGTTATCTCGAATATTCGCTGTCTCGAACCATCTTCGATTTCCCATGGAGGAAAACCTGCTCTTTATCTCGAACTTTGCCAAATTTTCTGCTGAACTGGATAAAGAGACAGGCTGAAAATATGTATAAGTTCGCCTAGCGGAGCGGGAATGGCAGCAGCTAAGTGATATGCTGCCCATGTATACAATAGATGAAGCTGTTCCCTTTCGAGATGATGTGCTGCATCACCATTATCTCAATGTCACCAATAGTGGGGATGAAAGCAGATGAGCTTTGGCTCCTATGTAAAAATACCATACTTGTTTGATGAAATTTGGGATCAGTAACCCTGCATGTAAATAGGGGTTTCTTTTCTGACTTAAAAACTATAATTTTTTATATTTATATGAGGCATCCGTTATTTCGAACATTCGCTATCTCGAACAAATTCCAGTTTCCCTTGAGAGTTCGAGATAGCGGATGTCAACTGTATTTAAAAACTCTTTTTATCTGACACTCCTAATATTGTATGTAAACGTCAGAAAAAGGCCGTCGTAATACATGAAAGGGCAGAATTATACCCAGATGCGGATCGAAAAGCACCAATGAGAACTAGCTCTGAGTTGGCATTGTGTTTTAAAACATCAATAAGCTTGCAGGGTCAATTAGCTTAGGGGTACAGCGGGAAAACAAAAAAGGATTAATGGAACTCTTCAACTGAACTCAATTGGACTCTTCAATCTGTTTCTGACGTTGACACTCTGAGAGGTGAAAGACAAAAAAAGTTTTAAAGTAGCTATGTCCAAAAAATGCTTCCGCTCTCTTTTGCAATTCAGGAAAAAGAAACGATAGTTAAAAAAATGAAAAAAAAAAACAACGACATAAAAATGGAAACATTTTTCAACACAAAGGTTCTGGTATATACGACACTTAAAATACAAAAACCACTGATTACAACGGAATACCTAACCAGGATGGAAAAGTGCCAATACCAAATGAAGCTTGATTGGTATTGTGTTATGAGCATCACTCAGCTAAAGGGATACAGCCAACCTCGTCCAAAGAGTGAAAAGGCCTCTACGTGAAACTGGTATCGGCCTTGTCTATTCGCAATTTGACTGACTGTTCAAACAGTAGACATTTTAAGTGACGTCACAGTTTCTTCAAAATTTCATGCCAAAATAGGCCGAAAACTATGTAAAAAACATCTATAAAAACCAAAAAACGATGCTACATGAGATATTGTATCTTGCCTTACAGTTATCAATGAAATTCTTTGCATTTCCTTTCTAAGAACATCTGCTTTCGGAATCTACATCTTGTTTATGCCTAGGCCAAAATTGCCAGTATTTTGGCAGATTTTGTGGCCGTTACCAGGGCCAAAATCGATTTGACGTTTGAGATTCGAGGAAAATCGATTTGGGGCCTGGGGACGAGGTTGGGGATATAGCGAGATGACGAAAAGAGCTTAGTTTAATAGTCCAATGATGCATTGGGAGCGTCTTATACAAGGATCGAACACAGTTCAGACACTGTGTAATAAGCATTGCCTGTTTCTCTGTTATGCTCAAAATTAGAGTGTACGATGAAAAACGAATAAAAGTATGTTTCTTTATAGGGCGGAGTTTTGTTTCAGCTCTACCAGTCAAACAGAGACGAATTCTAAGTAGCTAAACAAGGACACCGTTATATTCGGCTTGTCTGCAAGGGGGTGAAGGTGAAATGGTGTTTTAGCGCCAGTTGCTAGGATGTCAGTATAGTAGGTTAACTAATCGAGACCTCGACCCTGGCCATGACGCTACCGTGGTTGGGCTCGAACCCTGACCACACTGAGCTTCTGACACCACGAGTCAGCTGGATTACACCACGACGTCACAGCACCTTCTACTAGCTATGTATCAAACAACTTAAAACATATGCTTTAAATGAAGTATATATATAAAAAGTTCGAATGTGACGTAAGATAGGGTATGTCTAGTAAAGCCCGCTCATTACGTCAAATAATTGAAATTTTAATGCAGTAGAAAATGGCTTCGTTGTAATGGCTTCAAACACGGGTTTCGTAATTAAGGGTGTATTTTTTTGGTCACATTCCGTTTTCAGCAGACGCCTTCTTTTTGCGGTAGATGTCGAAACATATTTTCTTTGGTACCGTGTTCTGAAAACGGCAGGTTTGGTAGGCCTCCAAAACCTTCTGCCCCCGAAGCTGGAAGGTTTCGCAGACATCGCAAGGAATCTCGTTCTGAATGTTGAATAGTAATTTCATAGTTAAATTCAAACCTTTAGAGATGATGTAATCTTGTAAAAAAGCTGTTCAAGTTGAAATTAATGCTGCATAAGGTAATTTAGAACGAAATGTCCACTCAGTTGGTCTATCGGTCTATCTACCCCCCTCTGTGTCACAGTTCACAACAAAGAAAGCGCTCACTGTCACGTTTAAAATGTTTTTCAATTGTGCGGGCAACCCTTTAGAAATCATCGGCATCCCTTAAGAGCAGCACATGCTCAAACAAATTTCACAAGTGTGGCAACCAAGGAAACGGACGCCTCGTTTGATCTGCCTGATTTTCGCCAGCCGTGTTTTTTTGGTATACGGAACTTTTTCCTGCTAAGTCTACAGTTTTCAAAATTCGGAGAGTCTGCGTAAAACAGAAGGTTACCAAAGAAATATGCCCTAAGAGAGGTCTTGACCATGCCCTGCCCATAGAGTAATAAGCCATGCAATAACTGTTTCCTTCGGGCAATACCGAAAATAAAAACCCTCAACCTCTGTAAAAACCCTCGCAAGCTCGGATTTGTACTGACGGCTTCGGGTTAATATTTTCGAAAAAAGTTATATATAAAATAAAGAATTAAGGAACATTTAAAGAACTTTTGGTACTAAAACCCAGTCAAAAGAGGTCCAAAAATAAGGAACTTTAGGAAACTAGACATTTAGGCAGGTTCTTTATAAAATAAAAAACGTGTAATCTGTTATTTTTTGTCCAGCAGATACTCCTCTGCAGCAGAAACCTCCGTACAGCAGTCATTTCTTTATCATGGACAATTACATGGAAGTTCCATACTACAGCAGGCAACAGAAACTCATTTGTGACAAAACGGCCTTCGTCTACTCAGGATACTTTGGAGATCTCTTGCCATCCTGAGTTTGCACGCTTTCTATTTCATAAAGAACCTAGCACAAGGTCTAGTTCCCAAAGTTCCTTATTTTTCGACCATTTTTGATTGAATTTCAGTACCAAAAGTTATTTTGAACTGAACATTTATTGTCATTTAGTGAACTATCATAAAGAGACAATTGCATATGAGCAAAATTGAAACTACTCAAGGAAACATTTTATACATGCGTAACATACATAGCGAGTTTTGACTGTAAATGAATTGAACCGGCTTCCTAATTCTTGATTTGTTTGCAATAAAAATATTCAAAATTGAAATGTTCTTTAGCAATTTAATTTCAGTAGTATAGGTTCTTTAAATCTTTCGGCCTTCTGGTCAAAGGTAAAATGGTGTTTTAGCGCATGTTGCTAGGATCTCAGTAGCAGGTTAGCTAATCGGGACCTCGACCCTGGCTGTAACGCTGACGTGGCTGGGCTCGAACCCTGACCACACTGAGGTCTTGACACCACGAATCAGCTGGATAACACCACGACGCCATAGCACCTTCCACATGTAGGTTCCTTATGAGGTTGTTTTTTTATGAAAAAGCGTGTATTGCTTGTCAATATTGAATTGAATGAAACTAGAGATAGATTTGGATCTCACTCACCTGTTCATTTGTTGTCCTTCCCAAGGCGACTAGGCCAACATGAAATCCAGTGAGACCCAAAACTGGGATAGCTGCAAGTCCACTAATGACTATTATAAGACATCTGGAATTTGTCAAGGAAAAATTTAAAAGAAGCAGAGAGAGGACCCTTATTCAGTACTACACAAAAGAGCACAATAATAATAAATTGCTAGCGATAGTAGAAACATCTTCGGACATATAAGATTTTTTTCGTCTGACACTCCCCAGAGTATAAACATCAGAGCTAGACCGAAACAAACGACCAATGAATTTTTACCCAGATTCAGATCGAATTGTGCCAATCAGAAAGTGAAGCTAAATCATTATTGTGTTTTGAACACCAATCAGCTTACGTAATTCAGCGGGATGACCAATGGGATTAATTGAAGAGTCCAAGTGAGAAAGCGAACTCTTTCTGTCTGCACATGAATTGGTATTTTGGCTATGATTTGGACAGATTTAAAAACCCCAAAATGAAACAACATTGACAACAACAATAATAATAACTATACCGTAAATCCTTGAATAAGCCCCCAACCTTGGAATAAGCCCTCTCCTCAAATAAGCCCCCACCTAAGTATTCATTTTTGCAAATAAGCCCTCCCCTCGAATTATTCGAAGGATTTATGAATTTGTTTCTGTCTATAATGCATCTTCCAACTAATCAAAACACTGAACAAGCTAGGCATGATAGGTTTTATTATCAATTCCACCAATAATCAGCCATTGGACGTTTGCAAACAGCTGATTTTGATAAAAGAGTACAGATTTTTCTTGCTGCTATTCTCTCGACAATGCACTTGGACCACTGAACTTTAAAAAGCCCCCCCCCCCCTCTCTAATAAACTCTCCCCTCGAATAAGCCCCACCGTAAAATGCATTTTTGCAAATAAGCCACCGGGGGGGGGGGGCTTATAATAGTAGTAATAATAATTGTAATAAAAATAAAAATAATCACAATAAAAATATTAAGAAAAGATACGGTACTACAATGTTGTCCTTCTTTTTCAATATGAAGATGACAGTTAATGTTATCACTGATATAATATGGATTGAAAGAAACAAGATAAAATAGAAGAAATATCTGTAGTTTCTTTTTCCTATACAGTTGTCAACCCAAGGACAATGGTGATCAAATATCTACAAAGAAAAAAGAACATATTCAATTTCCATAAAAAATTTGGGTAGAATTCATTCTTAGGAGTCCACGCTGGCGAATCTATAATCACTACTGTGGTGGATAATCACTACTGTGGTGGTACTTTTTGTGTTTTGTGGTGGTATTTTCTGTGTACTGTGGTGGATAATCATTACTGTGGTGGGCTATAATGCTTGATGTGGTGGGTTACTATGCTTGTTTGTTGTGGTGGTAGTTTTTGCATACTGTGGCGGATAATCACTACTTGTGGTGGGTTATTATGCTTGTTGTGGTGGGTTACTAAGCTTGCGGTGGTGGTAGTTTTGGCGTACTATGATGGATCAACACTAGTGTGGCGGGTTATAATGCTTGATGTGGTGGGTTACTATGCTTGTTGTGGTGGTAGTTTTTGCATACTGTGGTGAATAATCACTACTTGTGGTGGATTATTATGCTTGTTGTGGTGGTAGTTTTGGCGTACTGTGGTGGATAATCACTACTGTGGTGGGCTATAATGCTTGATGTGGTGGGTTACTATGCTTGTTTTGGTGGTAGTTTTTGCATACTGTGGTGGATAATCACTACTTGTGGTGGGTTATTATGCTTGTTGTGGTGGTAGTTTTGGCGTATTGTGGTGGATAATCACTACTGTGGTGGGCTATAATGCTTGATGTGGTGGGTTACTATGCTTGTTTTGGTGGTAGTTTTTGCATACTGTGGTGGATAATCACTACTTGTGGTGGGTTATTATGCTTGTTGTGGTGGGTTACTAAGCTTGCGGTGGTGGTAGTTTTGGCGTACGGTGGTGGATAATCACTACTTGTGGTGGGTTATTATGCTTGTTGTTGTGGGTTACTAAGCTTGCGGTGGTGGTAGTTTTGGCGTACTGTGATGGATCAACACTACTGTGGCGGGTTATAATGCTTGATGTGGTGGGTTACTATGCTTGTTGTGGTGGTAGTTTTTGCATACTGTGGTGAATTATCACTACTTGTGGTGGATTATGATGCTTGTTGTGGTGGTTGTTTTTGTGTACTGTGGTGGATAATCACTACCGTGGTGGATTATTATGCTTGATGTGGTGGGTTACTATGCTTTTTGCGGTGGTAGCTTTTGCGTTCTGTGGTGGATAATCATTACCGTGGTGGGTTGTTGTGCTCGATATGGTGGGTTACTATGCTTGTTGTGGATTACTAAGCACCACACTATAGTGTGGGTCCACCACAGTACGCGAAAACTACCACCACTACAAGCAAAGTAACCCATCACCCCAACTGGTCAAAGCCCTTATAAAAACTACTTGGAACACTCATAAAATCAATATTACAAGCGCTAATAGTGAAACTTTGCACCTAGACTAAATTTTGGCTGCTTATTACGAATTTGGTATTGAAACCCTGTATCTTGAAATTGTGAAAATTTCCATAATCGCAGCGGTTCGTCAGAAAGGTCTATTCATAGGACATGGAACATGCATCCTTAAAGGTTGTAAAGGGCATGTTTTTCCCACTACTAAGAAGCCCTCTTCCTCTGTAGAGCTTGCTTTGCTGTCCCTGCATATAAGGGCCATTTTACTATATTTCCGCAGGCCCCATGCCTCTCTGTTACACAACTGAAGGTGACTAGTAGTAACAATTTGTCACCTTATTCTTAAGGTACGGTAACAAAAACTCAATCACAAATATGCTAGTAGCACTGTTAGAAACACTGTTAGGAAATAGACAAGTACCTCTACACATGTGTTGCAGACACTGCAATGTGAACATCTTGGTGGTCGATAAAATCTACATGTTTCACACCATTTCATTTTCACTGTTATTCCATTTATTTCTACATTTTTATACAATGGTTGCCTAAAATCATCTTCATGCTCAGGTTGAGCTGTAGCTAAAATGAAAGAACAATTTACAAAGAGTAACAAACATTAAAGGCAATTCTCTATAAACAACAGGAAAGATAGGCCAAGTTCAGATATTGTGCAAGATTCCTGCATTGCTAGAATTATTCTGGCACAATAAAGGGTGGCATCACTTGGCACAATGAGTGAATTCAGACACTGCAGCTAACATAAAATGCAAATTCTAGTACAAGCTTGCAAAAAGACAGGGGCTCGGGGCACTTGGCATGTTCTAGCATGGTAGTGATTTGACACTGCCATGTAACATGCAAAATGAACAAGCAATGTATATTCATAGGGCATTGTCAGACACAACTCTCTGATGAGCAGATTTCCTTAGCAACGTTTTCAGATAAGCAAATTTTGAAAATTTTGGTTTCTAGACCATCTGAAACAGCTATTTTAGCAATTTGAGCAGCTGATCTTTTGAATGAAATGAATAGTAAAAACCAATAAAAAAAGGAGGAAAACCTAAGAATTTCAACATCAAACTGTAGAAACATTACAGTATAATGGTCAGCTTCGATTTGGCAAGGATTCAGCCATCTTGTTTGCTATGCGAGACCGAGAAAGAACAATGAATTTGCGCATAGGAGCAAACAGAAAATGATTTTCAAAAGTTGTTAGCTGAGCTGTATATAGCTAATTAATGCTGGAGATTTTGCCACTATATTACATTTAGGAGGTAGACAAAAGTTCTCTTAAAAATGGGGATTCTCCTGCAAAATATGGGAGACAACTGGTAGGATTGGCTCATGGAAACTGCAGATATCAGTCATTTTGGGGAACTGCTTTTATTTGTATATATTTCAGTTTAAAAAAGCATCTTTTCCAACTTTCAAGGAAAGGGCCCATTATTTTTCTGTAACATACATATCAGAGGGCCCGGGTGGCAATCACTACTTTGCCACCCGGACCAGACTAAGCCTGAGCCACTCTCTGCCCAAAAAATGGGAGGAACCAATCAGGTTTTAGCAGTTCATTTGTTGCATTCTACTGACTTATCAACTTCCTCCCATACCAATTGAGATTCAATTTTGCATCAGATTAAACAATAGAATAACATCTAGCCAATCAGTGAGCAGCAGAACGAAATGCTGAATGTGACTTTCAATCAAAACATTTGGAAGACGAGTTTAATCTAAAACTGGCTGCTTTTGAATATTGACAGGATACAAGTCTCAGTGTAGCAAATTGCCGCTGTTGCTGGTGTATGTTTAATGAGCAGAACTCAGACTCTTGTAATAAAGTCTACTCTAATATCTCAAAGCTAATATCTAATATCTAATATCTAATATCTATAAGAAATAAATAAAATAAGTCACTCACCTCTTGGTAGTACCCCTGGATCAACAAAGGTAGCATGACCAAACATAGATAGTACAAAAAATGTTAGTAATGCTTCATATATCAAAACACCAATAGAAATATCCTTTAGGACATAAGGACCCCTACAAAGAAAAAAAAGTAAATATAAAGATTTGGATAATTCAGCTGCCCCATTCTCAAATGCCAGTTTGTGTTTTGTTTTTACCAGAGCTCCTTGGTGATATGTGTGAAAATCAAGATGGGATCCTTAGGAAGAGGTTGTTGGGCACAACAGCTGCTGATTTTCAACATTTTGAGAGCGGTTTTATGGTTTTTACCTTCAAAATGTATGGTTTCAAGTTGCGATTTTGGTGCAGTTGTACAGTTTTAAGGAAAAACATTGACATTTGTACAGTTTGTTTGGTTTTACAGTTTTTTTGTCCCCCTATGACCCCCCTGCAGCCTGAGAGGCACAAGTGCTAATCACACAAACACTGAAGCTGAAATGACTGGTGAGAGGCTGTATGAGTGATTTTTAGTCTTGAATTGCACGAGTACCAAAAGGCATACAGTTTGGCACCTTAGGTAAGGTACCAATCTGACAAAGAAAATGCTTCTGCCTCCACAGCCTTGTGCACAGATGCCTTTCTTCCAGCACCTCTGTTTTTTGCTACACCGCTACTAGAAATTTCAGAGCAATGGCACCCTGGGTGGTCCACAATCTGCAGTTAGCACATTGGTCCTAATGTCCCACATATTCACTGAAAAGGGTCCACAATTCTCAATAAGAGATCCAGTTATACAAAAAGATTGATCTTGTTAAACACTGGAAACAAATACAATGAGGAAAGGTTAAATGGTGTTTTTAGTGCCAGTTGCAGCTTGCTAGGATCTCTGTAGTAGGCTAACTACTAATCGAGATATCAACCCTGTCTGTGGCTGTGGTGCTACTGTAGCTTGGGCTCAAATCCTGGTCTTGTTGAGCTTCTAACAACCAAAGTCAGCTAGATAATACCACAATGTCACAGGTATCAGGTCAATTTGCCCAACCTCCATTTTGCCTAGCTTCCTTTTTGGCCAAGCTGGTCTTTTTGCCCAACATTCTTGGTCATTTTGCCCAACTAAAATTGCTTGCTATTTATCACTCTTTTATCAATACAACAGTCACAAAGGTGATGATCGGGGTTTGGGGGCAGAGCCCACAATGTCATCAACCAAATAATGGACAAACTACAAGAGAGAAATTATCCGTGTCATTTCAGGTTGAGCAAAACAACCATGATGGGTTGGGCAAAAAGGAAGTTGGGCAAATTGGTGGTTGGCAAAACGTCTTGAAAGCATATCACAGCAGCACCTTCAATTTGCACCAACATTTGCCTATTATTAAATAAGTAAATAAAAATAATCAACTAACTGGTACGTACCCAGACTAAATTATTTACAAAATAAAATTATAGACCCTGTGTACTTATACCTAAATAAAAGCTATTATCATGGTGGGTGTCTCTAAAGCTAAAAAGATTTATTTAAAAGCAAAAACCTCCTAATGTCCCAACTAGCTGGTAACTTTGCTTTTATAGACTTTAAAGTCGCAATAAAAATTTGTCTGACGAAAGAAGATATAACGGCCTAAAGCAGACCTTAGAAACCAGAGGGGAAACGACACAAAATTCTGTCAAGTTCACTTAGGTTTCTTATACTTCTCAAGCATATTTCACAACTATTTATTGTCCCTATTTATCTGTAAATAAACATCTATGTTAAGGGAGGTGTTTGCGTAGCTCGTACACTGCAAATAAAATGAAATTAGGCAACTTACACGAAAACGAAAAAAAGTGTTGTCGTTCCTGTCAACAGCAACAAAGCACTTATCATAGGCACTTGCTTCGTTCCAAGACGCCTTTTACCACATTTCATTTTAAACGATGTTATTACGTAGCATACTATATTCTCATCTAACTAAATGACCATTCTTTCGATTTATAATCCTAAAGACAATTTAACATTTTAGAATTTGCAGCTTGCAAAGTTTGGGTGTCAACGCTATAAAAATATTCCATCTTCCTTCAACGTTCGATCTCAGCTTGGAAGTCAAAACTTTGATCTACGCACGCGCAATTATGTACTTGGTGTGTGGTGTGATTGAAATTGAAATGGATTATCGATTACATTCACTGATCTACAAACAGTATATTTCTGTAGTGATTACATTGATGTAGATTTGATTACATTCACTGATCTCTAGATGACTGTAGTGATTAGAGTCACTGATGTAGATTTTGCCAAGTATAGCGCAAAATATTTTGCCAAAGAAAGGGTCGGCTACACTATATTTATTTCTAAGAGGTGGGCCAAATCAAGGGGGGTTCTTGCCAAATGGCCAAATTTTGAGTAGGGGTCTGCCGCCGGCGTATTCAAAGTGGTACCGTTGGCTAGACTAATTTTTACGAGACAATGGTACCCTTGGCTAGACTAGTTCTACTAAAATGATACCCTTGGCTAGACAAATACGCTCCAAAATCGAAATTGTTCGTCTTAAAGTCGGAAAATTTAAAGATCGACCATTTCCCTTTAAGATGAAAGCGTGGCCGCTCAGTTGCCAAATATGATACCCTTGGCTGGATCAAAATTGCAAAAAAGTATGCCCTTGGCTAGAGTAGAAGTCCGAAAAAGCATACCCCCTAGCGCGGCACATCCCCAGGTACCTTAACTATGGAAGAACCCCTCCCCCGTGGGCCAAATATCTTGATCTTAGATCTTCGATTTACGATACAACGGTGACTTCTGTGTTTGTAAAGATGTTTTTCTTATAAGGAACCATTTGCCTGAGTTGAGGCTGGATTTCCTTGATTTAAAAAAAAATGAGGCTGAAAGTTCCTGTTCGTGTTGTGTAATATGCTTGAATACTAATTTTTAGAGCAAATTTGCTTCTTTTTCTAATTCTACATATAAATTGAGCTTTTTGTGGAAGTATGAATCGTAAATATGATGTCATATATTATATACCGAAACTTTTTTTTATAAGAACCAGGAAATTTTGATCGAGGCTAGCTGTTCTTAAAGCTGTGCCTTTTATGAGCCTGAAATGTTCTTTATCTTTTCTTAATTCCTCGGTTACTTAGACGAGGGTCCAGATGGGGCTTAATGTTACATGTTATTGGACACATTTCTGAAATGTTAAGTGTTATAGAAGCAAAAATTTTAGAGTTAACTGTTATATTAAATTTTATAGAGATTTAAGAGTTACAAAATATGTTTCAACATTTTCTTCTTTATTATCATCATCATCATCATCATCATCAATAATCATCATCATCATTATCATTTTCATCATCACTATCATCTTCAGCAATAGTATCATCATCACCAACACTACCACCATCATAATCATCATAATCATCACAATCGTCATCGTTTTCGTCATCATCATCATAATCATCAATCAATCAAGCAATCATTGTCATCACCATGATCATGATGATCAGAAGCATGATCATAATTATCGGTATCATCATCATAATCATCATAATTATCATTATCATCATCATCAATATGAAGGTAATTTATCACCACAGGTCAACATACAGGCCAATTTACTTAGGAATACTAAATTTCATGGTTATACCGGTAACCAATGTAGATTTTCTACCATAGTCATAAGAGAATAGTTTTCTCTTATGACTATGTTTCTACAAATCTTCGGAAAATTTGTTACGGAAATCTATAACAAACGCCTGGATGTTAGTCCCGATATTTGATGTAGAAATTAATTTCTTGTATGTTTTGGAATTATTGCAGTAGCTAATTCAGCTTAATTTTTTTTTTTGTATTGTTCTGTTGTTAATGTAGACCATGTATCCTAGGATATTGTGTCGAATTATATATATAAAAAAAAAGACTCCAAAATCGATTTCATCATTCTGAGGACTGGGGCTGAGCCCCCTGTTCTAAAAATAGATCATAGGGGCATTTTTCAGCTTGGGTCAGTTTCGCATCGTTTTCTACGACTCAAACTGCATATTTTGTGAAATTTTCATGCTGGTATCATATTTTGCACGATTGTTGTGCTTTCAGACCGGACTAAATACAAAGTGAATTAAGATACGCTTAATTTAATTTTCCCAGAAAGCTCAGTCAACTCATTAGAACCAAATGATCAAATCGCAACCCAAAGAAATCCATAAGCATATTCAGGTTGAATCATCAGAGATAATTAACAAAGTCAAAAGAATGATTTTTCGTTTTGTAGTTTCAAGTATTTGACGTTTGGGAAAAGGTGCTTGTTCAACACGATTCGACTGTTTGGTTCTTTTTCACTATCAACGAGGGTGTTTTAAAGGTGCAAACGGTAAATCTTTAGTTTTTATACACGTTTTCTGTACTCAGTGTCTTGACGATTGAGCTATTATTTGTACCGAATGGCACTGGTCAGTTGAAGCGATCATCAATTCTGAATCACTGACCCAAGAATGGGCACCGAGCCGAGAGCATGAATGAAAACAAAGTTTTCAGATACAAGTGGGGTTGTTTGGGTGGGGTTTGGGTCTCACGATAACACGTTTTGCCAATATTTTGTCTCGTGTTTTCGGTTTTTTCCGAAAAATTACGCAGTTTTTCGGTTTTGAAAATCTCGTCATTGAACGGTTTTGCGACATTTCTGGATAATTTTTCCGGTTTTTTTTTTGATTGAGATTTTGGGTTTTTGGTACAGAATGACGACTAAGTTAAGCTATAGGTTAGCCCGTGATGAAAACAAAATTATTATGGGAGGAAATGTCTCAAAACCGTAAAAAGAACAGTAAAAGTTGACTAACCTAGAGTTTTAATAGGCTCTGTGCAATTTTTGTGAAAACGGTGCGGAGACCTACATGACATCCTGCCACACACGTTTTCTTTATAAGAACAAAGTACACGTATTTTTTTTATAAGAAACTAGAGAATTGACCCAGTACTGAAAGTTTCTTAAAATTTTCAGATCTTGAGTACTGAAAGTTTCTTTAAAGTTTCTTGAATACCCATACTGGCAACATAGTTATTCTATCTGAATGATGTTCCAAACCCATTTATCGATCGTATTTTAATGCATATAAGTTTCCTGTTTGTCTTCTTGTCACAGAAATGCTTTATTGCAGACGAAACACGGGAAGTAAAAGAAACTTTTTCGCTGTCTACTCTGAGGTGAAAGTTTCCTACGTAAAAAATTTCCAGTTCTGGAGTTTCTTAAATTTTTGGCCAATCGAAAAAATTAATTGCATGCCTTTCTTCATTCAGCGTTGTTATGAAAACAAACGTGTACGGTTTTGTTTAAAATATCGCACGGTTTTATGGTATTGGCGCAAATTTTTAGCGGTTTTACGGTTTCCATACCCCTCCCCCCCCAAACACCCCTCATACAAATTTTTAGTAGACAAAGACAGTGTCCCTATCCTTAGCCCAACTCTGTGACAGTGTAAAAGGGCTTTAATTTAGAATTTTCGCGTACAGTAGAAATATCATAAATAGTTAAAACGTAATTGATATAGAGTTTTAATAAATACAAGTTGAAAAACACCCCTAATTATAGTGGCAGGGGTAGCATAGCATTAAAAGGTCTAGTTGACCTTATTGCCGTAATGCCCCCCGTAGAGGTGGTTGCCAAAAATAAACAAACAATATGGCTGAATAGTGAATGTGCGAGTAAACGAGTTGTTTTAGTAGAAACAGATATATGTCTTCTTCTTTTCTCTGTATAGCAGGGGATCTTTTAACATACAAACTAGTGGGGAAAATCCCCACCAGGCCCATAAATTTCCCCACTAGTTGGCCCATGATTCCCCACTTGCAAGTGCCCCTTTTGTTGAAAATTGTTTTAAACACCAATTTGACTTATCTCCCATGACTGTTCGTTGTGTCGTTGTCGTGTTATATGTGTCAAATTATTCGTTATTTCTTTGGTCTTATTGCTGTCAATCAATCTCTGTTTGACGTTTATTCTTATAACTCTAAATGCAGAAAGCATCATGATCTTGAGCACTATATTCAAATTGTTTAATCTAGTGTTTTTCTAACTATACGCTGCATGGGTGTAAGGAGTTATGTGCAAGACAGTGAAAACCTTACCAACTATGCATACTCGTCCCTTTACTTTTGTTTTTGCCGTCAGTTGCGTTACATTAAGGAAAGTGCCCTTTTGCGTAAATTCACCACCAGTAAAAATTTCTTAAAAGATCCCCTGCATAGTTTGGTAAAAACTCTCTTTGATCCTGTGCTGTGTTCTACTGTTTGTAGATTTTAAATCAGGAGATCGGCTATTCAATATTGTGGTGTCTGGGGGGACTTAATATAATTTGGGTACGGGTATGTGCTACCTATACGGGTTGGTTTTTGGCCCTGAAATTCTCTAAACATAAGATTTTAACTAAAACCCCGTAAAGGTGGGTGGCAATTTGAAAAGTTGAAAGAAAAGTTGAAAGTTTTAACTTTAATTCGGTCAGAAAAGTGGAAAAATCGCGTCAAAGATGTTCGTAGTACAATAAGCAAAAATAAGGCCTAGAAATTCTTATTATTACTCATATTTTTACTCATTAAATAGGGTCTGTTTCTGCAAAGGTCTACATTAAAAGTGGGTGGGTTTCCGAAATCTGGGCGGCACATCCCCGTCCATTCATAAGTCATGTACCCCTATGATTTTAACAAAAACCCCTTAAATTGAATGAATAACACTCGAAAATTTAACCTTATGACGGTCAGAAAAGTGTTAAAATCGCGTCGAAGATGTTCGTAGTACAATTTCAAGCAATAATAATGCCTGGAAAGTCTTAGCACTATAATTTTCCTGACTTTTACTCATTATAGAGTCTGTTTCCGCATAGATCCACGTTATAAGTGGGTAGGTTTGAAAAAACTGGGCGGCACATCCTCGTCCATTTATAAGTCATGTACCCCTCCGGAACTGTGGTGATCGTCATCTTTGAATCACTGAGCCGAAGAATGGGGACCGAGTCGAGCACGCGAATCATAACAAGGAGCAGTCAAGTTCGGGTAAATTTTAAATTTTCTAAATTTTTCAGTTTTTTCTCTCAACAGAACATCAAAAGTCTCGTAGCAAAACACAAATAACAAAAACCCAGACGAGTAATTTGAAGAGCTTTGTAATGCTGCAAAGAATTCTTTGCAAAATATTTCTTGAAACGTAAAGAAGAATTGTTGACATGGAAAGAAGGAAACCTGAAAGCAAGTCTGTAAAGGTGGAAGGTACAGGCGGAGCAGAGGTGGTTTACGAATACAGCGAACAACATGTCGGTGGGTATGAATCAAAGAAATCTGGAGGTACCAGAAGCAGGAAAGAAACAGTTGTGATTGTGACGGATATGGTTTGCGAGTATAGTCAACAAGAAAGCCTCCGCGTGTCTAAGTTTGTAAAAGTGGGAGGCACTGAAGGAGAGCTATATCCAGCCATTGGTTACGAATATCCATATAAAAAAAATCTTCATGAGTTTCAGCTTTCAGAATTGAAAATAAAAGAAGAAGTTGGTGGAGAAGAGGATATAGCAAGGGTTTCACTGCGTGATTTTCCCGTTGGAACTGAACAGGACAAGGGAATAAAAAAAGAAGAAGAAGAAGAAGAAGAAGAAGAAAAAGAAGAAGATGATGATTATGATGAAGATGAAGATGATGAAGAAGAAGATGATGATGAAGCCCAAGAAAAAGCTGAAGATGATGATGATGAAGATGATGATGAAGAAGAAGAGGAAGAAGAAGAGGATAAAGGAGAAGAAGAAGAAGAAGAAGAAGAAGAAGAAGAAGAAGAGGAGAACGAAAGCATACCAAAGGCGACTGAAACATCAAAAGAATATCGATTTATGCAAGATGGTTGGCAAACGGGTGATGAAGTTGGTTCACATAGTGGCAGACGTTGGCTACCTGCTGGTGGAGGTGGTACTAATGCTTGTGGAGGTAGAGTTACTTCTGGTGGAGCTGGTTCATCCAGTTGTGGAGGTGGTTCACATAGCACTGAAGATGTTTCATATAGCAATGAAGCTGGTTCACATAGTGTTGGACTTTTGCTGTCTGGTAAAGGTACGTCAACTGGTAGTGTCGACGGGTCATCAAGCACTAGCAGCGAGAATGGGTCATCTGACAGTGGCAGCTGGTCATCTGAAACACAGCAGTCATTCAACAACACATCTTCATCGTCTTCCAACAGTAACTCAAGCAGCAGCAGCTTCTCAGGTCGCAGAGACACATCTCCCAACAATAACTCAAGCAACAGCAGCACTTCAGACAGCAAACAAGTGTTATCTATGTCCGGAATAGAGACCTGGAACAATGAATCAGCTACATCTAGTTCTTGGGTGAAATCAGAATATTCCGAGAACAGGGAACAACATGACATGATGACACAGTCACAGGCACAGTCAAGGAACAGAGAAATAATCGACTGCACTACATGTGGAAAGCAATTCTCAGGTCAACAAAGTTTGACAGCTCATGAAAGAATTCACAGTAAAAAGAATATATATCCGTGTGACATATGCCAAA